>JAXLNO010000073.1:710771-760847 GCA_038087875.1 Malacoraja senta | reverse complement strand
GGGACTTCCTCTCCACACTCAACACCTCACCTCCCACTCCACCCAACAGCATCAACACCACCCACTCCATGGCCCTCTCAGCCTTGCAAACCAACACAGGGTAAGCTGACCTTTGTCCGTGCAGTATCTCTGTCTAGTGTAGAGGGGCACCATGGTCAGCACGGGCTAGGTGGGCCGAAGGGCCTGTGTCCGTGCAATATCTCTGTCTAGTGTAGATGGGGCATCTAGGTTGGCTGGGACAAGGTGGGCCGAAGGCCTGTGTCCGTGCAGTATCTCTGTCTAGTGTAGAGGGGGCACCAGAGTCAGCACGGGCTAGGCGGGCCGAAGGGCCTGTGTCCGTGCAGTATCTCTAAAGTCTAGTGTAGATGGGGCAACTAGGTTGGCTGGGACAAGGTGGGCGAAGGGCCTGTGTCTGTGCTGTATATCTAAAGTCTAGTGTAAATGGGGCATCAAGGTTGGCTGGGACAAGGTGGGCCGAAGGGCCTGTTTCCATGCTGTATAATTATAAATCTATGACATTTAGACAGGTACATGGATAGGAAAGGTTTAGAGGGATATGGGCCAAACATGGGCTGGTGGGACTTGTGTAGATGGGGCATATTAGTTGGCATGGGCAAGTTTAGCGGAAGGGCCTGTTTTCGCGCTGTATCTCTAAAGTTGAGTGTAGATGGGGCATCTTGGTCAGCATGGATAAGTTGGGCGAAGGGCCTGTACAATGCTGTATCTCTAAAGTCGAGGGTGGAGGGGGCACCGGTGGTCAGCACAGGCTAGGGAGGGCTGAAGGACCTGTTTCTGCGCTGTATCTCTAAAAATTATTGTGGATGGGGCATCTTAGTCGGCATGGATAAGTTGGGCCGAAGGGTCTGTTTCTGTGCTGTCTGACACTATGACACTTGGACAGGCACATGGATAGTGAAAGGTTTAGAGGGACATGGGCCAAACGTGGCAGGTGGGACTAGTGTAGACAGGGCATGTTGGTCCGCATGGGCAAGTTGTGCCGTTTCCACACTGTATCTCTAAAATCTATTGTGGATGGGGCATCTTGGTCGGCAAAGGCTAGTTGGGCCGAAGGGCCTGTTTCCATGCTGTATGACTATGAATCTATGACATTTAGACAGGTACATGGATAGGAAAGTTTTTGAGGGATATGGGCCAAATGTGGGCATCTGGGACTAGTGTAGATGGGGCATGTTGGCCGGTGTGGGCAAGTTGGGCCGAAGGGCCTGTTTCCACACAGTATCACTCTATGACCCTAACTAGTGTGAACGGGTTATCGCTGGTCAGCACGGGCTCGGTGGGCCGAAGGGCCAGTTTCCGCGCTGTATCTCTAAACTAAACATGCATGGCCACACAAAGATGCATGCACACAAGATGCGGCCACGGCTTCTGGTGTACACACACACACACACATGGACACACGTACACACACACGCACACATGGACACACGTACACACACACAAATACATATATACACATACAGACACTCAAACAGACGTACACACACATACACACAAATAGACATACACACGTACACATGCACACATGTGTACACACACATATACACGTACAAACTACACACATGCATACAGACACACACGTACACACACACGAATAGACACACGTACACAAGCATACAGTACACACACACACATATACACGTAGACAAAAACTCACACAGAAACTCACACACGGACACACACAACACGTACACGTACAGACATACACACGTACAACGTTCACACGTACACATGCAGACACACACACGCACACACACAGACACACACACACGTATACTCACACGTACACACACACATAAATACACACAGAGACACAGACACACACGCACACACACACGCGCAGACACACTCACACACACGTACACATACACATACAGACACACACACACTCTCACACCCACCCACTCACACACACACATGTCTACACACATACATATACACGTACAAACGTACACACACGTACACACATGCATAGACACACGCACACAAGCATACGGTACACACACATATACACATACACAGAAACACACACAACGCATACATGTAGACGTACACACGTACAAACTTACACACACGTACACACACAGACACACACACACGTACACACACATACACCACACATATAAACACAGAAACACATACTCAGACACACATATACCTATAGTCAGTCACACAGACATGCACTCACACACACCACACACACCCACATGCGTACACACACATGCATACAGACACGCACATGTATACACACACACACGAATAGACACACACACACATACACAGAAACACATAGGCATGTACACGTAGAGTTTCACACAGATGCACACACACATGCATACAGACACACATACAGGTACACACACAAATGCACATACGCACACACGTGTACACACACACATACACGTACACATATACACACAGAGAAACACACACACACACGTCCACACAGATGTACAAATGTACACATACACACACGTGCACACACACACACATACACACAGACACACATGCATACACACACAGATAGATACACGTACAAGCGTACACACGCAGACGCACACACAAACACACAGACACACACACACACACACATACACTCACACAGGCACACATGCATACACACAGATACACACACACAGATACAGACACACACGTACAAGCGTACACACACAGAGGCACACACAGACACATATGCATGCACACACACAGATACAGACACACACGTACAAGCGTACATACGCGTACACACACACAAGCACACAGACACACATGCATACACACACAGGTACACACACAGATACAGACACACACACATAAAAGCGTACACACACAGATGCACACACAAACACACAGACACACACAGGCACACACACACCCACACAACACATTCACACATTAATGTACAGCCACTCACAGACATACACAATAACACACAGACATACACACGTACTCACACACACACATACGCACACAAACACACGAATACAGGTACACACACACAAAAACATGTACACACACACACATACACGTACACACATAGAGAAACACACACAGCGACACACACCCATAGACACAGAAACACACACACAGACACACATAGACACTCACAGACGCACACACACACACAAACACACGCACGTACACACACATGTACACACGCACGCGTACACACAAACACACACACCGCACGCATATACCACATACATACATACACAGAGAAACACACAGAGATACACAGATGTAGACACGTACAAACGCACACACACATATACACATACACCTACACAGAGAAACACACACACACAGAAACACACACACGTACATACACACATCACACATGTACTAACGTACACACATTCACACACACGTACACACACACACATACATACAGATACACATACAGACACACAGGTATACACACACATACATACATACAAATGTTCGCACATGTCCACACATAGGTACAAACATACATACACAGAAAAGCGCACACACACAGATACAGACACACACTCGTACACTCACACACACACACAGATACAGACACACATTTGTACACACACACTCACACACTCGTACACTCACAGATACAGACACACTCGTTCACTCACACACTCGTGCACTCACACTCACACTCGTACACTCACACACACAGATACTGACACACTCATAGTCACACACACTCGTACACTCACACACATATACAGACACACACTCATACACACACACTCGTAACAGATACAGACACACTTGTACATTCACACACACACTCTAACACTCACACACACACAGATCCAGACACACGCTCATACTCACACACACACTCGTACACTCACAAACACAGATACAGACACACACTCATACACACACTCGTACACACACACACTCGTACACTCACACACAGATACAGACACACACTTGTACACTCACACACACTCGTACACTCACACACAGATACAGACACACACTTGTACACTCACACTCGTACATCTACTCTCACTCACACACACACACACTCGTACTCACACACACACACACTCATACACACACACACTTGTACACACACTCGTACACCTACTCCCACACACTCGTACACTCACACACGCACACACACACATGTGCACACACCCTCGTACACACACTCGTACACTCAC
The DNA here is from genome assembly GCA_038087875.1 of Malacoraja senta. Taxonomy (NCBI): domain Eukaryota; kingdom Metazoa; phylum Chordata; class Chondrichthyes; order Rajiformes; family Rajidae; genus Malacoraja; species Malacoraja senta. The sequence continues at coordinate 756,675 of JAXLNO010000073.1, read as the reverse complement.
AGATACAGACACACACTCGTACACCTACTCACTCACACACACACTCGTACTCACACACACTTATACACGTACACACACACACCCTCATACACTCACACACTCGTACACACACGCTCATACACGTATACACACACACACACCCTTGTACATTCACACACACACACACACACACTCGTACACACACATGTACACCCCCCCTCTGCTGGTGCACCAGAAGGTTACGCAGGGATTCAGGTCCCCCTCTTGCTGGCTATGTGTGGACTCTTATGGCCGGTGTTGTTGGTTGCATTGCAGAGGTCCCCTGCTGCCTGTAAACCACGGGATCAATGCCTCCCTCATCGCCGGTAACCCCTTGGCCACCATCCAAGGTTTGTTTCCATCACCGGTCTCGTGTCAGCCCCACTCCACCTCTCATTCACGGGACGAGACCAGGCATCCCCCATCTCTCTCACACCACCCCCCCTCCTCCCCGCACCACTGCACTGCGCTGCATGTGTGTGTCTGCCCACCCCCACCACATTTCCATCGCATGCTCCCAGCCCTGAAAACCCTACCCTCCTTCATAACCCCCCCCATCACGCACGGGAGCAGAATCAGGCCGTTCGCCCACCCCAGCCCCTTCCGGGGATGCAATGCTGAGTCTCTATGAGGCGCTGGTCACGCCACATCTGGAGCATTGCAAGCATCTTTGGGCATCAGACCTGTGGAAGGATGTCCTGGCCCCTGGAGAGGGTCCAGAGGAGGTTTACGAGAACGATCCCCAGGAATGAGTGGGTTAACGTACGATGAGCGTTTGACAGCACTGGGCCTGTACTCACTGGAGTTTAGAAGGATGAGGGAGGGGTGGGGGACATTGAAACGTACAGAATAGTGGAAGGCTTGGATAGAGTGGATGTGGAGAGGATGTTTCCACTAGTGGGAGAGTCTAGGACCACAGGTCACAGCCTCATAATTAGTTTAGTCGGGGAATTCATTGCCACAGAAGGCTGTGGAGGTCAAGTTAGTGGATATATTTAAGGCAGAGATAGATAGATTCTTGATTAGTATGGGTGTCAGGGGTTAAAGGAAGGGCAGGAAAATGGGGTTAGGAGGGAGAGATAGATCAGCCATGATTGAATGGAGTGGATTTGATGGGCCAAATGGCCTAATTCTGCTCCTCGCCTATGACCTTTTGAATGGAACCTCCATTTTGCATGTCACATCTCACCACAGACATGCATTAAATTCATCTCATCTGTTGACATGGTGTTCTTGCTGTATAAAGACTACTCCCCTTACCAATGTACCCCATAATTATACAGTGTGGACACAGGCCCTCTGGCCCAACACCCACACTGCCCAACATGTCCCAGTTACACTAGTCCCACCTGCCCGCATTTGGCCCATATCTCTCCAAACCTGTCCTATCCATGTACCTGTCTAACTGTTCCTTAAACGTTGGGATAGTCCCAGCCTCAACTACCTCCTCTGGCAGCTCGTTCCATACACCCACCACCCTTTGTGTGAAAAAGATTCTGATTAAATCTTTTCACCTTCACCTTAAACCTATGTCCTCTAGTCCTCGATTCACCTGCTCTGCGCAAGAGACACTGTGCATCTACCCGATCTATTCCTCTCATGATTTTATACACCTCTATATAATCACCCCTCATTCTCTGTGCTCCATGGAATAGAGACCCAGCCTGCTCAACCGCTCCCTGTAGCTCAGGGCCTTCTAGTCTTGGCAACAGCCACGTAAATCTTCCAGCTTGACAACATCTTTCCTGTCACTTGGTGCCCAGAACTGAGCACAATACTCTAATTGCAGTCTCACCAATGTCTTATACAACTGTAACATGACCTCCCACCCACTACACTCAGTACTCTGGCTGATGACGGCCAATGTACCAAAAGCGTTTTTGACCACCTTATCTACCTGTGATGCCACTTTCAAGGAACTATGAGAATCTACATGAGAACTATCAGGATCCCTCTGCTCTACAACACTCCCCGTCTTCATGTGACTGTGTACCTGCACTCCTAGATCTCTCTGCTGTGCAACACTCCCCAGAGCCCTACCATTCACTGTGTTCTCTGCAACTGCGAAATATTTGCGAGTTCTGTTAATTTGAAATGGTTCCCTTGGATTTGTTGTGTAGTTACACCGTCGTTTTAATTGAAAGTGTGCGGTTAAGATTGAATGAATGAATGAATGAATGAATACTTTATTGTCAGAGTGAAATTCTTTGTGCTACAAACCCAAGGTATGCAAAGAGTCGCCACCTAAAGGACACCGACAAAGTTGAGAGGCAGGTGGTGGGAACTGTGCACTATGTCTTCCCCCTCCCACAACCTCCTTCCTTACGGCGGTCCGCCCCTGCCGGATCCTCTCTTTCTTCCTCCCCTACCCCCTCCCTCCCACCGTGACATGTTTCTTGTCAGTGCCGCTATAAGGCTGTATATCATGGCTGATCTATCTCTCCCTCCTAACCCCATTCTCCTGCCTTCTCCCCATATCCCCGACACTCGCACTAATCAAGAATTATCTATCTCTGCGTTAAATATACCCACTGACTTGTGGCCTCCACAGCCTTTTGTGGCAAAGATCCCACAGATTCACCACCTCTGACTAAAGAAATTCCTCCTCATCTCCTTCCGAAAAGAACGTCCTTTAATCCTGAGGCTGTGGCCTCTGGTCCTAGACTCTCCCACTAGTGGAAACATCCTCTCCACATCCACTCTATCCAGGCCTTTCACTATTCGATGAGGTCCCGCTACATCCTTCTAAACTCCAGCGAGTACAGGCCCAGTGCCGTCAAACGCTCATTATACGCTAACCCACTCATTCCTGGGATCGTTCTTGTAAACCTCCTCTGGACCCTCTCCAGAGCCGGCACATCCTTCCTCAGATACGGGGCCCAGAATTGCTCACAATAATGTGTGTACTGTCCTATCCTTTCTTCTCACTCTGTTCTAACTGTTGGCTGTGTGTGTGTGTCACTGTGTGCTCTTAGTGTGTCACTGCATGCTGTGTGTGTGTGTGTGTGTGTGTGCCACTGCATGCTGTGTGTGTGTGCTTGTGCCACTGTGTGATCTGTGTGTGTCATTGCGTGTTTGTGTGAGTGTGTCACTGTGTGCTCTGGGTGCGTGTGTGTCTGTCACTGTGTGACTACATGCTGTGTGTGTGTGTGTGCCACTGTGCTCTGTGTGTGTGTGCTTGTGCCATTGTGTGTGTGTCACTCGGTGCTGTGTGTGTGCGTGTCACTGTGTGCTCTGTGTGTGTCACTGTGTACTCTGTGTGTGTGCTTGTGCCACTGTGTGTGGGTGTGTGTCACTGTGTACTGTGTGTTGCACCACCTGCTGTGTGTGTGTTTATATTTGTATGTGACTGCGTGCTGTGTGTGTGTCACTGGGTATGTGTGTATCACTGTGTGTGTCACTGTGTGTATGTGTGTCACTGTGTGTCACTGTGTGTGTGTCACTGCGTGCTGTGTGTGTATGTATGTGACTGCATGCTAGCGTGCTGTGTGTGTGTGTGTGTGTGTGTGTGACGGCGTGCTGTGTGTGTTTATGTGTGTGTCACTGCGTGCCGTGTGTGAGTGTCACTGTGTGTGTGTCACTGCGTGCTGTTTGTGAGTGACACTGTGTGTGTGTGTGTGCCACTGTGTGTGTCTGTGTCACTGCGTGCTGTGTGTGTGCTAGTGTGTGTGTGTGTCACTGTGTTTGTGTGTCACTGCATGCTGTGTGTGTACCACTGTGTATGTGTGTGTGTGCCACCTGGGTGTGTGCGCCACTGTGTGTGTGTGTGTGTGCCACTGTGTGTGTGTGTGCCACTGTGTGTGTGTGTGTGTGCCACTGTGTGTGTGTGTACCACTGTGTGATTGTGTGTGCCACTGGTTTGTGTGTGCCACTGTGTGTGTGTGTGTGTGTGTGCCACTGTGTGTGTTTGCGCGCCACTGTGTGTGTGTGCGCACTGTGTGTGTGTGCCACTGTGTGCGTGTGTGTGCCACTGTGTGTGTCACTGTGTATGTGTGTGTGTGCTACTGTGTGTGTGTGTGCCACTGTGTGTGTATGTGCCACTGTGTGTGTGTGTGTGTGCCACTGTGTGTGTCACTGTGTGTGTGTGTGTGTGCTACTGTGTGTGTGTGTGCCACTGTGTGTGTTTGTGTGTGTGCCACTGTGTGTGTATGTGCCACTGTGTGTTTGTGTGTGTGCGCACCACTGTGTGTGTGTTGCATTGTGTCTGTGTGTCACTGTGTGTGTGTGCCACTGCGTGTGTGTGTGTGCCACGGCGTGTGTGTGTGTGCCACGGTGTGTGTGTGTGCCACTGTGTGTGTGTGTGCCACTGTGTGTGTGTGCTACTGTGTGTGTGGGCACTGTGTGTGTGTGTGCCACTGTGTGCGTGTGTGTGCCACTGTGTGTGTGTGCCACAGTGTGTGCGTGCCACTGTGTGTGTACATGTGTGTGTGTGTCACTGTGTGTGTGTGTTGAGTGTGTGTGCCACTGTGTGTGTGCCACTGTGTGTGTGTATGTGTGTGTGTCACGGTGTGTGTGTGTGTGCCACTGTGTGCGTGTGTGCCACTGTGTGCGTGCCACACTGTGTGTGTGCATGTGTGTGTGTCACTGTGTCTGTGTGTCACTGTGTGTGTGTGTGAGTCACTGCGTGCTGTGTGTGTGTGTACCACTGTGTATGTGTGTGTGTGCCACTGGGTGTGTGTGCCACTGTGTGTGTGTGCCACTGTGTGTGTACCACTGTGTGTGTGTGTGTGTGTGCCACTGTGTGTGTGTGTGTGTATGTGCCACTATGTGTGTGTGTGTGTGCCACTGTGTGTGTGTGTGTGTGCCACTGTGTGTGTTTGTGTGTGTGCCACTGGGTTTGTGTGTGCCACTGTGTGTGTGTGTGTGCCACTGTGTGTGTGCCACTGTGTATCACTGTGTATGTGCGTTTGTCACTGTGTGTGTGTGTGTGTGTGTGTGTGCCACTGTGTGTTAGTGTGTGTGTGTGCGTGTGCCACTTTGTGTTTGTGTGTGTGTGTCACTGTGTGTGTGTGTGTGCCACTGTGTGTGTGTGACTGTGTGTGTCACTGTGTGTGTGTGTGCCACTGTGTGTGTGTGACTGTGTGTGTCACTGTGTGTGTGCCACTGTGTATGTGTGTGTGTGTGTGTGTGCCACTGTGTATGTCTGTGTGTGCCACTGTGTGTGTGTGCCACTGTGTATGTGTGTGTGTGTGTGCCTCTGTGTGTGTGTTTGCCACTGTGTGTGTGTGCGTGTGTCACTGTGTTTGTGCGTGTGTGCCACTGTGTGTGTGTGTGTGTGCCACTGTGTGTGTGTGCGCCACTGTGTGTGTGTGAGCCACTGTGTGTGTGTGTGTGTGTGTGTGCCACTGTGTGTGTGTGTGTGCCACTGTGTGTGTGTGTGTGTGTGTGTGTATGCCACTGTGTGTGTGTGTGTGTGTGTGCCACTGTGTGTGTGTGTGTGTGTGTACGCCACTGTGTGTGTGTGTGTGTGCCACTGTGTGTGTGTGTGTGCCACTGTGTGTGTGTGTGTGTGTGTACGCCACTGTGTGTGTGTGCCACTTTGTGTGTGTGTGCATGCCACGGTGTGTGTGCGCCAATGTGTGTGTGTGTGTGTGCCACTGTGTATGTGCGTGCCACTGTGTGTGTGTATGTGTTCCACTGTGTGTGTGCGTGCCACTGTGTGTGTGTATGTGTGCCACTGTGTGTGTGTGCCACTGTGTGTGTGTGTTCCACTGTGTGTGGGTGTGAGTGCCACTGTGTGTGTGTGTGTGTCACTGTGTTTGTGCGTGTGTGCAACTGTGTGTGTGTGCCACTGTGTGTGTGTGCCACTGTGTGTGTGTGTGCCACTGTGTGTGTGTGCATGCCACTGTGTGTGCCACTGTTTGTGTGTGTGCCTCTGTGTGTGTGTGTGCATGCCACTGTGTGTGTTTGTGCCACTGTGTGTGTGCGTGCCACTGTGTGTATATGTGTGTGTGTGTGCCACTGTGTATGTGTGCCACTGTGTGTGTGCGCCACTGTGTGTGTGTGTGTGCCACTGTGTGTGTGTGCCACTGTGTGTGTTTGTGTGTGCCACTGTGTATGTGTGTGTGTGCGCCACTGTGTGTGTGTGTGTGTGCCACTGTGTGTGTTTGTGTGTGCCATTGTGTGTGTGTGTGTGCCACTGTGTGTGTGTGCCACTGTGTGTGTATGTGTGTGTGTGCGCCACTGTGGGTGTTGCACTGTGTCTGTGTGCCACTGTGTTTGTGTGAGCCACTGTGTGTGTGCCACTGTGTGTGTGTGTGCCACTGTGTGCGTGTGCGTGCCACTGTGTGTGTGTGCCACAGTGTGTGTGCATGTGTGTGTATGTCACTGTGTCTGTGTGTCACTGTGTGTGTGTGAGTGTGAGTGTGTGTTTGTGTGTGTGTGCCACTGTGTGTGTGTGTGTGTGCGCCACTGTGTGTGTGTATGTGTGCCACTGTGTGTGTGTGTGTGCCACTGTGTGTTTGTGTGTGTGCCACTGTGTGTGTGTGTGTGTGCGCCACTGTGTGTGTGTATGTGTGCCATTGTGTGTGTGTGTGTGTGTGTGCCACTGTGTATTTGTGTGCCACTGTGTGTGTGTGAGCCTCTACGTGTGAGTGAGCGTGTCAATGAGTTTGTGCGTGTGTGCCACTGTGTGTGTGTGTTGCACTGTGTGTGTGTGTGACACTGTGTGTGTGTGTGTGTGCACCATTGTGTGTGTGTGTGTGCCACTGTGTGTGTGTGCATGCCACTGTGTGTGTGTGCCACTGTATGTGTGTGTCTGCCACTGTGTGTGTGCCACCGTGTGTGTGTGTGCCACTGTGTGTATGTGTGTGTGCCAGTGTGTGTGTGTGCCACTGTGTGTGTTGCACTGTGTCTGTGTGCCACTGTGTGTGTGTGTGTGTGTGTGTGCCACTGTGTGTGTGTGTGTGCCACTGTGTGTGTGTGCCACTGTGTGTGTTGTGTGTGCCACTGTGTATATGTGTGCATGTGTGCCACTGTGTGTGTATGTGTGTGCCACTGTGTGTGTTTGTGTGCCACTGTGTGTGTTTGGGTGCGTGTGTGTGTGCCACTGTGTGTGCGTTGCATTGTGTCTGTGTGTCACTGTGTGTGTGTGTCACGGTGTGTGTGTGCCACTGTGTGTGTGCCACTGTGCGTGTGTGTGCCACTGCGTGTGTGTGTGTCTGTGTGTGACTGTGTGTGTGTGCCACTGTCTATGTGTGTGTGTTCCACTGTGTGTGTATGTGTGTATGTGTGCCACTGTGTGTGTGTGGGTGTGTGTGCCACTGTGTGTGTGTGCCACTGTGTGTGTGTGTGAGCCACTGTGTGTGTGTGCCACTGTGTGTGTGTGTGTGCCACTGTGTGTGTGTGTATGCTCCACTTTGTGTTTGTGTGTTTGCCACTGTGTGTGTGTGCCACTGTGTATGTGCGTGCCACTGTGTGTGTGTTTGTGTGTGTGTGTGTTGCACTGTGTCTGTGTGTCACTGTGTGTGTGTGTGTGCCACTGTGTGTGTGTGACTGTGTGTGTCACTGTGTGTGTGTGTGCCACTGTGTGTGTGTGACTGTGTGTGTCACTGTGTGTGTGCCACTGTGTATGTGTGTGTGTGTGTGTGTGCCACTGTGTATGTCTGTGTGTGCCACTGTGTGTGTGTGCCACTGTGTATGTGTGTGTGTGTGTGCCTCTGTGTGTGTGTTTGCCACTGTGTGTGTGTGCGTGCCACTGTGTGTGTGTGTGTGCGTGCCACTGTGTGTGTGAGTGAGCCACTATGTGTTTGTGCGTGTGTGTCACTGTGTTTGTGCGTGTGTGCCACTGTGTGTGTGTGTGTGTGCCACTGTGAGTGTGTGCGCCACTGTGTGTGTGTGAGCCACTGTGTGTGTGTGTGTGTGTGTGTGTACGCCACTGTGTGTGTGTGTGTGTGTGTCCGCCACTGTGTGTGTGTGTGTGTGTGTGTGTGTGTACGCCACTGTGTGTGTGTGTGTGTGTGTACGCCACTGTGTGTGTGTGTGTGTGTGTGTGTGTGCCACTGTGTGTGTGTGTGTGTGTACGCCACTGTGTGTGTGTGTGTGTGTGCCACTGTGTGTGTGTGTGTGTGTGTACGCCACTGTGTGTGTGTGTGTGCCACTGTGTGTGTGTGTGTGTGTGTGTGTGTGTACGCCACTGTGTGTGTGTGTGTGTGTGCCACTGTGTGTGTGTGTGTGTGTGTACGCCACTGTGTGTGTGTGCCACTTTGTGTGTGTGTGCATGCCACGGTGTGTGTGCGCCACTGTGTGTGTGTGTGTGTGCCACTGTGTGTGCGTGCCACTGTGTGTGTGTATGTGTGCCACTGTGTATGTGCGTGCCACTGTGTGTGTGTATGTGTGCCACTGTGTGTGTGCCACTGTGTGTGTGTGTATGCCACTGTGTGTGTTTGTGTGTGCCATTGTGTGTGTGTGTGTGCCACTGTGTGTGTGTGCCACTGCGTGTGTGTGTGTGTGTGTGTGCGCCACTGTGTGTGTTGCACTGTGTCTGTGTGCCACTGTGTTTGTGTGAGCCACTGTGTGTGTGCCACTGTGTGTGTGTGTGCCACTGTGTGCGTGTGCGTGCCACTGTGTGTGTGTGCCACAGTGTGTGTGTGCATGTGTGTGTGTGTCACTGTGTCTGTGTGTCACTGTGTGTGTGTGAGTGTGAGTGTGTGTTTGCGTGTGTGTGCCACTGTGTGTGTGTCTGTGTGCCACTGTGTGTGTGTATGTGTGCCACTGTGTGTGTGTGTGTGTGCCACTGTGTGTTTGTGTGCCACTGTGTGTGTGTGTGAGCCACTACGTGTGAGTGAGCGTGTGTCAATGAGTTTGTGCGTGTGTGCCACTGTGTGTGTGTGTGCCACTGTGTGTGTGTGTGACACTGTGTGTGTGTGTGTGTGCACCACTGTGTGTGTGTGTGTGCCACTGTGTGTGTGTGCATGCCACTGTGTGTGTGTGTCACTGTATGTGTGTGTGTGCCACTGTGTGTGTGCATGTGCCACTGTGTGTGTGTGTGTGCCACTGTGTGTGTGTGCCACCGTGTGTGTGTGTGCCACTGTGTGTATGTGTGTGTGCCACTGTGTGTGTGTGTGCCACTGTGTCTGTTGCACTGTGTCTGTGTGCCACTGTGTGTGTTTGTGTGCCACTGTGTGTGTGTGTGTGCCACTGTGTGTGTGTGCCACTGTGTGTGTTGTGTGTGCCACTGTGTATATGTGTGCATGTGTGCCACTGTGTGTGTATGTGTGTGCCACTGTGTGTGTTTGTGTGCCACTGTGTGTGTGTGGGTGCGTGTGTGTGTGCCACTGTGTGTGCGTTGCATTGTGTCTGTGTGTCACTGTGTGTGTGTGTCACGGTGTGTGTGTGCCACTGTGTGTGTGCCACTGTGCGTGTGTGTGTCTGTGTGCGACTGTGTGTGTGTGCCACTATGTGTGTGTGTTCCACTGTGTGTGTATCTGTGTATGTGTGCCACTGTGTGTGTGCCACTGTGTGTGTGTGCCACTGTGAGTGTGCGTGCCACTGCGTGTGTGTGTCTGTGTGTGACTGTGTGTGTGTGCCACTATGTGTGTGTGTTCCACTGTGTGTGTATGCGTGTATGTGTGCCACTGTGTGTGTGCCACTGTGTGTGTGTGTCACTGTGTGTGTGTGTGTGCCACTGTGTGTGTGTGTGTGCCACTGTGTGTGTGTGTGTATGCTCCACTTTGTGTTTGTGTGTGTGCCACTGTGTGTGTGTGTGCCACTGTGTATGTGTGTGCCACTGTGTGTGTGTTCCACTGTGTGTGTGTGGGTGTGTGTGTGTGTTGCACTGTGTCTGTGTGTCACTGTGTGTGTGTGTGTGCCACTGTGTGTGTGCCACTGTGTGTGTGTGCCACTGTGTGTGTGCCACTGTGTGTGTGTTTGTGTGTGTGTTGCACTGTGTCTGTGTGTCACTGTGTGTGTGTGTGTGTGCCACTGTATGTGTGTGTGTGCCACTGTGTGTGTGTGACTGTGTCTGTGTGTCACTGTGTGTGTGAGTGTGCCACTGTGTGTGTGTATGCGTGCCACTGTGTATATGTGTGTGTCAAAACTCTTTAGATTCTGGAGTAGTGTGTGTGTGTCACTGTGTGTGTGCCACTGTGTATGTGTGTGTGTGTGTGTGCCACTGTGTATGTCTGTGTGTGCCACTGTGTGTGTGTGCCACTGTGTATGTGTGTGTGTGTGTGCCTCTGTGTATGTGTGTGCCTGTGTGTGTGCCACTGTGTGTGCCACTGTGTGTGTGTGCCACTGTGTGTGTGTGCCACTGTGTGTGTGTCATGGTGTGTGTGTGTGTGTGTGTGCCACTGTGTGTGTGTGTGCCACTGTATGTGTGTGAGTCACTGTGTGTGTGCCACTGTGTATGTGTGTGTGCCACTGTGTGTGCCACTGTGTGTGTGTGACTGTGTCTGTGTCACTGTGTGTGTGAGTGTGCCACTGTGTGTGTGTATGCGTGCCACTGTGTATATGTGTGTGTCAAAACTCTTTAGATTCTGGAGTAGTTCCTGAGGATTGGAGGGTAGCAAACGTAACCCCACTTTTTAAAGAAGGGAGGGAGAGAGAAAATGGGGAATTACAGACCAGTTAGTCTAACATCGGTAGTGGGGAAACTGCTAGAATCAGTTATTAAAGATGGGATAGCAGCACATTTGGAAAGTGGTGAAATCATTGAACAAAGTCAGCATGGATTTACGAAAGGTAAATCATGTCTGACGAATCTTATAGAATTTTTCGAGGATGTAACTAGTAGAGTGGATAGGGGAGAACCAGTGGATGTGTTGTATCTGGACTTTCAGAAGGCTTTCGACAAGGTACCACATAAGAGATTAGGATACAAACTTAAATCACACGGTATTGGGGGTTCAGTATTGATGTGGATAGAGAACTGGCTGGTAAACAGGAAGCAAAGAGTAGGAGTAAACGGGTCCTTTTCACAATGGCAGGCAGTGACGTGGGGTACCGCAAGGCTCAGTGCTGGGACCCCAGCTATTTACAATTTATATTAATGATCTGGACGAGGGAATTGAAAGCAACATCTCCAAGTTTGCGGATGACACTAAGCTGGCGGGCAGTGTTAGCTGTGAGGAGGATGCTAGGAGACTGCAAGGTGACTCGGATAGGCTGGGTGAGTGGGCAAATGTTTGGCAGATGCAGTATAATGTGGATAAATGTGAGGTTATCCACTTTGGTGGTAAAAACGGGAAGGCAGACTATTATCTAAATGGTGGCCGATTAGGAAATGGGGAGATGCAGCGAGACCTGGGTGTCATGGTACACCAGTCATTGAAAGTAGGCATGCAGGTGCAGCAGGCAGTGAAGAAAGCAAATGGTATTTTGGCCTTCATCGCAAGAGGATTTGAGTATAGGGGTAGGGAGGTTCTACTGCAGTTGTACAGGGTCTTGGTGAGACCACACCTGGAGTATTGCGTACAGTTTTGGTCTCCAAATCTGAGGAAGGACATTATAGCCATAGAGGGAGTGCAGAGAAGGTTCACCAGACTGATTCCTGGGATGTCAGGACTTTCATATGAAGAAAGACTGCATAGACTTGGCTTATACTCGCTAGAATTTAGGAGATTGAGAGGGGATCTTATAGAGACGTACAAAATTCTTATGGGGTTGGACAGGCTAGATGCGGGAAGATTGTTCCCGATGTTGGGGAAGTCCAGGACAAGGGGTCACAGCTTAAGGATAAGGGGGAAATCCTTTAAGACCGAGATGAGGAAAAACTTTTTCACACAGAGAATGGTGAATCTCTGGAACTCTCTGCCAAAGAGGGTAGTTGAGGCCAGTTCATTGGCTATATTTAAGAGGGAGTTAGATGTGGCCCTTGTGGCTAAAGGGATCAGGGGGTATGGAGAGAAGGCAGGTACGGGATACTGAGTTGGATGATCAGCCATGATCATATTGAATGGCGGTGCAGGCACGAAGGGCCGAATGGCCTACTCCTGCACCTAATTTCTATGTATCTATGTATCTATGTGTGTGCCACTGTGTATGTGTGTGTGTGCACTGTGTGTGTGTGCCACTGTGTATGTGTGTGTGTGCCTCTGTGTGTGTGTGCCACTGTGTGTGTGTGTGCCACTATGTGTGCCACTATGTGTGTGTGTGAGTGCCACTGTGTGTGTGCCTCTGTGTGTGTATGTGTGCCACTGTGTGTGCCACTGTGTGTGTGCCACTGTTTTTGTGTGTGTCACTGTGTGTGTGTGTGCCACTGTGGTGTGGTGTGTGCCACTGTGTGTGTGTTTGTGTGCCACTGTGTGTGTGTGTGTGTGTATATATGTGCCACTGTGTGTGTGCCACTGTGTGTGTGTGTCACTGTGTGTGTGTGTCACTGTGTGTGTGTGTTCACTATGTGTGTGTGTGAGTGTGTGGCACTGTGTGTGTGTGCCACTGTGTGTGTCACTGCGTGTGTGTGTCAGTGTGTGTGTGTCGCTGTGTGTGTGTGTGACACTGTGTGTGTGTGTGTCACTATGTGTGTGAGCGTGTGTGTGCCATTGTGTGTGTGTGTGTGTGTGTTGGTGTGTTGTGTGTGCATGCCACTGTGTGTGTGTGTGTGTGCCAGTGTGTGTGTGTGTGTGCCACTGTGTGTGTTTGTGTGTGTGCGTGTCACTGTGTGTGTGCCACCGTGTGTGTGTGTGCACTGTGTGTGTATGCCACTGTGTGTGTGTGCCACTGTGTGTGCGTGCCACTGTGCATGTGCGTGCCACTGTGTGTGTGCCAGTGTGTGTGAGCATGTGTGTGTGTGTGTCTGTGTCTGTGTGTCACTGTGTGTGTGTGTGAATGTGTCTGTGTGCCACTGTGTGTGTGTGCCACTGTGTGTGTGTGTGTGTGTGTGTGCACTGTGTGAGTGTATGTGTGTGTCACTGTGTCTGTGTCACTGTGTGTGTGTGTCACTGTCTGTGTGTTACTGTGTGTGTGTGTCACTGTGTGTGTGTGTGTGTGTCACTGCGTGTGTGTCACTGTGTATGTGTGTGTGAGTGTGTGTGTGTGCCACTGCGTGTGTGTTTGCCAGTGTGTGTGTATGTGTGTGCCACTGTGTGTTTGTGTGTGTCTGTGTGTGTGCCACTATGTGTGTGTGCCACTGTGTGTTTGTGTGTGTCACTGTGTGTGTGCCACTGTGTGTGTGCCACTGTTTGTGTGTGCGCCACTGTGTATGGGTATGTGTGCCACTGTGTGTGTGTGCCACTGTGTGTTTGTGTGCCACTGTGTTTGTGGTGTGCATGCCACTGTGTGTGTGTGAGCCACTATGTGTGAGTGAGTGTGTGTCACTGTGTTTTTGCGTGTGTGCCACTGTGTGTGCGCCACTTGTGTGTACGTGTGTGCCACTGTGTGTGTGTGCCACTGTGTATGTGTGACACTGTGTGTGTGTGCGCGCCACTGTGTGTGTGTGCCACTGTGTGTGTGTGTGTGCCACTGTGCGTGTTTGTGTACGCCACTGTGTGTGTGTGTATGTACGCCACTGTGTGTGTGTGTGCCCCTGTGTGTGTGTGTGTGTATGTGTGCCACTGTGTGTGTGCCACTGTGTATGTGTGTGCCACTGTGTGTGAGTGTATGTGTGCGCCACTGTGTGTGTGTATGTGTGCCACCGGTGTGTGTGTGCCACTGTGTGTGTGTGTGTGTGTCACTGTGTGTGTGTGTGCGCGCCACTGTGTATGTGAGTGTGTGCCACTGTGTGTTTGTGTGTGCCAATGTGTGTGCGTGTGCCACTGTGTGTGTGTGTGCCACTGTGTATGTGTGTGCGGTGTGTGCCACTGTGTGTGTATGTGTGTGTCACTGTGGTGTGTGTGTGTGCGCGCCACTGTGTATGTGAGTGTGTGCCACTGTGTGTTTGTGTGTGCCAATGTGTGTGTGTGTGTGTGTGTGTGCACTGTGTGTGTCTGCCACTGTGTGTGTTTGTGTGCGTGTGTGTGTGCCACTGTGTGTGTTTGTGTGCGCGTGTGTGTGCCACTGTGTGTGTTGCATTGTGTCTGTATGTCACTGTGTGTGTGTCGCGGTGTGTGTGTGCCACTGTGTTTGTGTGTGCCACTGTGTGTGTGTGCCACTGTGTGTGTGTGTGCCACTGTGAGTGTGTGCCACTGTTTGCGTGTGTGCCACAGTGTGTGCGTGTCACTGTGTCTGTGTCACTATGTGTGTGCGCCACTATGTGTGTGTGTGCCACTGTGTGTATGTGTATGTGTGTGTGTCACTGGGTCTGTGTGTCACTGTGTGTGTGTGTGTGTCACTGTGTGTGTGTGTGTGTCACTATGTGTGTGTGAGTGTGTCTGTGTGCCACTGTGTGTGTGTCACTATGTCTGTGTGTGTGTGCCACTGTGTTTTTGCGTGTGTGCTACTGTGCGTGCGCCACTGTGTGTACGTGTGTGCCACTGTGTGTGTGTGTGCCACTGTGTATGTGTGACACTGTGTGTGTGTGTGCGCCACTGTGTGTGTGAGCCACTGTGTGTGTGTGTGTGTGTGCCACTGTGCGTGTTTGTGTACGCCACTGTGTGTGTGTATGTGTGCCACTGTGGGTGTGTGTGTGTGCCACTGTGTGTGTGTGTGTGTGTGTGTGCCACTGTGTGCCACTGTGTGAGTGTATGTGTGCGCCACTGTGTGTGTGTGTGTGCCACTGTGTGTGTGTGCCACTGTGTGTGGGTGTGCCACTGTGTGTGTGTGCGTGCCACTGTGTGTGTGTGTGTCACTGTGTGTGTGTGTGTGTGTGCGCGCCACTGTGTATGTGAGTGGTGTGCCACTGTGTGTTTGTGTGTGCCACGGTGTGTGTGTGTGTGCGGCTGTGTGTGTGTGTGCCACTGTGCATGTGTGTGTGCCACTGTGTGTATGTGTGTGCCACTGTGTGTGTGTGTGCCACTGTGTATGTGTGTGCGTGTGTGCCACTGTGTATATGTGTCTGCCACTGTGTGTGTTTGTGTGCGTGTGCGTGTGCCACTGTGTGTGTTTGTGTGCGTGTGTGTGCCACTGTGTGTGTTGCATTGTGTCTGTATGTCACTGTGTGTGTGTGCCACTGTGTTTGTGTGTGCCACTGTGTGTGTGTGCCACTGTGTGTGTGTGTGCCACTGTGAGTGTGTGCCACTGTTTGCGTGTGTGCCACAGTGTGCGTGTCACTGTGTCTGTGTGACTATGTGTGTGCGCCACTGTGTGTGTGTGCCACTGTGAGTGTGTGCCACTGTTTGCGTGTGTGCCACAGTGTGTGCGTGTCACTGTGTCTGTGTCACTATGTGTGTACGCCACTGTGTGTGTGTGCCACTGTGTGTGTGTGTGTGTGTGTCACTGTGTCTGTGTGTCACTGTGTGTGTGTGTGTGTCACTGTGTGTGTGTGTGTGTGTCACTATGTGTGTGTGAGTGTGTCTATGTGCCACTGTGTGTGTGTCACTATGTCTGTGTGTGTGCGTGCCACTGCGTGTATGTGTGTGCCACTGTGTGTGTGTGCCACTGTGTGTGTGTGTGCCACAGTATGTTTGTGTGTGTCACTGTGTGTGTGTGCCACTGTTTGTGTATGCGTGGCACTGTGTGTGTGTCACTGTGTCTGTGTGGCACTGTGTGTGTGTCACTGTGTCTGTGTGCCACTGTGTGTGTGTCACTATATCTGTGTGTGTGCGTGCCACTGCGTGTGTGTGTGTGCCACTGTGTGTGTGTGCCACTGTGTGTGTGTGTGCCACAGTATGTTTGTGTGTGTCACCGTGTGTGTGTGCCACTGATTGTGTATGCGTGGCACTGTGTGTGTGTCACTGTTTCTGTGTGGCACTGTGTGTGTGTCACTGTGTCTGTGTGGCACTGTGTGTGTATGCCACTGCGTGTGTGTCACTGTGTGCGTGTGTGCCACTATGTGTGTGTGTGCCACTGTGTGTGTGCGTGCCACTGTGTGAGTGTGTCTGTGTGTGTGTGTCTGTGTGTCACTGTGTGTGTGTGGTGTGCCACTGTGTTTGTGTGTGTGTGCCACTGTGTATGTTTGTGCGTGCCACTGTGTATGTTTGTGTGTGCCACTGTGTATGTGTGTGTGTGCCTCTGAGTGTGTGTGTGCCACTGTGTGTGTGTGCGCCACTGTGTGTGTGTGTGTGCCATTGTGTGTGTGTGCCACTGTGTGTGTTTGTGTGTGCCACTGTGTATGTGCGTGTGTGCCACTGTGTGTGTGTGCCCATGTGTGTGTGTGCCACTGTGTGTGTGTGCCACTGTGTGTGTGTTGCACTGTGTCTGTGTGTGTGTGTGCCACTGTGTGTGTGTGCCACTGTGTGCGTGTGCATGCCACTGTGTGTGCCACAGTGTGTGCGTGTCACTGTCTGTGTCACTATGTGTGTGTGTGTGAGTGTGTGTGCCACGGTATGTGTGTGTGTATGCCACGGTGTGTGTATGTGTGTGTGTCACTGTGTCTGTGTGTCACTGTGTGTGTGTGTCACTATGTGTGTGTGTGAGTGTGTCTGTGTGCCACTGTGTGTGTGTCACTATGTGTGTGCGTGTGCCACTGTGTGTGTGTGTGCATGCCACTGCGTGTGTGTGTGCCACTGTGTGTGTGCCACTGTGTGTGTGTGCCACTGTGTATTTGTGTGTGCCACTGTTTGTGTGTGCGTGGCACTGTGTGTGTGTGTGCCACTGTGTGTGTGTGTCACTCTGTGTGTGTGTGCCACTATGTGTGTGTGTGTGCCACTGTGTGTGTGTATGTGTGCCACTGTGTGTTTCTGTGGGTGTGCATGCCACTGTGTGTGTGTGCACCAGTGTGTGTGTGTGTGTGCGTGCCACTGTGAGTGTGTGTGCCACTGTGTGTGTGTGTGCGCCACTGTGTGTGTGTGTGTGCCACTGTGAGTGTGCGTGCCGCTGTGTATGTCACTGTGTATGTGTGTGTGTGTGCCACTGTGTGTGCCACTATGTGTGTGTGTGCCACTGTGTGTGTGTCACTGTGTCTGTGTCACTGTGTCTGTGTGTCACTGTGTGTTTGTGTCACTGTGTGTGTGTGTGTCACTATGTGTGTGAGTGTGTGTGTGTGTGTGTGCCACTGTTTGTTTGCCACTGTGTGTGTGTGCCAGTGTGTGTGCATGCCACTGTGTGTGTGCATGTGCATGCCACTGTGTGTGTGTATGCCACTCTGTGTGTGTGCCACTGTGTGTGTGTGTCACTGTGTGTGTGTGTATCACTGTGTGTGTGTGCCACTACGTGTGTGTGTGCCACTATGTTTGTGTGCCACTGTGTGTGTGTGTGCCACTGTGTGTGTGTGTGGGCGCCACTGTGTGTGTATGTGTGTGAGTGTGTGTGTGTGCCACTGTGTGAGTGTGTGTGTGCCACTGTTTGTGTGTGTGCCACTGTGTGTGTGTGCTTCTGTGTATGTGCCACTGTGTATGTATGTGCCACTGTGTGTGTGTGCCACTGTGTGTGTGTGCCACTGTGTGTGTGTGCATGCCACTGTGTGTGTCACTGTGTGTGTGTGTGTGCCACTGTGTGTGTGTGCCACTGTGTGTGTGTGTGCCACTGTGTGTGTGTGTCACTGTGTGTGTGTGTGAGACACTGTGTATGTGTGTGTGCCACTGTGTGTGTGTGTGTGCCAATGTGTGTATGTGTGTGTGTGCCACTGTGTGTGTGTGCCACTGTGTGTGTGCGTGTGTGCCACTATGTGTGTGTGCCACTGTGTGTGTGTGCCACTGTGTGTGTGTGTGCCAGTGTGTGTGTGTGCCACAGTGTGTGTCTGTGTGTGCCACTGGGTGTATACCACTGTGTGTGTGTGCGCCACTGTGTGTGTGTGTGTGTGCGTGTGCCACTGTGTCCGTACTTGTGCCACTGTGTTTAATGTGTGTGTCACTGCGTGCTGTATGTGTCACTGTCTGCGTGTGCCGAGTGTGTACTCTGTGTGTTTGTGTCACTGTGTGTGTGTCTGTCTGTCACTGTGTGTGTCACCATGCTTTGTGTGTGCATGTGTGTGTCACTGTATGTGTGTCACTGTGTGCTCTGTGTCACGATGTGGTCTGGTGTATGTGCCCTCTGTGCTGTGTGTGTGTGTGTCTGTCACTGTGTGTGTGTGTGTGTGTGTGTGTGTTTGTGCTTGTGCCAGTGTGTGTCACTGTGTGCTCTGTGTGTGTGTGTTTGTCTGTCACTGTGTATGTGTGTGTGTGTCACTGTGCAGTGAGTGTGTGTGTCACTATGCTGTGAGTGTGCATGTCACTGTGATGTGTCACTGTGCTGTGTGTGTATGTGTGACTGCTCTGTGTGTGTGCTCTGTGTGTGTGTGTGCTTTGTGTGTGTGTGTTGTGTGTGGTCTGTGTGTGTGTGTGTGGTCTGTGTGTGCTCTGTGTATGTGTGTGCTCTGTGTGTGTGCGTGGTCTGTGTGTGTGCACATGTGTGTGTGCTCTGTGTGTGTGTGTGTGGTATTTGTGTGTGCGCTGTGTGTATGTGTCACTGTGCTCTGTGTGTGTCTGGTCTGTGTGTGTGAGGTCTGTGTGTGTGTGCTCTGTGTGGTATGTGTGTGTGTGGTCTGTGTGTGTGTGTGCTCTGTGTGTGTGTGGTGTGTGTGTCACTGTGTGGTCTGTGTGTGTGTCTGTGTCACTGTGTGATCTATGTGTCACTGTGGTCTGTGTGTGTGTGTGTGTCACTGTGTGGTCTATGTGTGTGTCACTGTGTGCTCTGTGTGTGTGTGTGGTCTGTGTGTTTCACTGTGTGCTCTGTGAGTGTCGCTGTGTGTGCTCTGTGTGTGTGTCGCTGTGTGCTCTGTGTGTGTCACTGTGTGCTCTGTGTGTGTGCTGTGTGTGTGTTCTGTGTGTGGTCTGTGTATATGTGTCTGTCACTGTGTGCTCTGTGTATGTGTGCTCTGTGTGTGTGTGTCACTGTGTGCTCTGTGTGTGTGTCACTGTGTGCTCAGTGTGTGTGTGTCACTGCTCTGTGTGTGTGTGCTGTGCTCTCACTGTGTGTTCTCACTGTGTGTACCGCGATCAGCACCGCCTGTCTCTCACGCTGTGCACCACGATCTCACTGCCCGTCCCTCACGCTGCATGCCGATCGCCACCGCCTGTTCCTCATGGTGTACTGTACACGGTGTACAGCGTTCCCACTGCCTGTCTCTTACGCTGTATGCCTCACTCTGTGTTCCCGCGATTCCACCGCCTGTACCTCACGCTGTACTGTACACGGTGTAGTGTTCCCACCGCTTGCCCCTCACTCTGTTTCGATCACCTGTACTGTACACGGTGTACAGCGTTCCCACTGCCTGTATCTCACTCTGTACTGTACATGGTGTCTCGTGATCCCACCGCCTGTACCTCACTCTGTACTGTACATGGTGTCCCGCGATCCCAACGCCTGTCCGTCACTGCTTTTCAGTATTCCCAATGCCTGTTCAAACTCTGCACTGCGTTCTCACTCTATGTTCCCACCGTCTGTACCTCACGCTGTACTCCACACGGTGTTCCCACCATCTTTCCCTCACCACGATTACCACCGCCTGTACTGTACATGGTGTACCGCGTTCCCACTGCCTGTACTGTACATGGTGTACTTTGTTCCCACCGCCTGTACTGTACATGGTGTACTGTGCTCCCACTGCCTGTACATCACGATGTCCTCCCACCCTCCTGTCTCTCACTCTGTTCACTGTGCTCCCGTGTTCTCCACTGCCTGTCTCTCACTCTGTAGTGTTCCCATCGCCTGTACTCTCACTCTGTACTCTGTACAGTGTTCCCACCGCTTGTCTCTCACGCTGCACTCTATGGTGTTCCCACCGCCTGTCTCTCACTGTCTCCCCCCCCCCCCCCCCCCTTGTGTTGCAGCTCTGGCCGGCGTTGGGCCTGTGTCGACGGTGGGCCTGGACGGTAGCCTGGTGCTGTCGACCGGTGCCTGCAGCACCACCAACCCCAGCCTCTTCCTCAGCCGCCCCGGCCTGTCGCTGATGGCGGGGCACCTCCGCCGCCCTCGGCCTCCCCTCCCGGCACGCCAAGGCCGGAGCCGGGACCACTGGGAACGCCGCCGGGAACTCCGGGGACACCGCCGATCCCCGCCTCTCCACCGGGACCGGCTACGAGTGACCGGGCCGTTTTCCTCGTCAGCTGCCCGCCAAAAAGAAAACCCGGCTCCTCTCTCCCCCCCGACACCGCCAGCTTTCGCCGGAGCAAGAAGAAGGGAGGTGCCCAGAGAGGCTGAACCCATCCCCCTATCGTCCCCCTCAACTCCCTCCACCCTGATGCACAACTCCCCCCTCTCCCACCCCACCTCCGGAAGAACCCCCCTTTACTCTGAAACCCCCCTTTTTGTTCACCGTCTCTCTGGGGGATTCAAAGGGTGGTGGATATGTTTTAACATATAATTTGTGGCGTTGATTTTTTTCTGATCGTTAACCAGCGGAGATGGGGGGGGTGGGGGTGGGGGAGGAAGGGGGGAAGAGGGAGGAGGAGCGGAAGAAGGGTCTCGCGTATTTATTTACTGCTGGGAATTTTATTTTAAACCGAGATACAACCAAATCCGTCGCCTCTACTCAGCTATCCAGTGCCTGAACTTTCAAGTTCAATCACTCAAACCAAAAAAAACACATGCAAACACGCACATGCACACACACACGCGCCCAAACACAGACACACACGCACACACATACACACACGCACACACTCAAACACGCACACACTCAAACACGCACACTCAAACGCACATGCACACGCACTCGCACCCACACACTCAAACACACACACACACGCGCATGACGGTAAAAGGGAAACCCCTTCTTAAAACCTTCCTCCGGCATTTCGAGATGGGAAAAATACACTGGGTTTAAATTAGACAAGTGGGAAGGGAAGGGGAAGGGGGGAGAGAATGAGGAAATGATTACAGACCTCTCTGTCTCCCCTCCAATATACCTCATGGTCGGGGCTTGTTGTGGTGAAAACTTTCTCCTCTCCTCTCCTGTCCCCTCCTCTCCTTTCCTCTCCTCTCCTCCCCTCCCCTCCCCTCTACTCTCCTCTCCTCTTCTTCCCTACTTTCCGCTCCTCTCCTCTCCGCTCTTCTCTCCTTCTCCCCTCTCCTCTCTTTCCCCCTCCTCTACTCTTCTCCCCTCCTTTCCCCTCTCTTCTCCCCTCCCCCTCCCTGATCCTCTTCTCCCCTCCTCTCCCCTCCTTCTCTCCTCTCCTCTCTCCTCTTCTCCCCTCCTCTCCTCTCCTCTCCGCTCTTCTCCCCTCCCCTCTGCTCTCTTCTCCCCTACATTCAGCCCCTCTCCTCTCCGCTCTTCTCTCCTCTTCTCCCCTCTCCTCTCTTTTCCCCTCCTCTCCCCTCTCCTCCGCTCCTTTCCCCTCCTCTCCTCTTCTCCCCTCCCCTCTCCCCTACTCTCCCCTTTCCTCTTCTCCCCTCCTCTCCTCTCACCTCTCCTCTCCTCTCCTCCCCTTCCCGTCTCACCTCCACAAGCGCTGGCCAGCCACGGTGGATTATATTGAGACAAACTAAGTGAATGAGTGCGAGAAAACTAACCAAAGTAACTTTGATACGGGGGAATGGGACGCATTTTCAGGGGGGAGGGGGTGAGACTGACAGGGCCAGGAGGGAGGGATGAAGGGCATTGTTGTTTAGGGGAGTGGTGTTTGGGGAACTGTCTGCTTCCTCTCTCCCTCCCTCCCCCTCCCCACCCCATCCCCCTCCCTAACACTGACCTCAGCTTACCTGTCCACTTCAAGCTTCCATGTGTTGAACTCGAGACTGTGAACCGCGGGTGTGTACGCCGTCGTGCGAGAGAGCCCAGGTGTGGTGCACAGGTGTGTACGAGCGTGTGCGGGTTGAGTGTGAGGCAAGGTGTGTGTGCAGGTGTGTGCTGTCGAGCGTGAGCCCGGGCATGCACGATGGTGAGTGATCCCAGGTGTGCACAGGTGTGTACAAGTGTGCACCCTACTTTGTGAGCCCAGGCGTGTACTGTAGCGTGTGTGTGTGTGTGAGTGAGCCCAGGTGTGTACAGGTGTGCACTGCAGTGTGCGAACAAATATGTAAACTAGTGAGTGCAGGTGCACCCCTGTGTGAACATACTTGTATGTTGGTGTGAGTGGGCTAGTGCAGACACTACTGTACCAACCAGAACACACATTAGTGTGCCAGTGTGTATATGTACGTACACTAGTGAGCCAGTGTGTACACTGGCATGTGAGCCAGTGTGTAGAACAGTGCATATACTGGTGTGAGCCAGTGTGTAGACTAGTGTGAGCACTGGTGTGTGCACTGGTATGTGTGGGAGCCAGTGTGAGTGTGTGTGGACCAGTACCCTGGGCTTTGGGCCTGTGTGTACACCTGTACGGACTGTGAGTGTGTACACCTGTGTGCACAAGCGCATGTGTGTGGGCCTGCCGTGTGTGCAACTGCCCGTACCAAACGTGACGCCACACGTGAACAGGCGTGTATGAGCGTGATTGTGCACATGTGTGCACGTGTGTGTACACGCGTGTGCGTAGGACAACAGAGAGAGTACAGTGCAGTCCCTCCTCACTGCTCCCCCTCCCATCTAAAACCCCCCCTCCTCTTCCCCCTTTACACCCGGACTTGAACTAACCCTCACCTACTTTAGATGGAATGTATCTGTGTAGCGAAATAGTTTTTATAGAAGAAATCTATGTTCTGCTTTTATTGCATATGTATAAAAAAAACAAAAACTTGACTTTAGACCAAAAATTCACCTATCTCCACAGTAACCGGCTGCTAGTCTAAATGCACAGGAATAGCAAATAAAAAGCACCTCCCTCCCTCCCTCCCCCCTCCCTTCCTCCCTCCCTCGCTCAGCACTGGGACTTGACCCAGCAAGCTCCCACACACACACAGCCCCATGCAGTGGCCCTCAGCCACTGCGCCAGAGAGCTGCCGATCCCTGGCCCTCTGTTGTTACGAGCCAGCGTAAAGCTACAATAACCCGTCCTTTTGAGCTGCTCGATTAACAGGGGCCAGGCTGCAGTTCACTGGAAACGTGTTCCTCACACCCTGGTCGCCCTTAAGATCAGTACGGGAGATTTAACCCCGTCCGGGATGTGGTGGAAGAGGAGGTGGGGAGGAGAGGAGAGGAGAGGATAGGATAGGGGAGGGGAAGAGAGGAGAGGAAAGGAGGGGAGAGGGGATACAAAGAGAGGAGAGGAGGGAAAGAGAGGAGAGGAAGGGAGAGGGGAGGGGAAGAGAGGAGGAGAAGGGAGGAGAGGGTGGGCTACAGGGATTTTTACCCCTCCTTTGAAGAATCTCCCTCCAGGGTCAGTAGATCTGACCCAGTGCTGAGCTTGGACTAGTCCCGTTTCCCCCCCCCTCCCCCCTCCCCCCTCCTTTTAAAAAATAATAATAGTAATTATAATGGTGTAGACAAAGAGCTTTAAACAACCCCGTTAGCCGAGAGAGACCACGCCGGTGGTAGGGAGATAGCTCATCATATACCTCATGTAACTTTGATTAACCAAATAAAAGACGGCACTGGACCTGGCACAGCTTGGCACAGCGCGGCACGGATGGTCCTGGTTTTATCTGAGACGGCAGGGACCCCATCTCTGGCCAGCAGCTGGCCAGAGAGGGAGTGAGGGGAACAAGCCCAGATTCAGTGTGTGTGGCTAAGGGATTAGTCTGAAGAAGGGTCTCGACCTGAAACATCACCAATTCCTTCTCTCCAGAGATGCTGCCTGTCCCGCTGAGTTACTCCAGCACTTTGTGTCTCCCTTCGATTTAAACCAGCATCTGCAGTTCTTTCCTACACATAGGTTAAGGGCACGGCCTCAGTCTCCCCCCTTCCTCCCTCTCCAGAGTCCGTAGAGAACATGGACCCCCCTCCCCCCCACACTGACCTCCCTCCCTCCCACCCACCCATAGACATCACAAAACGACCCCCACCCCCGCTTGTGTGTGCCTTGTCGACCCCAGAGGGTGGACCATTCACAGTGCTGTCCAGAGGCAGCTTCCAGAGTAACCTCAGCAGACGATAATCCAGTGGAATCCAAAGACAGAGGGAGGGAGGGTTAAATCGCCCGGTATAATCCAGCAGCAGAGCATCCAGTGTCATTGGAAACAGAGGGGGGAGACAGCCAGTGTAAGCCCCCCCCCCTCCATCCAATGTAATCCAAAGACTGATAAAGCGTACAGTGTATTACAGAGGCAGGGTCGAAACAGAGGGGGGAGACAGCCAGTGTTTGCCCCCCTCAAACCAGTGTAATCCAAAGACAGATAAAGCATACAGTGTATTACAGAGCCAGGGTCGAAACAGAGGGGGGAGACAGCCAGTGTTCGCCCCCCTCAAACCAGTGTAATCCAAAGACAGATAAGCATTCAGTGTATTACAGAGGCAGGGTCGAAACAGAGGGGAGAGTCGGCCAAGTGTATCACCCCACTTCAGTATGATCCAAAGACAGGGCTGTGCCCAGAGTAATACAGAGACAGAGCATCCAGTGAAACAGACAGAGAAAAAGCCAGTGTAACCCAAAAAATCCAATGTAATCCAAAGACAGAGAAGCACCCAGTGTAATACAGAGAGCCAGGGCATGCAGAGTCATTCAAAACAGGAGAAGCAGCCAATGTAACCCAAAAAACCCAGTGTAATCCAAAGACAGAGAAGCACGCAGTGTAATACAAGACAGAGAGCCAGGGCATCTAGTCACCCAAACAGGTGGAGAGGCGGCCAGTGTAAACCCCCCCCCCCCCCCAAAAAAAAAACAGTAATCCAAAGACAGGAGATAAAAGATCCAGTGTAATACAGTCAGAGCGTCCAGTATCATCAGAGGAAAAAGAGTCAGTGTAAACCCCTCCCCCCCAATCTAGTGTAATCAAAAGACAGGGGATGTCACCCAGTGTAAGCCAGAGGCAGACAGAGAGGAGAGCCAGAGCACCCAGTGCCATCTAAAAAAGAGAGAAGCAGCCAGAGCCAGTGTAACCAAGGAAAGGATCCAGTGCAATCCAAAGAAAGGGGTTGAAATCCAGTGTGATCCAGAGAGTGAGCCAGAGCACCCATGGCCTTCCAAGAAGTAGCTAGTGTAACCCCCTCAAAAAATCCAGTGTAATCCAAAAACAAGATGTCACCCAGTGTAATCCAGAGGCAGGCAAAGGGAGAGCATCCAGTGTCATCCAAAACATGGAGAAGCAGCCAGTGTGATTTAGGAAAAAGAATCCAAAGAAAAGGGGTAAACACCCAGTGTGTTACAGAGACAGACAGAGAGGGAGCCAGGGTACCCAGTTTCATCCAAACAGAAGGAGATGCAGCCAGTGTAATCCAGAAAAAAAATCCCAGTGTGATCCAAAAAAGGAATAGTGCCACGCAGTGTAAACCAGAGGGAGTGCGATACCCAGAGAGAACCCAGTGCACCCAAAGAGACAAGAGCATCCAGTGGTGTTGAGGATGTGTACAGTACATGGCATAATACAGGGAGAGAATCCAGAGAGGGAACAGTAGAGCCACTGCCTCACAGCGCCAGAGACCCGGGTTCAATCCTGACCACGGGTGCTGTCTGTGCAGAGTTTGTACGTTCTCCCCGTGACCTGTTGGTGCTCCGGTTCCCAGCCATGCTCCAAAAGAGATTTGTAGGTTAATCGGCCCTCTGTAAATTGCCCCCCCCCCTCCCCCGAGTGTATGAAGGGCACAACTAGTGTGTAAACGGGGGGATCGCGGGTCGGCGCAGGCTCGGTGGGCGGAAGGGCCCGTTTCGCGCTGTATCTCCAAACTAAACTAGAGATTGCAGAGTAACGAAGGGAGAGAGACAGAGGGGGCCTTAAACTGACAGTTCATAAGTTCTAGGAGAAGAATTAGGCAATTCAGCCCATCAGGTCTACTCCGCCATTCAATCATGGCTGATCTACCTCCCCCTCCCAACCCCATTCTCCTGCCTTCTCCCCATAACCTCTGACACCCGTACTAATCAAGAATCCGTCTTAAAAATATCCACTGACATGGCCTCCACAGACTTCCGTGGCAAAGAATTCCACAGATTCACCGCCCTCCAACTGATGGAATTCCTCCTCCATGCTAAAGGAACGTCCTTTTATTCTGAGGCTGTGCCCTCTGGTCCTAGACTCTCCCCTCCAGTGAAGGGTCCCGACCTCCCACAGATTCACCGCCCTCCGACTGAAGGAATTCCTCATCTCCTTCCCCCAAAAGCTCTCATTCTGAGGCTGCTCCCTCTGGTCCAAAGGTCTCTCCCACTCGGGGAAACGTCCACTGGATCCAGAGAGAGGGGGGGGGGTAGATGGGGGGGAGGGTTTTGTCTCTTGCCCCCAAATGTCCGCCCTCTCTCCAGGAGATGCCGCTCCAGCGGTTTTTCCGCGTCAATCTTTTGCCCTTGGGGAGAGGTGAGCTACTCAGACAGGGTGGTGTGTGTGTGTCGCTCAGTGCCAACAGCAGCCTGGCTTCCCTCTTGCCCGCGCCGTGCCAAGCTGTGCCCTGTTCACTGGTGCCATCTCTTGCCATTTCCGAAGATCCCCTTCTATTTTCGGAGATGCCGACAGTTAAACTGCAGGGTGGCAGGTCACACTGCGAGTGTCTTAAATGCTTTCTGCTTTCAGAACAGTAAAAACCAAACAGAGACAGAGAGAGACAGAGAGAGAGAGAGATAAAAAAACACTTTATACACAAATCTAACAAAACCTCAAAAAAAGGAATTTACCAAAGGTCTCGTCGCTAGTATTCCTTCAGCAAAAGGCTATTGTGTTTTTCCCCCACTACCGCGCTTAGAGAGGGGGAAAAATATATCGAAAGGAAAAAAGTGTGTGTGTTATCTTTTGTTCGACAACCAAAGAGAAAACTGTGGTACCTGGTTGTGGGGTTGGGTGGGAGAGGGAGGGAGGGAGGGAGGGGTGGGGGAGGGGAGGGAGGAGGGAGGGAGGGAGGGGAAGGGTACCAAACTCGTCGATGAGGGTACTGCTCTGAGCTGGGTGATTTTACGTTTGTGCGCACTGGGGATTTGAACCAGGGACCTGTCCATCCCTCCTGCACCGTCCCGTCCCTTGACCCCTTCGCCCCTGGCCCAGATAGGGTGGAAGATGGTCTCCCTCCTCTCTCTCCCCCCGCCCCCCCCCCACTCTCTCAGGCTGGCACAGCAGAGAGAGCGGCAGAGAAAGAGAGAGGGGGCAGATAGAGGGGGGGGGCAGAGGGAGTCAGAGAGGGTGAGGACAGAGGTGGTGGCGATGGAGAGGGGGCAGAGAGAGAGAGAAGGGAGCAGAGAGAGGGCAGGGGGCAGAGAGGACAACAAAGTGGCAGAGGGTGCAGAGAGAGAGGAGGAAGGGGGCAGAGAGAGGGCAGGGGGCAGAGGGGCAGAGAGAGGGGGCAGACAGAAGGAAAGGGCAGAGATAAAGCACATAGGGAGATACATCAATAGGGCAAGGAAGGCAAGGAGAGGGTGGAGGAGGGAGAGGGAGAAGGAAAGGGGGAAGGCAAGAAGGGAGAGGAGGGAAGGAGACAGGCAAGGAGATGGGGCAAGGGACAAGGAGATGGGGGCAAGGTTGGGGCAATGAGAGGGGGCAAGGTTGGGGCAATGAGAGGGGGCAAGATTGGGGCAATGAGAGGGGGCAATATTGGGGCAAGGAGATGGGATAAGACGGAGAGGGGGAATGGAGATGGGGTAAGATGGGCCAAGGGGAAAGGAGAGGGGGCTATGAAGGGACATGATGGGCCAAGGGGCAACTAGAAGGAGCAAGGAGATGGGGCAAGTAGATGGGATAAGGAGATGGGGCAAGGAGATGTGGCCAAGGGCAAGGAGATGGGGCAAGATGGAGAGGCAAGGAGAAGGGGCAAGGAGATGGGCAAGATGGAGAGGGGAAAGATGGGACAAGGAGATAGACCATGGAGAGGGGACAAGATGGGCCAAGGGGCAAGTAGATGGGACAAGGACATTGGGAGGATTGGGGCAAGATGGGCCAAAGGACAAGAAGATGGGGCAAAAGGCAAGGAGCTGGGACAAGGATATGGGGCAAGATTGGCCAAGGGACAAGGAGAGGGGGCAGGATTGGGCGAAGGGACAAGGAGATGGGGCCAAGGTCAAGACTGTGCTGCCCCTGTCTGCCAATCAGCGGAAACACTGACCTGTACACAGCTCTAACCCAAAGCTAGAAAACAAAGTGTTTGTAATAAGTGAGATATGTAATTTTAAAAGAAACTAACGCTTTTCTTGCGGACTAAAACCAAAGAGACTTCAGAATCCACAACTCCACTACCTTCAGTGTTTCTATCCAGTTACCCAGCCAAAGTGAACTTTAACCTTTGACCTCAGCTATCCAAAGTGAAATTGTATATTTTATTATATTGTCCTGGGTTTAGCTTTGTAATGTTCTGTATCTTGTTAACCTCTTGTACCCGACAGCAACGCTGTGTGCTGGGGACACCAGTAGTCGTTTAGATGAGAAATTGTCTGTTTGTATTTACGTACGTCTTTGTAGAAATATGTTTTCTCCGCCATTTTGTGACCCCTCGACCCCCCCCTCCTCCTTCATCCCCCCTATACGTTACCTCTCAACTCTGACCTCTCCAGTGTCCCCCCTCAACTCTGACCCTTGACCCCCCGCATCATCATTCCCCGTTACCCCCTCACCACCATCCTCCCCTGAACTCTGACCTCGACGCCTCCCCCTCTTACCCCTAAACACCGACCCGCTTCCTCCATCGTCCTCCCTCCCCGTTACCTCTCAACTCTGACCTCTTGGCCTCCCACCTCCATCGCCCCCTTCCCCCCCACTGTTACGTCTGACCTCTTGACCCCTCCTCCATCATCCTCCCCTCTCCCTGTTACCCCCCAACTCTGACCCCCTCCACCATCGTTCCCCCCCATCTCACCACCCCCCTCAACTCTGATCCCTCCCCATCTTATCGTTGCCCAGCTTCACCCCCAACTCTGCACCCTCCCCCATATCCTGCCCCTCTCCCTCTCTCCCCCCCTCCCTCTCCCTCCACCCATCAATCTCCTCCTCCCTCCCACCCCCTCTTCTTCCTCTCACCCCCAAACCCCAATTCCTACTCCCTCCCTGTCTCTCCCCCCATTTCCCGCTCCCTCTCCTCTGTCTCTCCCCTCATTTCCCCCTCCCCTCTGTCTCTCACACTCTCCCCCTAACACAACCCCCCCCCCCCCCGTCTCTCCCCGAGGCCCCCAGCTTTTGATTTATCCCCTTTGGACATCTGTCAAGGCTTGCTAGCCCTCCCATCTCCCCCATCACCCCCTTTCTCTCCCCCCTTTCCCCCTCCCCCTCTCACTCTCCCCTCATTACCATCTCCATCCCCCTCCCCTCTGATTCTTACCCCCTCACACCCCCCCCGTCTCCCATTCCCCCCTCACCCCCCCCTCTGTCTCCCATTTCCCTCCCCTCTTCTCTCTCTCCCCAGCCCCATTTCCCCCCTCCCTCTACCCTTCACCCTCCCCTCTGTCTTTCCCCCTCACTCTGTCTCTCCCCTTACTTCCCCCTCCCACCTTCCCCTCTATGTCTACCCCTCACCCCTCTCTCTGTCTCTCCGCCCCCCCGCCCTCCCCTGTCTCTCCCCAAGTCCTCCAGCATTTGATTTATCTCCCTTGGACGTGTGTCAGGATGTGCTAGCCCTGTGCTCTGTGCTAGTGAGTAGATGTTATGGTGCGTTTCATGAACTTCGATGTGTTCCGTGACGTCCACAGGCGTCATTTTTTTTGTAATTTGAGTGTCGGACATCAAAAAATAAAGTGTACAGTTAAACAAAACAAACCTGCCTGTGTGTGTGTGTGTGGTTCGAAGGCAGATTCCAGCACCACACTCTCAATACCGGCCCCAAACACTGGCAAACTGGAGTTCACGGGAGTTTAGGATGAGAGGGTATCTAATAGAAACATATAAAATTCTTAAGGGATTGGACAGGCTACACGAGATGCAGGAAAAATATTCCCGATGATTGTGGGGTGTACAGAACCAGGGGTCACAGTTTAAGATTAAGGGGTAGGCCATTTAGGACTGAGATGAGGAGAAACTTTTTCACCAAGAGTATTGTGAATCTGGAATTCTCTGCCACATGGAGGCCAATTCACTGGATGATTTCAAGAGAGAGTTAGATTTAGTTCTTAGGGCTAACGGAATCAAGAGATTTGGTGAGAAACACGATTGGGGTACTGATTTTGGATGATCAGCTATGATCAGATTGAATGGCTCGAAGTGCCATTTTTTATGTTTCTATGTAACGCCGGCAAATGGTCCAAGTCTTACCATACGGAATTAAATATGAGTACAGAAGTTGGGAGGTCTTGTTGCAGTTGTATAAGACGTTGGTGAGACCACATTTAGAGTATTGTGTTCAGTTCTGGGCACTGTGTTACAGGGAAGATGTTGTCAAGCAGGAAAGGGTTCAGAAAATATTTACAAGGGTGTTGCCAGGACTAGAGTGTGTGACCGACAGGGAGAGGTTGAGTAGGCTGAGTCTCTATTCCTTGGAGCACAGGAGGATGAGGGGTGATCTTATAGTGTATAAAATCATGAGAGGATTAGATTGGGTAGATGCACAGAATCTCTTGCCCAGAGAAGGGGAATCGAGGACCAGAGGACATAGGTTCAAGGTGAAGGGGAAAAGATTTAATAGGAATCTGAGGGTTAACGTTTTCACACAAAGGGTGGTGGGTGTATGGAACGAGCTGCCAGAAGAGGTAGTTGAGGCTGGGACTATCCCAACGTGTAAGAAACAGTTAGACCGGTACATGGATAGGACATGTTTTGAGGGACACAAACTAAGCGCTGGCAGGTGGGACTAGTGTAGCTGGGACATGTTGGTCGGCAGGTTGTGCTGAAGGGCCTGTTTCTACGCTGTATCACTCTATGACTAAATGTGACATCGCCATGTTTGCGGATGACACGAAGCTGGGCGGCAGTGTGAGCTGCAAGGAGGATGCTATGAAGCTGCAGGGTGACTTGGATCGATTGGGTGAGCGGGCAGATGCAGTATAATGTGGATAAATATAAGATTATAAATCGAAGGGCCTGCATCTATTTTCTATGTTTCAACGACACGATAGAACTTTATTTATCCCAGGAGGGAAATTGATCTGCCAACAGTCATAGACACAAAATACATGAAACATGAAACTAAAATGACGAGTGGAAAGGATTGGGGGTGTGCAAAGATTGGGGAGGGTGGGGGGGAAGAGTCAATCTACCCCACGACAGAAGGGGGAGGAGTTGTAGTTTGATAGCCACAAGGAAGAAGGATCTCCTGTGGCGTTCTGTGCTGCATCTTGGTGGGTCCAGTCTGTTGCTGAAGGTGCTCCTCAGGTTGACCAGCGTGTCAAGGAGGGGGTGAGCTGTATTGTCCAGGATG
Organism: Malacoraja senta; assembly: GCA_038087875.1. Lineage (NCBI taxonomy): Eukaryota > Metazoa > Chordata > Chondrichthyes > Rajiformes > Rajidae > Malacoraja > Malacoraja senta. Next base: position 725,480 of record JAXLNO010000073.1, on the reverse strand, counting down.
CTCCACAGTTTGAGGAGCATCCTCCCCTCCAAGACCACATGCCGTGAATCCAACTCCGCCCCCAGGACGGAACAGGCCTTCCAGATGAGTTTGTTGGCCCCATTGGTGTCCGCGGCCTTCGCCCTGCTGCCCCGGCACACGGCAGCGAAGAAGACGGCACTGGCCACCACCGATTGGTAGAACATCTGTAGCATCTCACTGCAGACGTTGAAGGAGTGGAGTCTTCTAAAAAAAGTACAGGCAACTCTGTCCCTTCTTGTACAGGGCATCAGCGTTCCTGGACCAGTCCAGTTTACTGTCCAGGTACACTCACTGATATTTGTACTCCCTAGTAAACTGCACATCCACACCATTGATGGAGACAGGGGACAGGGGTGTTCCTCTCCTCCCAATGTCCACCACTAACTAGTCTTGTCGGTGTTGAGCTGCAGGTGATTCAGCCCACAGCATTCAGCAAAGTCGTTGACTACACCTCTGTATTCAGCTTCCCTCCCCTCACTGATGCAGCCCACAATTGCAGCAGGGCTCGAAATTAGCGGTTGCCCGGGTGCCACTGACCACTCAAAGCGATGCCGGGCAACCTAAACACCGAGTCATTTTGCCCGGCTTGGCAACCAGATACTGGTTTCTACCGGAAGATAGACACAACAAACTGGAGTAACTCCGCGGGTCAGGCAGCATCTCTGGAGAATAGGAACGTGACGTTTCGTGTCGGCGGCGGCTGTGCGGGGCAAAGATACTAGATGCGGGGTGAGGAAGGGTCGGAGCGAATGACGGGCTCCGAACAGCGCGACAGCGGCTCCATCTCCTCCTCCTCCCTCCCTGATAAGGGCCGCTGCCTGCCACTCCCTCCCTCCCTCCCGGCCTCGGCGTGCGGGAGGGTTTGTTTCGAAAGCGGGTTTGCAAGCAGCGGCCCTTATCAGGGTGGGCGGGAGGAGTTGGCGGTGGAGCCGCTGCTGCCGCTGTGCGGGGCCCGTCATCCGCTCTGACCCGTCTGAAGCAGCTGCACCAAAGATCCGAAAGCAATAGGGTCTCTGAGCTGCATCGCCCGGCCCCGCACCTTGCTGTTGGCTGGCGGAGGAGGGAGGCGGTGGCGAGGAGTTCCCAACGGCCAAGGCAGCGGGGCGATGTTGTCCGAGGTGCGCTGACCTTCCTTCCTCCCCACCTCGCCCCCCTCTCCCTCTCCCTCTCTCTCTTGTACGCCCCCTCCACCCCCTTATCCTGGGACCACTCCACCCCGCACTGACCCCCATTCCCGCGTCTATTCAGTCCTCACTGACATCCCCTGTGCCCCCCTCCCCATCTACCCCCCCCATCTATTCATCCTGCGCTGATCACCCTATCCACCTCGCATTGATTCTCCTACCACCCCCCCCATCCATCCTACACTGGTTCCCCAATTTACCCTGTACTTACCCCTTTCCCATCCATCCTGCACGTCTCCTCCATCCATCCTGTACTGATCCCCCATCCATCCTGTACTAATCCCCATCCATCCTGTACTAATCCACGCATTCATCCCGTACTGACCAACCCTCCATTTACCCTGCACCTTCCCCCTTCATCCTGTAGTGATCGCCCATTCATCCTGCACAGACCCTCCGATCCACACTGTACTGACCCCCCCCCCCCCATTCATCCTGCGCTCTCCCCCCCCAACCATCCTGTACTGATCCTCACATTCAAGAAGAATGGGGGGGAACAGTCTGAAGAAGGGTCTCGACCCGAAACCTTGCCGATTTCCTTCGCTCCATAGATACTGCCTCACCCGCTGAGTTTCTCCAGCACTTTTGTCTACCCCCATCCATCCCGTACTGAACCCCCCCATTCAACACCACTGACATCCCCCATGCTCTCCCCTCACAATTTTACCTACTCCAACCAACACGTACTAATTCACCTGCCTCAATTCATCCATTCTGCACCGACTGCTTTCTAATCCCCCCCCCTCCCCCCCCCCATCTATCCACCCCGCACTGATTCACACACACCCCCCTCCCTGACCCTATTGTGCTGGAAATGTCTTCAGAGCGAACATTGACTATGTTTGATAACGGAATGCAATGAAATGTGTTTTCCCAGTTATTATTTGTTTTAATCCATAAAGATGGATTAATTAAATTGTGAACACATGAAACATTAAAAACCGCAGTGTTCGATTGTCACTGCTACCATTGACACGTTATTACAGAATTCATTTTAACGGCTAATCAATGCTCTTAATATGGAGTATCAGTACTGTAGTTATTTAATGAGCAACATTCACAACTATATGTACGCATATATGTTACCATGGTCCAGGATTTATTGACACAGGTTGATCATACGCTGAATAATCCAACCACATTTTTGTTTGGAAGTGGAAAGAACTAATAGAAATTGCATTAATTGCAATGTGTAAAAAGAGTTGAGACACTGTCTTATAATTTTGCTGCATGTCATTGTGGGATATATCATGTCTTGATTGGTGAATATGTTTAGTTTGTGACTTTATTTGAAGCAGAAATAATATGTGAATGCTTCATTGAGTATAATTCCGACTGGTAACTATGCACTTCGTCCGAGCACATTATTGCACGCCATCTTAAATGACCACCTAAACTGTCATTTGGCAACCTAAAAAGCTGCCAAGGTTGCCCGACTGGCAACAGGGAAAAAAAGTTAAGCTTTGTTGCAGTCATCTGAAAACTTCTGCAGGTGGCAGGAGACGGAGTTATATCTGATGTCCGAGGTGTAGCTGGTAAACAGGAAGGGAGAGAGGGCCGTCCCCTGTGTTGCTCACCACCATGTCCGAGACACAGTTATGTAGCCTGACATATTGTGGTCGTCCAGTCAGGTAGTTGCTGATCAATCGAGCACATCAATGGGACATCTTTGTCAGTTTGCTCCCTAGCAGTGCAGGCCGGATGGTGTTAAAAGCACTGGAGAAGTAAAAAAGCATGACTCTCACAATGCTCCCTGGCTTATCCAGTTGAGCATAGGAACGATGGATGATGGCGTCCTCAACCCCCATCTTTGTTTGGCAAGCGAACTGCAGGGGGTCCAGGTACGGTTTAACCAGGGGTCGCAGGTGAGTGAGCACCAGCCTCTCCAGGGACTTCATGATGTGTGAAGTCAGCGCCACCGGTCTGTAGTCATTGGAGGAGCTGGGACGCGTCCTCTTTGGTACAGGTACCAGGCAGGATGTCTTCCACATCACAGGAACACTCTCCAGGCTCAGGCTCAGCTTGAAGATATGCTGGAGTTCTCCGCACAACTGACTGGCACATGCCTTGAGCACCCTAAGGCTGACACCATCGGGACCCGTGGCTTTGTCTGGGCGGAGTCTGCTCCGTCTTCACCTGCTCAGCCTTGATGGCCAGGTATGTCTTCTTGCGAATGAAACATATGTAAACCAAAGGAGTAGTTAGATCTCAAGCCGGGTGTGTTGTCAGGCGTGTCAAATAAAGGGAAGTGGATCGGGGGATTGAGGGGGGGGGGGATGGGGGGAGGGAGACTGTTGGGGAGCAGGGGGGGGGGAGGGTGGTCAGAGGTCCCACCATCAAATCCATTAAAAAACATGTTTATCGCATTGGCCCAGTCCTGATTGTTTTCCCTCCCCAGGCTGTTGGTCTTTGAAACGGCAGCCAGCATCATCAGAGACCCACACCACGCTGGCCATGATCTCATTTCACTCCTGCCATCGGGAGGAATGTACAGGAGTACTTGAAAACTGTAACGTTCAGGTTTAGAAGTAACATCTACAACCATCGGGCTATTAAACACTACAATCTCCAGATTGGCTCCAAACTGCATAGATTTGGGACATTATTTTTGACTGCACTATAATTGTTTGTTTTCTATGTATACTGAACTTTTTCCTGTTTATTATCGGGTTTACAGAGTACTATGTTTACTAATCTGTTGTAATATCCTCTTACGGGATGCCACCACTAGCCACATCTTCCCATATCCTTCCCTTTTTACAGAGACCGTACCCCTCTGCAACTCCCTTGTTAACTCGTCCATTCCCATCCAAACCACCCCCTCCCCAGGCAATTTCCCCAGCAACCGCAGGAGATGCAACACCTGTCCCTATACTTCCTCCCTCGGGCCGAAACGTTGCCCATTTCCTTCGCTCCATAGATGCTGCCGCACCCGCTGAGTTTCTCCAGCACTTTTGTCTACCTTCGATTTTCCAGCATCTGCAGTTCCTTCTTACACACATTATCTCTGTATGCTTGTCACCTACTCCTAGCTAACAGAGGAGTTGTACAGAGCCCTAGTGAGACCACATCCTTCTGCAGTTGTACAGAGCCCTAGTGAGACCACACCTGGAGTATTGTGTGCAGTTTTGGTCCCCTAATTTGAATAAGGACATTCTTGCTATTGAGGGAGTGCAGCGTAGGTTTACAAGGCTAATTCCCGGGATGGCGGGACTGTCATATGCTGAGAGAATGGAGCAGCTGGACTTGTACACTCTGGAGTTTTGAAGGATGAGTGGGGATCTAATTGAAACATATACGATTGTTAAGGGCTTCGACACGCTAGAGGCAGGAAACATGTTCCCAATGTTGGGGGAGTCCAGAACCAGGGGCCACAGTTTAAGAATAAGGAGTAAGCCATTTAGAACGGAGACGAGGAAACACTTTTTCTCACAGAGAGTGGTAAGTCTGTGGAATTCTCTGCCTCAGAGGGCGGTGGAGGCAGGTTCTCTGGATGCTTTCAAGAGAGAGCTAGATAGGGCTCTTAAAGATATGGGATATGGGGAGAAGGCAGGAACGGGGTACTGATTGGGGATGATCAGCCATGATCACATTGAATGGCGATGCTGGCTCGAAGGGCCGAATGGCCTATTCCTGCACCTATTGTCTATTGTCTAACAATGATCTATTCTGCATTTTCCTTCATCAGCATCTGCTTTGATGTCTGGTTTTCACCCTTCCTTACCTCTGTGTCTCCCTCTCCCCTGCAGTCTGAAGGGTTTCGACCCAAAACATCACCCATTCCTTCTATCCGGAGATGCTGCCTGTCCTGCTGAGTTACTCCAGCATTTTGTGTCTATCTTTTAGAAAGCTCAACTCTGTTTAGATAACAGTGAACAGTGGTTGAGCTGCAAACTTACAGTGCCAGAGACCTGGGTTCGATCCTGACTAGAGGGCAGCCTCTGTGCAGAACTTGTGCATTCACCCCGTGACCGTGTGAAAATCTAGAGGAAATCCTGGAGCAAACCAGAGCATTCGGAGGAAACATATGCGGTCAAGGGGAGAGTGTGGAAGTTCTTTGCAGAGGGCACTCGAGGTCAGGATCGAACCTGGGGTCTCAGGCACTGTGAGGCAGCAGCTTACTTTAGTTCAGAGATACAGCGTGGAAACAGGCTCATCAGCACACCAAATCCATGCCGACCATCAGTCACCCACACACTAGTTTTATGTTATCCCACATTCACAACCTACACACTAGGGGCAATTTACAGAAGTCAATTAACTTACAAACATGCACATCTTTGGAATGTGGAAGGAAACCAGAGCACCCGGAGAAATCCTACCTGAGGTCAGAATTGAATCTGGGCCTCTGGCGCTGTGAGGCAGCAACTCTACCAGCTGTGGCACATTGCTGACCTTTTTCTTCAAACTGTGGCTTCTGTTAGTCACACATATTAGCCCAGTTTAGCTGGAAGAGGTGCTACAACTGTCACGTTGAGGCAGAGCAGAGCCAGCAACTGCAGTTACTTCCCTTAAATTGTGGTTGTCCGCTCCACTGCGAAAATCCCTCAAGGTAGGTCCACTTTGAAGAAGTTCTTCTCTCTGCAATTAGAGTTCTACCACACCCTCTCACTGCACCCACTGTGATTCCTCCTGATCTCTGGCACTACGAACATGTTTTAACCCAGATTATATATCTTTCATTCATTTGTTCTTATATACCTTCTATATCTCTCATTTCCTATTACCCTGACTCTCAGTCTGAAGAAGGGTCTTGACCCAAAACGTCACCCATTCCTTCTATCCAGAGATGCTGCCTGTTCCGCTGAGTTACCGCAGCATTTTGTGTCTATCTTCGGTGTAAACCAGCATCTGTAATTCCTTCCTACACAGTAAAGGCTCTGTCTTACCTGTTTGCGGTCATCGGCGGTGAAGCGCGGCGTCGCCGATAGCGAGGACTGCGCGGCAACGGCGAGAGCGTCGAGCCAATCCACCGGAGCGCCGCACGGATGTTGCGCGGGGGCCGAGTTAATTCAAACACGGCGGGTCCCACGTGCTTGCGGTAAGTAAAAAAAGGGCGGGCCGACTGCGATGACGTCGGCCCGCCGCACGTGACTCACCCGCGGCGGCTGTGGCGGCGGCCATCCTGATCGCGGCGCTGTAGCGGTGGCTGTGACTGCGGCCGCGCAGCACACGTGCCTCACTGGCGGTGGCACGTGCGTCACTGGCGGAGGCTGTGGCAGAGGAGGTTTGACGCACGGCGCTCGACCCACACTGGCGGCGGCCCGTGCGAGCGGCCGTGCGCACTCGTGCATCACTGGTGGAGGTTGTGCGGTGAGTATTTTGTTTTGGACATTGTCGTTTCTATTTTAGCACCGCGCGGTGTTGGGAACACCGCCGCACGGCCCGGGAATTGTACTTTCTCACGAATGCACGGTCTATGGCGGCAGATTCCTCCCGTTTCGCCGCCATAGACCGCAGACTCGTGAGACAGGCCTTTTAGAATGTCAGTGTTCTGTTTCGGGACATATGACAATAAAACACACATCTGCTTCCAGACAGGCTGCGGGCCACGGCTGTGGACTGGGGATGCGGCCGGTATAACGAGGTGCCAGTTTTTATATTCCAGCCATCTTACACAGTTTTCAACGTTTAATTATCTCCATGTGATTAGCCCCCAATCCGATTCTAACTGTCCTCCCATAAGATGAAGTGAAGTCCTGATACTCAAACTCCCCTCAATGCCGACCTTGGACTTTTTTCTCTGGAACTGTAACATTATATTCTGTTCTCTGGTATTTTTCTCTTTGCACTACCTGCTGTACTTATGTATGCCGATGGTAATTGTGTTCAGTACATTTGCCTGGATAGCACGCAAACAAACGATCAACGTTCGACAGTCAGGGGTTGCTGAAGGACACTATGGAAGAGAGGTTGGTCATTGGAACTGTGAACACTGTCTGTCTGTCTGTCTGTCTATCCATCCAACGGGTCTAGTCTAGTCACTAATAACCACCACTAATAACCACCGATGCCACGCTGGCCCACGCACAGAATATGTTTTACTGGCCTGGCATGGCCAAGTACATACGGGACAAGACAGCCTCTTGCCCCATCTGCAACAGCCTGGCGTCGCACCAACAGAGACAGCCCCTGCTACAACAACCTCCACCAGCACTGCCCTGGACGTCGCTGGCGGCAGACATTTTCGAGTGGCACGGTAAACATTATCTAGTCCTGGTCGACTCCTACTCTAACTGGTTCAAACTTGATTTACTGCCTTCTATCACATCAGAAATGGTCAATCAAAAGCTACAGAGACACTTCTCCACATTCGGCGCACCTGTCCGCTTGCAGACCGACAACGGAAGACAATTTACCAGTCACGCCTTCAAACACTTTGCTAACCGATGGAATTTTCACCATGTCACGAGCAGCCCCGAATACCCACAAAGTAATGGGCTCGCTGAACGAGCCGTCAGAAGCGTTAAACAGCTAATGGAACGCACCCACCTAGCCAAGTCAGATGTGTACCTCGACCTTTTAAACCTCAGAAACATCGCTAGAGACGGGGTCCTGGGCTCACCAGCCCAATGCCTGATGTCCAGAACAACGAGACCACCGATACCAATTGCCCAGCAGAAGCTGGCGCCACAGGTGCTGAAGCCAGCCACGATCCAGAAGTGCATCCAGGAGAAACACGACATCCAGAAACGATCTCATGACAAGTCCAGCAGACCACTTAAACCACTACTACCGGGCCAAATCGTCCGTTTGCAAACTACTATGGGACATTCCCGTCTAGGTTGCGTTGTTGGCCCGTCCAAAGAACCCTAATCCTACCTTGTTGACATCGATGGCGCCTTGTACCGTCGGAGCCGCCAACACTTGCTAGCTGTGAAGGAACCACGTCCACCACCAGCCGATCCTTTCGCTCCACCTCTGCTGTTCCAGCCATCTGCTGCCGTTGCCACCACCAGTTCCAGCATGTCCCTTACTCCACCACAACCGGCGGTTATGACTAACAACAACACTACCTCTCCCGCATGCTTCCCATGTCGGTGACCACGAGTGTCCCCTGCTGCTTTTTCAATTCCGGGTTCACCGCCTCCCTCTAACTTTTCTGGCGAAGGGGGAGAGGGCTTGGTCCGTACGCGTTCGGGCCGTATTAGTAGACCGCCCGACAGATATGGCGAGTATGTTTGAATTCTAGCTGCATGTGTGTTTAACTATATTCGCTCTTTACGGGGAAGGATGTAGATTGGTTATTGCATGTGAACCAATCATAGTAGAATAGCATCACTAACCCCACCTTACTGTATGATTCATACTAGCACCCACTTCCTACACTGGTCAGTCTTGGAAGCGGTAACGATGAACTAACAACTAACGACCTGCTGTAAAATGGGTACTGATTAAAGATGATCTTGAACTCCAGATTGTAGTTTGCTTATTTACAAACAGCAATGCACACACTCAAAAACAAACCCTTCTCCCCTCAGTCCATCACAACTTGGTCCAAGCTTCTCCGCATCAGACATTGCAGGACATTGTGGGGAACTAGAAAGGAAATTGCGGGAGCCCTGGTTGAAATTTATTAGTCGTCCTTAAATATAGGAGAGGTGCCAGAAGACTGGAGGGTGGCAAATATTGTGCCTCTTTTCAAGAAGGGCTGCAGGGAAAATGCTGGGAACTATAGGCCGGTGAGCTTAACATCTGTAGTTGGTAAGTCACTGGAAAGTATTCTGAGGGATAGTATATACAGGCATTTGGATGGGCAAGGGCTGATTAGGGATAGTCAGCATGGTTTTGTACGCGGGAGGTCGTGTCTCACAAATCTGATTGATTTTTTGAAGACGTGAGCAAAAAGGTTGATGAAGGCAGAGCTGTAGATGTTGTGTACTTTAGTAAGGCAAGGTGCCTGATGGTAGGTTAGATCTCATGGGATCCAAGGAGAGATAGCTGAATGGACAGCAAATTGACTCCATGGAAGGAAGCAGAGGGTGACTAGTGGTGTGCCTCAGGGTTCGATGCTGGGCCCGTTACTGTTTGTCGTCTACATCAATGATTTGGATGAGAACATACAGGGCAAAATTAGCAAGTTTGCTGATGATACAAAAGTTAGTGGTTTTGCAGATAGTGATGAAGGTTGTGAACGATTGCAGCAGAATCTGGATCGTTTGGCCTTGTGGGCGGAGGAATGGTTGGTGGAATTTAATACAGAGAAGTGTGAGGTGTTGCATTTTGGGACATCGAACAAGGCCAGGACCTGCACAGTAAATAGCAGGACTCTGGGTAGTGTTGTAGAGCAAAGGGATCTAGGAGTACAAGTGCATGGTTCCTTGAAGGTCAAGACGCAGGTAGATAAGGTGGTCAAAAAGGCTTTTGGCACTTTGACCTTCATCAGTCAGAGTATTGAGCATAGAAGTTAGGAGGTCATGTTGCAGTTGTATAATACATTGGTGAGACCTAATTTATAATAATGTGTTCAGTTCTGGGCACCTTGTTATAGTAAAGATATTGTCAAGCTTGAAAGGGTCCAGAAAGGGTCCAGAAAAGATTTATGAGGATGTTGCCAGGACTAGAGGGTGTGAGCTACAGGGAGAGGTTGAGTAGGCTGGGTCTCTATTCCATGGAACGCAGGAGGATGAGGGGAGATCTTTTAGAGGTGTATAAAATCATGAGAGGAATAGATCGGGTAGATGTACAGAGTCTCTTGGCCAGGGTAGGGGAATCGAGGACAAGAGGACATAGGTTCAAGGTGAAGGGAGAAAGCTTTAATAAGATTCAGAGGGGTAACTTTTTCACACAGGTGGGTGTATGGAAGAAGCTGCCAGGGAAGGTAGTTGAGGCTGGGACTATCCCATCGTTAAAGAAACAGTTGGACAGGTACATGGATAGGACAGGTTTGGAGGGTTATGGACCAAATGCAGGCAAGTAGGACTAGTGTAAATGGGACAGTGTTGGCCGGTGTGGGCCGAAGGGCCTGTTTCCACACTGTATCACTCTATGACTATGACACAGTGATTATTGTAAAGCACCTGTAGCAAAAGTTCTGCACCATTGATTCACATACAAAAGATCAAGTTCCACCTGTCACTGAGGAATTAATTAAATTCAAACACAGCATCAGACTGGAATGGACTCATCCCCTCACCTCATCAGACCATGTCTACAGATCCTGACTACACAGACCGACTACACAAACCCTCACCACACAAACCCTCACTACACACCCTCACCACACACACCCTCACTACACACCCTCACCACACACACCCTCACTACACACACCCTCACCACACACACTCACTACACACACCCTCACCACACACACCCTGACTACACACACCCTGACTACACACACCCTGACTACACACACCCTCACAACCCCCCTCACCGCACACCCCCTCACCGCACACCCCCTCACCGCACACCCCCTCACCGCACACACCCCCTCACCGCACACACCCCCTCACCGCACACACACCCTCACCGCACACACCCCCTCACCGCACACACCCCCCTCACCGCACACACCCCCTCACCGCACACACCCCCTCACCGCACACACCCCCTCACCGCACACACACCCTCACCGCACACACCCCCTCACCGCACACACCACCTCACCGCACACACCCCCTCACCGCACACCCCCTCACTACACACACACCCCCTCACTACACACACCCCCTCACTACACACCCCCTCACTACACACACACCCTCACTGCACACACCCTCACTGCACACACCCTCACCGCACACCCCCTCACCGCACACACACCCTCACCGCACACACACCCTCACCGCACACACCCCCTCACCGCACACACCCCCTCACCGCACACACCCCCTCACCGCACACACCCCCTCCCTACACACACACCCTCACTACACACCCCCTCACTACACACCCCCTCACTACACACACACCCTCACCACACACACCCCCTCACCACACACACCCCTCACCACACACACCCCCTCACCACACACCCTCACTACACACACACCCTCACTACACACACACTCACTACACACCCCCTCACTACACACACCCCTCACTACACACACCCCCTCACTACACACACCCCCTCACTACACACACCCCCTCACTACACACACCCCCTCACTACACACACCCCCTCACTACACACACCCCCTCACTACACACACCCCCTCACTACACACACACCCTCACTACACACACCCCCTCACTACACACCCCCTCACTACACACCCCCTCACTACACACACCCCCTCACTACACACACCCCCTCACTACACACACCCCCTCACTACACACACTCACTACACACACCCTCACTACACACACCCTCACTACACACACCCTCACTACACACACCCGCACTACACACACCCTCACTACACACACCCTCACTACACACACACACTCACTACACACACCCTCACTACACACACCCTCACTACACACACCCTCACTACACACACACCCTCACTACACACCCCCTCACCACACACACACCCTCACTACACACACCCTCACTACACACACCCTCACTACACACCCCCTCACCAAACACACACCCTCACTACACACACCCTCACTACACACACCCTCACTACACACACACCCTCACCACACATACCCTCACTACACATACCCTCACTACACACACCCTCACTACACACACACCCTCACTACACACACGCTCACCACACACACACCCTCACTACACACACCCTCACTACACACACCCTCACTACACACACACCCTCACTACACACACCCTCACTACACACACCCTCACTACACACACTCTCACTACACACCCTCACTACACACCCTCACTACACACACCCTCACAGCACACACACACCCTCACCACACACACACACCCTCACCACACACACACCCTCACCACACACACACCCTCACCACACACACACCCTCACCACACACACACCCTCACCACACACACACCCTCACTACACACACACCCTCACTACACACACACCCTCACTACACACACACCCTCACTACACACACCCTCACTACACACACACCCTCACTACACACCCCCTCACTACACACACACCCTCACTACACACACCCCCTCACTACACACACCCCCTCACTACACACCCCCTCACTACACACACACCCTCACTACACACCCCCTCACTACACACACACCCTCACTACACACCCCCTCACTACACACACACCCTCACTACACACACACCCTCACTACACACACACCCTCACCACACACACCCTCACTACACACACCCTCACTACACACACACCCTCACTACACACACACCCTCACTACACACATCCTCACTACGGTATTTTTCTCTTTGCACTACCTGCTGTACTTATGTATGCCGATGGTACTTGTGTTCAGTACATTTGCCTGGATAGCACGCAAACAAACGATCAACGTTCGACAGTCAGGGGTTGCTGAAGGACACTATGGAAGAGAGGTTGGTCATTGGAACTGTGAACACTGTCTGTCTGTCTGTCTGTCTGTCTATCCATCCAACGGGTCTAGTCTAGTCACTAATAACCACCACTAATAACCACCGATGCCACGCTGGCCCACGCACAGAATATGTTTTACTGGCCTGGCATGGCCAAGTACATACGGGACAAGACAGCCTCTTGCCCCATCTGCAACAGCCTGGCGTCGCACCAACAGAGACAGCCCCTGCTACAACAACCTCCACCAGCACTGCCCTGGACGTCGCTGGCGGCAGACATTTTCGAGTGGCACGGTAAACATTATCTAGTCCTGGTCGACTCCTACTCTAACTGGTTCAAACTTGATTTACTGCCTTCTATCACATCAGAAATGGTCAATCAAAAGCTACAGAGACACTTTTACCATTTTCGGCGCACCTGTCCGCTTGCAGACCGACAACGGAAGACAATTTACCAGTCACGCCTTCAAACACTTTGCTAACCGATGGAATTTTCACCATGTCACGAGCAGCCCCGAATACCCACAAAGTAACGGGCTCGCTGAACGAGCCGTCAGAAGCGCTAAACAGCTAATGGAACGCACCCACCTCGCCAAGTCAGATGTGTACCTCGACCTTTTAAACCTCAGAAACATCGCTAGAGACGGGGTCCTGGGCTCACCAGCCCAACGCCTGATGTCCAGAACAACGAGACCACCGATACCAATTGCCCAGCAGAAGCTGGCGCCACAGGTGCTGAAGCCAGCCACGATCCAGAAGTGCATCCAGGAGAAACACGACATCCAGAAACGATCTCATGACAAGTCCAGCAGACCACTTAAACCACTACTACCGGGCCAAATCGTCCGTTTGCAAACTACTATGGGACATTCCCGTCTAGGTTGCGTTGTTGGCCCGTCCAAAGAACCCTAATCCTACCTTGTTGACATCGATGGCGCCTTGTACCGTCGGAGCCGCCAACACTTGCTAGCTGTGAAGGAACCACGTCCACCACCAGCCGATCCTTTCGCTCCACCTCTGCTGTTCCAGCCATCTGCTGCCGTTGCCACCACCAGTTCCAGCATGTCCCTTACTCCACCACAACCGGCGGTTATGACTAACAACAACACTACCTCTCCCGCATGCTTCCCATGTCGGTGACCACGAGTGTCCCCTGCTGCTTTTTCAATTCCGGGTTCACCGCCTCCCTCTAACTTTTCTGGCGAAGGGGGAGAGGGCTTGGTCCGTACGCGTTCGGGCCGTATTAGTAGACCGCCCGACAGATATGGCGAGTATGTTTGAATTCTAGCTGCATGTGTGTTTAACTATATTCGCTCTTTACGGGGAAGGATGTAGATTGGTTATTGCATGTGAACCAATCATAGTAGAATAGCATCACTAACCCCACCTTACTGTATGATTCATACTAGCACCCACTTCCTACACTGGTCAGTCTTGGAAGCGGTAACGATGAACTAACAACTAACGACCTGCTGTAAAATGGGTACTGATTAAAGATGATCTTGAACTCCAGATTGTAGTTTGCTTATTTACAAACAGCAATGCACACACTCAAAAACAAACCCTTCTCCCCTCAGTCCATCACAACTTGGTCCAAGCTTCTCCGCATCAGACATTGCAGGACATTGTGGGGAACTAGAGAGGAAATTGCGGGAGCCCTGGTTGAAATTTATTAGTCGTCCTTAAATACAGGAGAGGTGCCAGAAGACTGGAGGGTGGCAAATATTGTGCCTCTTTTCAAGAAGGGCTGCAGGGAAAATGCTGGGAACTATAGGCCGGTGAGCTTAACATCTGTAGTTGGTAAGTCACTGGAAAGTATTCTGAGGGATAGTATATACAGGCATTTGGATGGGCAAGGGCTGATTAGGGATAGTCAGCATGGTTTTGTACGCGGGAGGTCGTGTCTCACAAATCTGATTGATTTTTTGAAGACGTGAGCAAAAAGGTTGATGAAGGCAGAGCTGTAGATGTTGTGTACTTTAGTAAGGGCAAGGTGCCTGATGGTAGGTTAGATCTCATGGGATCCAAGGAGAGATAGCTGAATGGACAGC
>JAXLNO010000073.1:576666-710571 GCA_038087875.1 Malacoraja senta | reverse complement strand
TTCAAATGACAACAAATAAATTGTATCATTGTATTGTATCATTATATTATTGTGTTAATGGGCCTGTAAACATGCAGCAAGAAAGAATTTTAATTTTTCCATAGCCGGTATATATGACAATGAAACACTCTTGAGTCATGAATTAGCAATTTGAATTATTAGCGACTTATCGATGGCCCCAAGTTGTGATGTCTTCTGCAAATAGAAATGTCTCATCTACAGCTACCTGTTTGATCTTTTTGAAGACTTCCTCAGGTTGAGGAATGATAGGATGTAGAGAAAAGAGCCCCAGCCTGTTCAATCATTCTTGATAGGTACAACAGTTGTGTGTTTTAGTGTACACTTTTATCTTTTACCATTTTTTACCGTTGTTGTCAGATTGTTGATTTTTCCTTTGACCTATCCCTCCCCACCTCTCTGCAACTTAAAGCAAACTTGTTTTTTTCCTTTCAAAATTATTTTTGACTTCAAACCTGAACTGTTTCTCTGTGCACAAATGTTGCGTGACCTGCTGATCCTTTTCAGCATTTCACCTCCTGATCACCTCACAAAACAAAAAGCACCCAGGTAATTTGTCCACAGACAGTACCGTGGATTGAACCTGAGTCCCTGGAGCTGCGAGGGAGCACATTAACTGAGATGAAGGGGTGAAAGGGTGAAGGGATGGAGATTGAGGGAGGGGAGTCTGAAACACAGTTGAGAATTTTACTGGCATAAGTGGGTATGAGTGTAAAAGCCCTGTCTCACGTACGAGTTGATTCCAAGAGCTCTCCCAAGTTTGTCCTGATTCGAACTCGGAGATTTACGGTAATGGCCACTCGTCGGTACTCGGGGCTCTCGGGGACATTTTTCAACATGCTGAAAAATCTTCACAAGTCTTCCCGTGCTTACCTGCCGTTAGTGAGTCTTCCTGAGTACCTGCCGTTAGCGTTACGAGCCACTAAGAGACGTCCCCGAGCTCTGACGTACCCACTACGTTCATTCTCTGTGCTTACCACGAGTTTGATTTTTTTTAAACTCTGGAGAGCTCTTGGAATGAACTCGTACCGTGGGACAGGGCTATAAGATATCCCCTCCCCTTCTCAGCTCTCCTCCCCTTCTCAGCTCTCCCTCAGCCCTCGGGCTCCTCCTCTTCCTTTCTCCTTTCTTCTCCCCGCCCCCCCCCCCCCACCCCCCACCCCCCACCCCATATCAGTCTGAAGAAGGGTTTTGGGCCAAAACGTTGCCTATTTCCTTCCCTGCATAGATGCTGCTGCACCCGCTGAGTTTCTCCAGCATTTTTATCTACCTATAAGATATCCTATCCACGCAGGTGTTGGTCAGATGAATCCTGTGCCTTCTGCAGCCAAATTCTCACAGAACCATGTGTACTCACAACAATGATCAATACTGAGAAAATATTTCCTTTCAGCCTTGCAGTTACTTAACCATATGCAGGTAATATTACAACACTTCCTTCTGATCAGTAAAACAACATTCAAGTAAATATGTCTAATGTTGGTATTGGATAGGGAAAGGTGAGATACATGGGAGGTGCGTAAGGGAGGCCAGGGACAGCAATCGATACCCACCCTGTCTTCACTTCTCACAGCTTCCACAATATCTTGTATTAGGAATTAGTCTGAAGGTACATCTTTGTGGCCCCTTTCCTGTTGCCTGTTTACAGAATCTCTTTTGCACCCATCACAATTGATATTGATGTTGGTTCTTAATTGGCACATTTACTCAGATACAGTGAAAACCATTGTTTACATATTATCGAGTCAAATCATACTATACCTGTCTTGTTCGTCTGCTGTATTGAACCTTTTGCCGAGTCCATCAGGAAGGACGCGAGCATAAGAGGAGTGACATTGTCAGGCAGTGGGGGCACTCAGGTCCATACCTCCCTCTACATGGATGATGTCGCTGTCTTCTGCTCGGATCCAGGGTCGGTCCGCAGATTGATTAGCGTCTGCGACCAGTTTGAGTCGGCCACGGGAGCCTGGGTGAACCGCAGGAAGAGCGAGGCCATGCTCTTTGGCAACTGGCCCAACCGATCTTCTGTCCCCTTCACCATCAAGCCTGACTTCTTGAAGGTGCTGGGGATCTGAGGCATGTGACAAGAATTGTCTGGAGCGCATAGTAAAGGTGGGGAAGAAACTGGAGCTGTGGAAGCATCGCTCCCTGTCTATAATTGAAAAAATGTGGTCATCAGGTGTGAGGTGCTCTCGGGGCTGCTGTACTTGGCGCAAGTGTGGCCTCTCCCTCCCTCCTACGCCACCCGAGCCGTCTTCCAGTTCATCTGGAGGTCGAGGATGGACCGGGTGCGACGGGCCACAATGCACAAGTCGGCAGACAACGGACAAAATGTGCCCAACGTCGCCCTCACCCTGATGGCCACCTTCGTGTGTGGCTGCATCAGGCCAAGCGTAGAGCCAAGGTAGGTGGGTACCAAGTGTCACTATCTGCTGAGGTTCTACCTGTCCCCAGTGTTGCGAAGGATGGGCCTGGTGCAGATGCCACGTAATGTGCCAGTCAGCTGGACATCTATTGTTCATCGAAAGGTTCTTCTGGACAAACACCTTTGACCACAAGTCCATCGGACAGTGGTCAGCACGGAACGTCCTGCAGGGACTGCAGGGAAATGGCTCCATGGATCCTGTGGCGTGGTTCCCAGAGCAGACTGCTCAGCTTGTCTGGCAAAATGCCTCATCGCCAGAACTCACCAACAAGCACCAAGACCTGGCTTGGCTGGCGGTGAGGGGAGCCCTCCCAGTCAGATCCTTCCTGCACCGTCGGAACCTCACTACCAGCGCACGCTGCCCTCAGGACGGCTGCTATGGAGAGGAGACGGTTGCCCACCTCTTTGCAGAGTGTGGATTTGCAAAGGCAGCCTGGAGAGGTCTGCAAGGGTCCCTGCCACGATTTATTCCGAACAGCTCTGTCACAGAGGACTCTGTGATTTATGGACTGTTCCCAGAGACTGACATTAAGTGCTGCTGGAAGGTCATCAACTCGGTGAAAGACGCTCTTTGGTCTGCCCAAGCTTTGTTGACCTCCCAGCGGAGCGAGATGTCTGTCGCGGAATGTTGCCGACTGGCCCGCTGCAGACTGTAGGAGTACATGCTGAGGGACGCACTGAAGCTTGGTGCAGCCAATGCCAAGGCTCGGTGGGTGGGGGTCCCTCTACGCAGGGATTCTCCCCTCTACATCGGGGACCTGGGGTGGAGGGTATTGCACAGAGGAGGCCCCTGCAACCTGTTTCTCTCGTGGTTCACAGACTCGCCAGCCGCCTGCCACTTTAGCGGGCTGGAAGAATCTGTGCGCCACGTGTGTATGGAGTGTGTAAGACTGCAGCCCCTGTTGCAATATTTAAAGGGGCTGCTCCTTGCCTTCTGACTGCATTTCTCACCCACCACCCACATCTTTGGATACCCTGTGCGTAGGGGAGAGGGTAGGGCCGAAGATGTCCTGGTTGGGTTGCTCCTGGGCCTGACCAAGCTGGCCATCCGTGAGTCACGGCACCAGGCGGAAGAGGGCTCTGCCTGAGCCAGCTGCCTACCCCTGTTCCGGGGTTACGTCCGCGCCCGGGTGGTGTTACAGAGGGACTACGCGCTGTCCACGGGCACTCTGGGGGATTTCCGGGACCGCTGGGCACCGCGGGGGGTTGAATGCATCCTTGACAAGGAGTGTAACATAGGTGTATAGTAGTTTATTTAGTATATTTGTTGGTCTTTTTAAGAAAGGCGGGAAAGAGAAAACAGGGAATTATAGACCAGTTAGCCTGACAACGGTGGTGGGGAAGATGCTGGAGTCAATTATAAAAGATGAGATAGCCAACATTTGGATAGCAGTAACAGGATCGGTCCAAGTCAGCGTGGATTTACGAAGGGGAAATCATGCTTGACTAAACTTCTGGAATTTTTTGAGGATGTAACTAGGAAAATGGACAAGGCAGAGCCAGTCGATTTAGTGTACCTGGACTTTCAGAAAGCATTTGATAAGGTCCCACATAGGGCAAAATTAGGGCACATGGTATTGGGGGTAGAGTGCTGACATGGATAGAGAAGTGGTTGGCAGACAGGAAACAAAGAGTAGGGATTAACGGGTCCCTTTCAGAATGGCAGGCAGTGACTAGTGGGGTACAGCAAGGCTCGGTGATGGGACCGCAGCTATTTACAATATACATCAATGATTTGGATGAAGGGATTCAAAGTAACATTAGCAAATTTGCAGATGACACAAAGCTGGGTGGCAGTGTGAACTGTGAGGAGGATGCTATGAGAATGCAGGGTGACTTAGACAGGTTGGGGGAGTGGGTAGATGCAAGGCAGATGCAGTTTAATGTAGATAGATGTGAGGTTATCCACTAGCAAAAGCAGGAAGGCAGATAACTATCTAAATGGCGTCAAGTTGGGAAAAGGGGAAGTACAATGGGATATGGGGTCCTTGTACATCAGTCTATGAAAGTAAGCATGCAGGTACAGCAGGTAGTGAAGAAAGAGAATGGCATGTTGGCCTTTATAACAAGAGGAATCGAATATAGGAGCAAAGAGGTCCTTCTGCAGTTGTACAGAGCCCTAGTGAGACCACACCTGGAGTATTGTGTGCAGTTTTGGTCCCCTAATTTGAGGAAGGACATTCTTGCTATTGAGGGAGTGCACCGTAGGTTTACAAGGTTAATTCCCGGGATGGTGGGACTGTCATATGCTGAGAGAATGGAGCAGCTGGGCTTGTATACTCTGGAGTTTAGAAGGATGAGAGGGGATCTCATTGAAACATATAAGATTGTTAAGGCTTTGGACATGCGAGAGGCAGGAAACATGTTCCCGATGTTGGGGGAGTCCAGAACCAGGGGCCACAGTTTAAGAATAAGGAGTAAGCCATTTAGAACGGAGACGAGGAAACACTTTTTCTCACAGAGAGTGGTGAGTCTGTGGCCTTCTCTGCCTCAGAGGGCGGTGGAGGCGGGTTCTCTGGATACTTTCAAGAGAGAGCTGGATAGGGCTCTTAAAAATAGCGTAGTCAGGGGATATGGGGAGAAGGCAGGAACGGGGTACTGATTGGGGATGATCAGCCATGATCACATTGAATGATGGTGCTGGCTCGAAGGGCCGAATGGCCTACTCCTGCACCTATTGTCTATTGTCTTGTATTATGGTGGTGGGTTCTGTTTTGTTTTATTGTATTGTAAATATTATTTTTAATAATTGATTAAATTTTTTGATAATTAAAAAAGGCTCGGTGAGGGAGGACCACAGTCTACGGTCCTTCCGCTGCTGGACATGGGGTGCAGGGCGTGGTGGAGATACCCCTCAAAAATAAGGGAAGGGATTCCACGCCAGTGGGCCACATGAGTGGCAAAGGTGGGGGATAAATTTGTGTAAACATTATTGAATGTATGTATAGCCTCCAAGAATGTTGGATGGAGTATTGTAAGGATCATGTATTGGATATATTTATTTCTCGAATAAAGTATATTTTGAAATTTTTTTAAAAAGGAAGCTTTAGAAAGGACAAAATCGTGACTTTTACAAGATATTTAGACAGGAATGTAATGGGAAGGCTTTAGTTTAGTTTAGAGATAAAGCACGGAAACATAGAAAATAGGTGCAGGAGTAGGCCATTCGGCCCTTCGAGCCAGCACCGCCATTGAATATGATCACGGCTAATCAACCAAAATCAGTACCCAGTTCCTGCTTTCTCCCCATATCCCTTAATTCCGTTAGCCTAAAGAGCTAAATCTAACTCTTGAAAACATCCAGTGAATTGGCCTCAACTACCTTCTGTGGCAGAGAATTCCCAGATTCACAACTCTCTGGGTGAAAACGATTTTCCTCATCTCAGTCCCAAATGGCCAACCCCTTATTCTTAAACTGTGACCCCTGGTTCTGGACTCCCCCCAACATCGGGAACATTTTTCCTGCATCTAGCCTGTCCAATCCCTTAAGGATTTTATATGTTTTATAAGATATCCTCTCATCCTTCTAAATGTGCCTTTAGTTTCTCTAACTTTTCTATGTGGGGGAGGGGGGTAGGGTAAGGGGGAAACCGTTTCCCAGTCACTTCCTGGCGAGGACGCGACTATTCTCCGAGTCGCGTCCTCGCCCCCCTCCTCGCGGCCTACCACCTGGATTGGAGCGGCCTTTCCTGCCGGGGACCGGACCAGAGCTCCAGCAGTGGCGGCGCAACGCTGGATTCACAGCGGAGCGGGCGATGCCTTACCTGGGATCGCCGTGGAGGCTCCGGAGCGCTGGGCCTGCTGCATCTACATCGGAGCTGCAGAGCTTCCAGCGCGGCCGGCGCTGTCTTCAACATTGCGGAGACCTGGGGCCATTTGCCGAGGGCCGCCAGCGTTGAATCTCCGCCTGGCGCGGTCTGTGGACTTCGGAAGCCGCGGACTCTGGTAGGAGGTGGCCTTTTCGGATGTCCAAGCTGCGGAGGATGCCCTCCAGTCCCGACGTCGGACTTCCATCACCCCGGCGAGCGGGCTTGAACATCGGGCCACCCGTAGTGGCGACAGCGGGGGCTCGGGAGCCCCCCGACCAAGGGAGGACAACAGAGGAGGATGACTGAATTTTGGAGCCTTCCCTCACAGTGGGAAACTTTGATCCCGCTGTGTGGGGATGTCTGTGTTAAAAACTATTGTGTTCTGTGCTCTTTATTATTCGTATGGCTGTATGGCGACCACACATTTCACTGTACCAATTGGTACATGTGACAAATACATGTATCTTGTATCTTGTATCTAATTCCAGTGAATACAAGCCCAGTCGATCCATTCTTTCATCAAATGTCAGTCCAGCCATCCCAGGAATTAACCTGGTGAACCTACGCTGTACTCCCTCAATAGCAAGAATGTCCTTCCTCAAATTAGGAAACCAAAAATCAAATAAAAGAGATGTTTAAAATATAATTCTGAGACATGTGACTGTAATGGTTCAGCATTTTAATCTCTTTGTTTACAAATGCAACAAATCCAAATCCTCTGCAGAAAACATGTAATGAAATAAAAATAGTATCGGGATTAATCTTGCACCTGCTCCACTATTGGATGACCATGACTGATTCGTTTTAGTTTAGTGTAGTTTAGAGATACAGCGCAGAAACAGGACCTTCGGCCCACCGAGTCAGCGCCGACCAGTGATCCCCGCTCACTACACACACCAGGCACCATTTACATTTACACCAAGCCAATTAACCTACAAACCTGCCCGTCTTTGGAGTGTGCGGGGAAACCGAAGATCCCGGAGAAAACCCACGCGGAGAACGTACAAATTCCGCACAGACAGCACCCGTAGACAGGATCAAACCCGGGTCTCTGGCGCTGTGAGGTAGCAACTCTACCGCTGCGCCACCGTGCTGCCCTTTGTCAGATTTCCAGCGTCGGCATTTCATTATTATTTTTACTCACCAATGCCACACAGAGAGCTGCTTGCTATGAAACTTGTAGAACATGGCGCTACAAGAGCAAGAGGGGGTTTCAGAGTTTCACAATAGCATTAGCAAAAATCCCACAGGATTTTCAAAAAATAAAGTTCCTCATTTAATAGCTACGAGTCACTTTTGTAACTGCAGGTAAAGACTGTATGTTTAACAGACTATCATTTGACCAGTGTCAATAGAAGCAATTATTGTCAATGTCAATAGTTACCTGCGGAACAGTCTGTGTTCTAAAGAAACAAAGGCTTTTTAAAAGAGATACAGCACGGAAACAGGCCCTTCAGCCCACTGAGTCTGCACCGACCATCGATCATCCGTTCACACACTAGTCCTATGTTTAGTTTAGAGATACAGTATGGAAACAGGCCCTTCAGCCCACTGAGTCTGCACCGACCATCGATCACCCATTCACACACTAGTTCTATGTTTAGTTTAGAGATACAGCGTGGAAACAGGCCCTTCGGCCCACCGAGTCCGCACCGACCATCGATCTTCCGTTCACACACTAGTTCTATGTTATCCCACTATTTCATCTACAGAGGGTTAATTAATCTAAAACCCAAGGCTGGTGTAGCTCTCCCTCTTCATCGCCCATCCCACAGCACAACACTCCCTCCTCACCGCCCCTCCCTACCCTCCCCTCCCTTCTCACCGCCCCTCCCACAGCACGGCGCTCCCTCCTCACTGCCCCTCCCTTCCCTCCCTCCTCACGCCCCTCCCTCCTCCCTCCTACTCCTTCCCCTGCTTTGACTGGAACCAGAGCTCAGCGTATTCCACCCCCTCGCCACTGTGCACGGTGTCTCTGCTGCTCGTCAGCTCCCGCAGGTTGGCGTACACGGCCGCTCGCTCTTCCCCATCTTCCGATTCCCCTCCTCCTTTCAGCTCCTCTGACGCCGGCCCGTCCTCTCCACTCTGGAAGGAAAGGGAAGCAGACGGGCAGTTGTGGGTTTAGTACAGGCGCGGTGTGGCCTGACATTTAATACCATCAGCGACAAGGTTCACAACTGAACTACCACAGACCCAGGTTGAGCCATGTTGTTTATGTTCTCCTCTCATGCACTCTCACTCACACACTCTCACTCTCTCTCTCTGTCACACTATCACACTCCCGCACTCTCTCTCACACTCGCAGTTTCATACTCTCTCTCCCCCTCTCGCACTGTCTCCCTCTCTTTCTCAAACTTTCTCTCACATTCACACCCACTCTCTCACTCTCACACCCCTCTCTCCCACTCTCACAATCTCTCTCACACACTCACACATAGTTAGATAAATCAATATTCATACCCCCGGTTGCAAAATTGGAGGAACAGCATCTCATATTTCGCTTGGGCAGCTTACAGCCCAGTGATATGCACATTGATTTCTCTCACTTGAGGTAGCCCCAGCATCCCTCCCCCACCCAAGCCGCACTAGCTTCTCATTTTCAACCAACAAACTGCTAACAGTGGCCTGCTTCCTTCACCATTGTTACTTTGTTTGCATATCTTTCATTCATTGTTCTTTATCTCTCTACATTATCGTCTATATAGAGTCATAGTGATACAGTGTGGAAACAAGTCCTTCGGCCCAACTTGCCCACACTGGCCAACATGTCCCAGGGCCTGGTCCATATCCCTCCAAACTTGTCCTATCCATGTACCGCCAGAGATGCTGCCTGTCCCGCTGAGTTGCTCCAGATTTTAGTGTCCACTTTTGTATCATCTGTAGTTGAGAATAAATCCAGAGATCGACTACCTGATTGGTGGCAGAGTGTGGGCAGTAGATCACATTGGTGTCTTGGTTTCCTGAAGCCTTCTCCGTTGTCACATCTTCCCTCCTGGAGCAACAGAAGATCACACCAAGTTTACAGCACATCTGCACATCAGCAAAGTCCAAGTACAAAGTAGCAGTTGTATTAGACGTTGGTCATAAGATTATGAGGTAATTAATGATAGGAGCAGAATTAAGCCATTCGGCCCATCAAGTCTACTCCACCATTCAATCATGGCTGATCTAACTCTCCCTCCTAACCCCATTCTCCTGCCTTCTCCCCATAACCCCTGACACCCGTACTAATCGAGAATCTATCTATCTCTGCCTTAAAAATATCCATTGACTTGGCCTCCACAGCCTTCTGCAGCAAAGAATTCCACAGATTCACCATCCTCTGACTAAAGAAATTCCTCTCATCTGCTTCCAAAAGGAATGATCTTTAATTCTGAGGCTATGACCTCTGGTTCCTAGACTTCCACTAGTGGAAACATCCTCTCTACATCCACTCAATCCAAGCCTTTCACTATTAATTAAATTTCAATTAGGTGTCCCCTCATCCTTCTAAACTCCAGCGAGTACAGGCCCAGTGCCATCGAACGCTCATCATATGTTAACCCAATCATTCCTCTGGACCCTCTCCACAGCCAGCACATCCTTCCTCAGATATGGGGCCCAAAACGGCTCACAATAGTCCAAAGGTCATCTGTTGCCAGCTGTTTTTTTTCTGGCTTTCTCAACCTTTCAGTTTGAAGAAGGTCCCAACCCGAAATGTCACCTAATCCTTAATCTCCAAAGATGCTGCCTGACCCGCTGAGTCACTCCAGCACTTTATGCCTACCCAAGTTCTCCAGAGATGCTGCCTGATCCGCTGAGTTACTCCAGCACTTTCTACCTATCCACGTTCTCGAGAGATGCTGCCGGACCTGATGAGTTACTCCAGCATTTTATGCCAATCCGTGTTCTCCAGAGATGCTGCCTGACCTGATGAGTTACTCCAGCATTTTGTGTCTATGAACAGAAGATAGCCTGGCAGAAGCAGTCATAAGAAGCAGATGACAAAGGGATAGATTTGGAAATAAAAATGTGGAATTATTTACACTTACCGCTGTATATACTTGTAGATGAAGAATGCAGCTAGTTCAGTGATCAGTATTATCCCTGCTGTAAGCAAAACTACGATCCAAATACTGAAGCTCTTACCTGTAAGAACAACCAGAGGTGTGTTTTCAGTTTTTACAGTTAAGTTTATTGTCATGTGTACCGAGGTACAGTGAAAAGCTTTTGTTGCATGCTATCCAGTCAGCAGAAAGGCAATACATAATTACAATCGAGCCGTCCAGTGTACAGATACATGATAAGGGAATAATGTTTAGTGCAAGTTAAAGCCAGCAAAGTCCAATCAAAGATAGTCCGAGGGTCACCAATGAGGTAGATAGTAGTTCAGGACTGCTCTCTAGTTGTGGTAGGATGCTTCAGTTGCCTGATAACAGCTGGAAAGTAACTCCCTGAATCTGGGGGTGTGCATTTTCACACTTCTGTACCTCTTGCCTGATGGGAGAGGGGAGAAGATGGAGTGGCCGGGGTGAGACTGGTCCTTGATTATGCTGCTGGCCTTGCTGAGGCAGCATGAGGTGCAGATGGGGTCGATGGTAGGGAGGTTGGTTTGTGTGATGGCCTGGGTTGCTTCCACAACTTTCTGCACACGACAAAAGCTTTTCACTGTACCTTGGTAGACGTGACATTAAACTAAACTGAACTAAACTAACCACAGATACATCTTGGACCATCCTATCACTACCAGAGAGCAGTGCTGAACTACTATCTACCTCACTGGTGACCCTTGGACTACCCTTGACCGAACGTTGCTGGCTTTACCTTGCACTAAACATTATTCTCATATCATGTATCTAAACTGTAAATGGCTCGATTGTAATCATGTACAGTCTTTCCATTGACTGGTTAGCTTGCAACAAATGCTTTTCACAGTACCTCGGTACACATGACAATAAACTAAACTGTAACGTGGTCTTATAGTGGTGTATAAAGTCATGAGAGGATTAGATCGGATAGATGCACAGAGTCTCTTGCCCAGCGTAGGGGAATCGAACACCAGCGGACGTACGTTTAAGGTGAGGGGGAAAAGATTTAATAGGAATCTGAGGGGTAACATTTTCACACAGAGGGTGGTGGATGTATGGAACGAGCTGCCAGAGGAGGTAGTTGAGGCTGGGACTATCCCAACGTATAAGAAACAGATACAGGTACATGGACAGGACAGATTTGGAGGGATATTGACCAAGCGCAGGCAGGTGGGACTAGTGTAGCTGGGGCATGTTGGCCGGTGTGGGCAAGTTGGGCGGAAGGGCCTGTTTCCATGCTGTATCACTCTATGAGAACACTTTAGAGGGATATGGGCCTGTTTTCATACGATGTGACTATGACTCAATATTTTCATGCCTACCGCAGATGTCAGATACTTGTTGTGCAAGACGTTGGTGAGGCTGCATTTGGAGTATTGCGTTCAGTTTTGGTCACCCTGCTCTAGGAAGGATGTCGTTAAGCTGGAAAGAGTGCAGAGAATATTCATGAGGAATCATGAGAGTAGACGCACAGAGTCTTTTGCCCAGAGTAGATGAGTAGATGACAATGCGGAGAGGACATAGGCTCAAGGTGAAGGTGGAAAAGATTTAACAGGAATCTTGGGGGTGACTTTTTCATACAAAGGGTAGTTGGTGTATGGAACGAGCTGCCAGAGGAGGTAGTTGAGGCAGGGTCTATCCCAGTGTTTAAGAAACAGATGTGGATAGGTACATGGATAGGACAGGTTTGGGGGGATGTGGGCCAAACGTGTGCAGGTGGGTGTAGCTGGGACATGTAGGCCATTGAAAGCAAGTTGAGCCAAAGGGCCTGTTTCCACGCTGGATGACGCTCTATCACTGATTCTATGGCTCTATAACTCTATGGCTGAATGAGAAGGCAGGAGAATAGGGTTAGGAGGGAGAGATAGATCAGCCATGATTGAATGGCGGAGTAGACTTGGTCATTCAGCAATCTAATTCTGCTCCTATCACTTATGACGTTTCGAGGGACGTGTCAGTGTGTGTCTACTCACATTCTACAGTGAGGGTCACATCCCTCTCTGCTGTCCCGTGTTCATTCTCCGCCACACACTGATAGACCCCGGCATCCTGCCGTGTCAGCTGAATGAACTCCATCCACAGCTCGTTGCTGGAACGTGTTGTGTTCAGCGTGCCACCCAGATGTCTCCACGTCAGGTTAGATGTTGGGAAACTCTGGACGGAGCAGAGGATCGCTACAGAGTTTCCTTCCTTTACACTGACCCGGGAACTGTTCGCGTCGTCGTGGGAAGTGATTGAGAGATTCTGTGGAGCATCTAAAGAAAAACAAAGGTTTAAACGTGTTCACATGGCAGAATTCCACGTGTCAACCAGGACAATGCGGAGAGAAAAGATGAAGTACGAATGTTACCAGTATGAAGAAGGGTCTCGACCTGAAACGTCACCTATTCCTACTCTCCAGAGATGCTGCCTGTCCCGCTGAGTTACTCCAGAACTTTGTGTCTATCTTCAGTTTAAACCAGCATCTGCAGTTCCTTCCTACACATTTTGTCTGCTCCACTGCAAATTCTCCTCAAGATATGTCTACTTTGAAGAAGTTCTCCTCTCTCTGACGAGAGTTAGTCATAGGGTGATAGTGTGGAAACAGGCCCTTCAGTCCACCTTGCCCACACCGGCCAACATGTCCCAGATACAATAGTCCCACCTGCCCGCATTGGCCCATATCCCTCCAAATCTGTCCTAAACTGTTTCTTAAACGTTGGGATAGTCCCTGACTGATCTACCACCTCTGGAATCAGCTGGAACGGGGGTACTGATTTTAGTAGATCAGCCATGATCATATTGAATGGCGGTGCTGGCTTGAAGGGCCGAATGGCCAACTCCTGCACCTATTTTTCTATGTTTCTAGGAGATCAAACGCAAAATGCTGGAGTAAATTCAGCGGGACAGGCAGCATCTCTGGAGAGAAGGAACTGTCCTATCTGCCTCCATCACCGCCCTTGGCAGCGTGTTGCAGATGCTTTCCGTGGTCTGTTAAACAGTTTACCATGGAGTACAAATACCTTGTACAAATAGCATCAGTCTGAAGAAGGGTCTCGACCCAAAACATCACCCATTCCCTCTCTCCAGAGATGCTGCCTGTCCCGCTGAGTTACTACAGCATTTGGTGTCTATCTTCAGTAAATGGGACTGGTCCAAGAACGCTGAGGCCCTGTACAAGAAGGGACAGAGCTTTCTGAGAAGGCTCTGCTCCTTCAACGTCTGCAATGAGATGCTACAGATGTTCTACCAATCGGTGGTGGCCAGTGCCGTCTTCTTCGCTGCCGTGTGCTGGGGCAGCAGGGCGATGGCCACGAACGTCAACGGGATCAACAAGCTCATCAGGAAGGCCGGCTCCGTCCTGCGGGCTGTTGGATTCACGGGAGGTGGTCTTGGAGGGGAGGATGCTCCTCAAACTGTGGAGCATCCTGGACAATACAGCTCACCCCCTCTGTGACATATTGGTCAACCTGAGGAGCATCTTCAGCAACAGACTGGTCCCACAAAGATGCAGCACAGAACGCCACAGGAGATCCTTCTTCCCAGTGGCTATCAAACTACAACTCCTCCCCCTTCTGTCGTGGGGTAGACTGAGACTGACTCCCCTCCCACGTAATCTTTGCACATCCGCCAAGCCTTTCCACTCGTCACTTTAATTTCATGTTTCATGTATTTTGTGTTTTTATGACTGTTGGCAAATCAATTTCCCTCCTGGGTTAAATAAAGTTCTATCGTGTCGTATCGTATTGTAAAACTTGCACCGCACATCTCCTTTACGATTTTCCCCTCTCACCTTAAAGCTCTTCCCTCTCAACCTTGACATTTGCACCATGGGAAAAATATTCTGACTGTCTACCTTCTCTAGGCATCTCATCTATGTTACTAAAAGTCTGATCTTGACCACTTCCTGTTGTCCTGTATATTGATTTTAGAAAAAACGCGACCACTTACGGCTCTGATTTTTGGCCATCTTACTCAGAGGCCCCCTCCGCTGTGCCGGACAAGAGGATTTTTCCCATCGATGAAAAATAAAAGAGTTATTAGTGTTTAAAAAATGTTGAGATTCTCTCTCCTGAAGGCCACGCCCCTTCTGGAGGGACGATGAAACCTGGAAGTGTTGAGTGCCTCAGTCAGTCTCTGCAAGATGGGGGAGCGAGAGGGTTACGTCTCTCAGTGTGAGCTGTGAATAACACTGAACACATGTCTACTAAACTGTCAATGTGGTATACTGACCTTGAGTGCCCTTAATATGGTTTGTAAATGAAAATGTGGTTGGTTTGAAGTGAAGCACGGCAAATGGCTGTAGGTGATGGTGGGTTTCGAGTGAAGCATGGCAAATGGCTGTTGGTAGTGGTGGGTTTGGAGTGAAGCACGGCAAATGGCTGTTGGTGGCGGTGGGGTTGCAGTGAAGAGCAGCAAATGGCTGTTGGTGGTGGTGGGTTTGCAGTGAAGAGCGGCAAATGGCTGTTGGTTGTGGTGGGTTTGGAGTGAAGCGCAGCAAATGGCTGTTGGTAGTGGTGGGTTTGGAGTGAAGCGCGGCAAATGGCTGTTGGTGGTGGTGGGTTTGGAGTGAAGCGCGGCAAATGGCTGTGGTTGGTTTGGAGTGAAGGGCGGCAAATGGCTGTTGGTGGTGGTGGGTTTGCAGTGAAGCACGGCAAATGGCTGTTGGTGGGTTTGGAGTGAAGCGCGGCAAATGGCTGTTGGTGGTGGTGGGTTTGCAGTGAAGCACGGCAAATGGCTGTTGGTGGGTTTGGAGTGAAGCGCGGCAAATGGCTGTTGGTGGTGGTGGGTTTGGAATGAAGCGCGGCAAATGGCTGTTTGTGGTGGTGGGTTTGGAGTGAAGCGTGGCAAATGGCTGTTGGTGGTGGTGGGATTGCAGTGAAGAGCGGCAAATTGCTGTTGGTTGTGGTGGGTTTGCAGTGAAGCGCGGCAAATGGCTGTTGGTGGTGGTGGGTTTGGAGTGGAGCGCGGCAAATGGCTGGTGGTGGGTTTGGAGTGAAGCGCAGCAAATGGCTGGTGGTGGTGGTTGGTTTGGAGTGAAGCGCGGCAAATGGCTGTTGGTGATGGTGGGTTTGAAGTGAAGCACGGCAAATGGCGGTTGGTGGTGGTAACTTGACAACTTCCTGTTTGCACTGTATATTGATTTTAGATAAAACGCTACCTCTTACGGCTGTGATTTTTGGTCATCTTACTCAATCCCCCTCCGCTCATCATGCAGAGGATTCTTCCCATCAATGAAAAATAAAAGTGTTAATAGTGTTTAAAAAATGTTGAGAATCTCTCTCCTGTCAATCACGCCATGAAGGCCACGCCCCTTCTGGTGGGAGGGGGAGGGATTATAAAACCCGGAAGTGGCTCAGTCTCTGCCAGATGGGGGAGGGAGAGGTCACGATCACGATCACGATCACGATCACGATCACGATCACGATCACGATCACGATCATGAC
Organism: Malacoraja senta; assembly: GCA_038087875.1. Lineage (NCBI taxonomy): Eukaryota > Metazoa > Chordata > Chondrichthyes > Rajiformes > Rajidae > Malacoraja > Malacoraja senta. The sequence goes on along the minus strand of JAXLNO010000073.1, from coordinate 694,826 downwards.
TCTGTTTGAGCTATGAATTAACTGAACACACTGAATGTCTATTGAACGGTGTGTGTGGTGTTTACGAGGAGTTTTGTGTGGTTTTATGGTGGTTTCACCCTGCTTGAAATGGTATGAAACTGCATTTGAATGTGGTGGCCTTGCACCCTGCATGAAATGGTATGAAACTGCATTTGAATTTGGTGTCCTTGCACCCTGCTTGAAGTGGTAGGAAACTGCACTTGAATTTGGTGGCCTTGCATCCTGCTTGAAGTGGTACGAAACTGCACTTGAATTTGGTGGCCTTGCACCCTGCTTAAAGTGGTATGAAACTGCACTTAAATTTGGTGGCCTTGCATCCTGCTTGAAGTGGTCAGAAACTGCACTTGAATTTGATGGCCTTGTACCCTGCTTGAAATAGCATGAAACTGCACTTGAATTTGGTGGCCTTGCACCTGGCTTGAAGTGGCATGAAACTTCACTTGAATTTGGTGGTCTTGCACCCTGCTTGAAGTAGTATTAAACTGCACTTGAATTTGATGGCCTTGCACCCTGCTTGAAGTGGTATGAAACTGCATTTGAATTTGGTGGCCTTGCACCCTGCTTGAAGTGGTACGAAACTGCACTTGAATTTGGTGGCCTTGCACCCTGCTTGAAGTGGTCGGAAACTGCACTTGAATTTGGTGGCATGGCACCCAGCTTGAAATGGTATGAAACTGCACTTGAATTTGGTCGACTTGCACCCTGCTTGAAGTGGTATGAAACTGCACTTGAATTTGGTTGCCTAGCACCCTGCTTGAAATGGCATGAAACTACACTTGAATTTGGTGGCCTTGCACCCTGCTTGAAACGGTATTTCAAGGAATAGCCGTGATTCAACTGCCAGCCCATCAGCCGTCAGTGAGCTGTCAGCATATCAGGCTTGAGTGATTGAGCTGCCACCCCAATAATCCATTTGGCCCGCCATGTCCATACTAGCCCTCTGGAAACCAGTCCCTTCAGCCCACAACACCCATACTAGCGCTCCAGGAAGTGCCTCCCCCACTGGCCAACAATATTGGAATTGGTGGAGAGGTGGAATATTGCGTTGGGGGACCAGCCCTCCCGTGTGAACATGGGACCCAACGGGTCCCACTTAGTCTAATAGTTTTATATATTTCTATCAGGTCTCCCCTCAGCCTTTGAACTGGGTGGTGAATCTGTGGAATTCATTGCCACAGACGGTGTTGGAGGCCATGTCAGTGGATATATTTAAGACAGTGATAGATAGATTCTTGATTAGTATGGGTGTCAGGAGTTATTGGAAGACAGGAGAATGGGGATATGAGAGAGGGATAGATCAGCCATGATTGAATGGCGGAGTAGACTTGATGGGCCGAATGGCTTAATTCTGCTCCTTTCACTTACGACCTTATGAACTTATCAACTCCATAGAAAACAATCCAAATCTTTCCAACCTCTTTAGTTTAGTTTAGCTTAGAGATAAAGCAAGGAAATATGCCCTTCGGCCCACCATGTCCACGCGGACCAGCGATCCCCGCACACTTACACTATCCCACACACACTAGGGACAATTTACAATTATACCATGTCAATTAACCTACAAACCTGTACGACCCGAGTGTGGCAGGAAACCGGAGCACCCGGAGAAAACCCACGTAGGTCATGAGGTGAACTTACAAACTCCTGACAGACAAGCACCCGTAGTCAGGATCGAACCCGGCTCTCTGGTGCTGTGAGGCAGCAACTCTACTGTTGAACCACTGTGCCCTCCTTAAAACTCCTTATTGCTAACACTCTCTAATCCAGGCAGCATTCTGCACCCTCACCACATCCTTCCTGTAATGGGGTGACCAGAACTGCACACAATGCTTCAAATAATTTTATCTAATCTTCCTCATCTCAGAAGAGGAGAGAGGAAATAAAGGAAAGGTGTTGTCAAGCAGGAAAGGGGACAGAGAAAATTTACGAGGATGTGGCCAGGACTCGAGGCCCTGAGCTATAGGGAGAGGTTGAGTAGGCTGGGACTCTATTCCTTGGAGCGCAGGAGGATGAGGGGTGATCTTATAGAGGTGTATAAAATCATGAGAGGAATAGATCGGGTAGACGCACAGAGTCTTTTGCCCAGAGTAGATGAGTGGATGACAATGCGGAGAGGACATAGGCTCAAGGTGAAGGTGGAAAAGATTTAACAGGAATCTTGGGGGTGACTTTTTCATACAAAGGGTAGTTGGTGTATGGAACGAGCTGCCAGAGGAGGTAGTTGAGGCAGCGTCTATCCCAGTGTTTAAGAAACAGATGTGGATAGGTACATGGATAGGACAGGTTTGGGGATATATGGGCCAAATGTGTGCAGGTGGGTGTAGCTGGGACATGTAGGCCATTGAAAGCAAGTTGAGCCAAAGGGCCTGTTTCCACGCTGGATCACCCTCTATCACTGATTCTATGGCTCTATAACTCTATGGCTGAATGAGAAGGCAGGAGAATGGGGTTAGGAGGGAGAGATAGATCAGCCATGATTGAATGGCGGAGTAGACTTGGTCATTCGGCTATCTAATTCTGCTCCTATCACTTATGACCTTACGGTGTTTTGAGGGACGTGTCAGTGTGTGTCTACTCACATTCTACAGTGAGGGTCACAACCCTCTCTGCTGTCCCGTGTTCATTCTCCGCCACACACTGATAGACCCCGGCATCCTGCCGTGTCAGCTGAGGGAACTCCATCCACAGCTCGTTGCTGGAACGTGTTGTGTTAAACGTGACACCGAGATGTCTCCATGTCAGGTTAGATGTTGGGAAACTCTGGACGGAGCAGAGGATCGCTGCAGAGTTTCCTTCCTTTACACTGACCCGGGAACTGTTCGCGTCGTCGTGGGAAGTGATTGAGAGATTCTGTGGAGCATCTAAAGACAAACAAAGGTTTAAACGTGTTTACACGGCAGAATTCCACGTGTCAACCAGGACAATGTGGAGAGAAAAGATGAAGTACGAATGTTACCAGTATGAAGAAGGGTCTCGACCTGAAACGTCACCTATTCCTACTCTCCAGAGATGCTGCCTGTTACTCCAGAACTTTGTGTCTATCTTCAGTTTAAACCAGCATCTGCAGTTCCTTCCTACACATTTTGTCTGCTCCACTGCAAATTCTCCTCAAGATATGTCTACTTTGAAGAAGTTCTCCTCTCTCTGACGAGAGTTAGAGTCATAGGGTGATAGTGTGGAAACAGGCCCTTCAGTCCAACTTTCCCACACCGGCCAACATGTCCCAGATACAATAGTCCCACCTGCCCGCATTGGCCCATATCCCTCCAAACCTGTCCTATCCATATACCTGTCTAACTGTTTCTTAAACGTTGGGATAGTCCCCGACTCATCTACCACCTCTGGAATCAGCTGGAACGGGGGTACTGATTTTAGTAGATCAGCCATGATCATATTGAATGGCGGTGCTGGCTTGAAGGGCCGAATGGCCAACTCCTGCACCTATTTTTCTATGTTTCTAGGAGATCAAACGCAAAATGCTGGAGTAAATTCAGCGGGACAGGCAGCATCTCTGGAGAGAAGGAACTGTCCTATCTGCCTCCATCACCGCCCTTGGCAGCGTGTTGCAGATGCTTTCCGTGGTCTGTTAAACAGTTTACCATGGAGTACAAATACCTTGTACAAATAGCATCAGTCTGAAGAAGGGTCTCGACCCAAAACATCACCCATTCCCTCTCTCCAGAGATGCTGCCTGTCCCGCTGAGTTACTACAGCATTTGGTGTCTATCTTCAGTAAATGGGACTGGTCCAAGAACGCTGAGGCCCTGTACAAGAAGGGACAGAGCTTTCTGAGAAGGCTCTGCTCCTTCAACGTCTGCAATGAGATGCTACAGATGTTCTACCAATCGGTGGTGGCCAGTGCCGTCTTCTTCGCTGCCGTGTGCTGGGGCAGCAGGGCGATGGCCACGAACGTCAACGGGATCAACAAGCTCATCAGGAAGGCCGGCTCCGTCCTGCGGGCTGTTGGATTCACGGGAGGTGGTCTTGGAGGGGAGGATGCTCCTCAAACTGTGGAGCATCCTGGACAATACAGCTCACCCCCTCTGTGACATATTGGTCAACCTGAGGAGCATCTTCAGCAACAGACTGGTCCCACAAAGATGCAGCACAGAACGCCACAGGAGATCCTTCTTCCCAGTGGCTATCAAACTACAACTCCTCCCCCTTCTGTCGTGGGGTAGACTGAGACTGACTCCCCTCCCACGTAATCTTTGCACATCCGCCAAGCCTTTCCACTCGTCACTTTAATTTCATGTTTCATGTATTTTGTGTTTTTATGACTGTTGGCAAATCAATTTCCCTCCTGGGTTAAATAAAGTTCTATCGTGTCGTATCGTATTGTAAAACTTGCACCGCACATCTCCTTTACGATTTTCCCCTCTCACCTTAAAGCTCTTCCCTCTCAACCTTGACATTTGCACCATGGGAAAAATATTCTGACTGTCTACCTTCTCTAGGCATCTCATCTATGTTACTAAAAGTCTGATCTTGACCACTTCCTGTTGTCCTGTATATTGATTTTAGAAAAAACGCGACCACTTACGGCTCTGATTTTTGGCCATCTTACTCAGAGGCCCCCTCCGCTGTGCCGGACAAGAGGATTTTTCCCATCGATGAAAAATAAAAGAGTTATTAGTGTTTAACAAATGTTGAGATTCTCTCTCCTGAAGGCCACGCCCCTTCTGGAGGGACGATGAAACCTGGAAGTGTTGAGTGCCTCAGTCAGTCTCTGCAAGATGGGGGAGCGAGAGGGTTACGTCTCTCAGTGTGAGCTGTGAATAACACTGAACACATGTCTACTAAACTGTCAATGTGGTATACTGACCTTGAGTGCCCTTAATATGGTTTGTAAATGAAAATGTGGTTGGTTTGAAGTGAAGCACGGCAAATGGCTGTAGGTGATGGTGGGTTTCGAGTGAAGCATGGCAAATGGCTGTTGGTAGTGGTGGGTTTGGAGTGAAGCACGGCAAATGGCTGTTGGTGGCGGTGGGGTTGCAGTGAAGAGCGGCAAATGGCTGTTGGTGGTGGTGGGATTGCAGTGAAGAGCGGCAAATGGCTGTTGGTTGTGGTGGGTTTGGAGTGAAGCGCAGCAAATGGCTGTTGGTAGTGGTGGGTTTGGAGTGAAGCGCGGCAAATGGCTGTTGGTGGTGGTGGGTTTGGAGTGAAGCGCGGCAAATGGCTGTGGTTGGTTTGGAGTGAAGGGCGGCAAATGGCTGTTGGTGGTGGTGGGTTTGCAGTGAAGCACGGCAAATGGCTGTTGGTGGGTTTGGAGTGAAGCGCGGCAAATGGCTGTTGGTGGTGGTGGGTTTGCAGTGAAGCACGGCAAATGGCTGTTGGTGGGTTTGGAGTGAAGCGCGGCAAATGGCTGTTGGTGGTGGTGGGTTTGGAATGAAGCGCGGCAAATGGCTGTTTGTGGTGGTGGGTTTGGAGTGAAGCGTGGCAAATGGCTGTTGGTGGTGGTGGGATTGCAGTGAAGAGCGGCAAATTGCTGTTGGTTGTGGTGGGTTTGCAGTGAAGCGCGGCAAATGGCTGTTGGTGGTGGTGGGTTTGGAGTGGAGCGCGGCAAATGGCTGGTGGTGGGTTTGGAGTGAAGCGCAGCAAATGGCTGGTGGTGGTGGTTGGTTTGGAGTGAAGCGCGGCAAATGGCTGTTGGTGATGGTGGGTTTGAAGTGAAGCACGGCAAATGGCGGTTGGTGGTGGTAACTTGACAACTTCCTGTTTGCACTGTATATTGATTTTAGATAAAACGCTACCTCTTACGGCTGTGATTTTTGGTCATCTTACTCAATCCCCCTCCGCTCATCATGCAGAGGATTCTTCCCATCAATGAAAAATAAAAGTGTTAATAGTGTTTAAAAAATGTTGAGAATCTCTCTCCTGTCAATCACGCCATGAAGGCCACGCCCCTTCTGGTGGGAGGGGGAGGGATTATAAAACCCGCAAGTGGTTCAGTCTCTGCAAGATGGGGGAGGGAGAGGTCACGATCACGATCACGATCACGATCACGACTCTGTTTGAGCTATGAATTAACTGAACACACTGAATGTCTATTGAACGGTGAGTGTGGTGTTTACGAGGAGTTTTGTGTGGTTTTATGGTGGTTTCACCCTGCTTGAAATGGTATGAAACTGCATTTGAATGTGGTGGCCTTGCACCCTGCATGAAATGGTATGAAACTGCATTTGAATTTGGTGTCCTTGCACCCTGCTTGAAGTGGTAGGAAACTGCACTTGAATTTGGTGGCCTTGCACCCTGCTTGAAGTGGTACGAAACTGCACTTGAATTTGGTGGCCTTGCACCCTGCTTAAAGTGGTACGAAACTGCACTTGAATTTGGTGGCCTTGCATCCTGCTTGAAGTGGTCAGAAACTGCACTTGAATTTGATGGCCTTGTACCCTGCTTGAAATAGCATGAAACTGCACTTGAATTTGGTGGCCTTGCACCTGGCTTGAAGTGGCATGAAACTTCACTTGAATTTGGTGGTCTTGCACCCTGCTTGAAGTAGTATTAAACTGCACTTGAATTTGATGGCCTTGCACCCTGCTTGAAGTGGTATGAAACTGCATTTGAATTTGGTGGCCTTGCACCCTGCTTGAAGTGGTACGAAACTGCACTTGAATTTGGTGGCCTTGCACCCTGCTTGAAGTGGTCGGAAACTGCACTTGAATTTGGTGGCATGGCACCCAGCTTGAAATGGTATGAAACTGCACTTGAATTTGGTCGACTTGCACCCTGCTTGAAGTGGTATGAAACTGCACTTGAATTTGGTTGCCTAGCACCCTGCTTGAAATGGCATGAAACTGCACTTGAATTTGGTGGCCTTGCACCCTGCTTGAAATGGCATGAAACTGCACTTACATTTGGTGGCCTTGCACCCTGCTTGAAGTGGTAGGAAACTGCACCTGAATTCGGTGGCCTTGCACCCTCCTTGAAGTGGTATGAAACTGCACTTGACTTTGGTGGCCTTGCACCCTGCTTGAAGTGGTAAGAAACTGCACTTGAATTTGGTGGCCTTGCACCCTGCTTGAAACGGTATTTCAAGGAATAGCCGTGATTCAACTGCCAGCCCATCAGCCGTCAGTGAGCTGTCAGCACATCAGGCTTGAGTGATTGAGCTGCCACCCCAATAATCCATTTGGCCCGCCATGTCCATACTAGCCCTCTGGAAACCAGTCCCTTCAGCCCACAACACCCATACTAGCGCTCCAGGAAGTGCCTCCCCCACTGGCCAACAATATTGGAATTGGTGGAGAGGTGGAATATTGCGTTGGGGGACCAGCCCTCCCGTGTGAACATGGGACCCAACGGGTCCCACTTAGTCTAATAGTTTTATATATTTCTATCAGGTCTCCCCTCAGCCTTTGAACTGGGTGGTGAATCTGTGGAATTCATTGCCACAGACGGTGTTGGAGGCCATGTCAGTGGATATATTTAAGACAGTGATAGATAGATTCTTGATTAGTATGGGTGTCAGGAGTTATTGGAAGACAGGAGAATGGGGATATGAGAGAGGGATAGATCAGCCATGATTGAATGGCGGAGTAGACTTGATGGGCCGAATGGCTTAATTCTGCTCCTTTCACTTACGACCTTATGAACTTATCAACTCCATAGAAAACAATCCAAATCTTTCCAACCTCTTTAGTTTAGTTTAGCTTAGAGATAAAGCAAGGAAATATGCCCTTCGGCCCACCATGTCCACGCGGACCAGCGATCCCCGCACACTTACACTATCCCACACACACTAGGGACAATTTACAATTTACAATTATACAAACCTGTACGACCCGAGTGTGGCAGGAAACCGGAGCACCCGGAGAAAACCCACGTAGGTCATGAGGTGAACTTACAAACTCCTGACAGACAAGCACCCGTAGTCAGGATCGAACCCGGCTCTCTGGTGCTGTGAGGCAGCAACTCTACCGTTGAACCACTGTGCCCTCCTTAAAACTCCTTATTGCTAACACTCTCTAATCCAGGCAGCATTCTGCACCCTCACCACATCCTTCCTGTAATGGGGTGACCAGAACTGCACACAATGCTTCAAATAATTTTATCTAATCTTCTTCATCTCAGAAGAGGAGAGAGGAAATAAAGGAAAGGTGTTGTCAAGCAGGAAAGGGGACAGAGAAAATTTACGAGGATGTGGCCAGGACTCGAGGCCCTGAGCTATAGGGAGAGGTTGAGTAGGCTGGGACTCTATTCCTTGGAGCGCAGGAGGATGAGGGGTGATCTTATAGAGGTGTATAAAATCATGAGAGGAATAGATCGGGTAGACGCACAGAGTCTTTTGCCCAGAGTAGATGAGTAGATGACAATGCGGAGAAGACATAGGCTCAAGGTGAAGGTGGAAAAGATTTAACAGGAATCTTGGGGGTGACTTTTTCATACAAAGGGTAGTTGGTGTATGGAACGAGCTGCCAGAGGAGGTAGTTGAGGCAGCGTCTATCCCAGTGTTTAAGAAACAGATGTGGATAGGTACATGGATAGGACAGGTTTGGGGATATATGGGCCAAACATGTGCAGGTGGGTGTAGCTGGGACATGTAGGCCATTGAAAGCAAGTTGAGCCAAAGGGCCTGTTTCCACGCTGGATCACCCTCTATCACTGATTCTATGGCTCTATAACTCTATGGCTGAATGAGAAGGCAGGAGAATGGGGTTAGGAGGGAGAGATAGATCAGCCATGATTGAATGGCGGAGTAGACTTGGTCATTCGGCTATCTAATTCTGCTCCTATAACTTATGACCTTATGACGTTTCGAGGGACGTGTCAGTGTGTGTCTACTCACATTCTACAGTGAGGGTCACAACCCTCTCTGCTGTCCCGTGTTCATTCTCCGCCACACACTGATAGACCCCGGCATCCTGCCGTGTCAGCTGAGGGAACTTCATCCACAGCTCGTTGCTGGAACGTGTTGTGTTAAACGTGACACCGAGATGTCTCCATGTCAGGTTAGATGTTGGGAAACTCTGGATGGAGCAGAGGATCGCTGCAGAGTTTCCTTCCTTTACACTGACCCGGGAACTGTTCGCGTCGTCGTGGGAAGTGATTGAGAGATTCTGTGGAGCATCTAAAGACAAACAAAGGTTTAAACGTGTTCACACGGCAGAATTCCCCGTGTCAACCAGGACAATGTGGAGAGAAAAGATGAAGTACGAATGTTACCAGTATGAAGAAGGGTCTCGACCTGAAACGTCACCTATTCCTACTCTCCAGAGATGCTGCCTGTTACTCCAGAACTTTGTGTCTATCTTCAGTTTAAACCAGCATCTGCAGTTCCTTCCTACACATTTTGTCTGCTCCACTGCAAATTCTCCTCAAGATATGTCTACTTTGAAGAAGTTCTCCTCTCTCTGACGAGAGTTAGAGTCATAGGGTGATAGTGTGGAAACAGGCCCTTCAGTCCAACTTTCCCACACCGGCCAACATGTCCCAGATACAATAGTCCCACCTGCCCGCATTGGCCCATATCCCTCCAAACCTGTCCTATCCATATACCTGTCTAACTGTTTCTTAAACGTTGGGATAGTCCCTGACTCATCTACCACCTCTGGAATCAGCTGGAACGGGGGTACTGATTTTAGTAGATCAGCCATGATCATATTGAATGGCGGTGCTGGCTTGAAGGGCCGAATGGCCAACTCCTGCACCTATTTTTCTATGTTTCTAGGAGATCAAACGCAAAATGCTGGAGTAAATTCAGCGGGACAGGCAGCATCTCTGGAGAGAAGGAACTGTCCTATCTGCCTCCATCACCGCCCTTGGCAGCGTGTTGCAGATGCTTTCCATGGTCTGTTAAACAGTTTACCATGGAGTACAAATACCTTGTACAAATAGCATCAGTCTGAAGAAGGGTCTCGACCCAAAACATCACCCATTCCCTCTCTCCAGAGATGCTGCCTGTCCCGCTGAGTTACTACAGCATTTGGTGTCTATCTTCAGTAAATGGGACTGGTCCAAGAACGCTGAGGCCCTGTACAAGAAGGGACAGAGCTTTCTGAGAAGGCTCTGCTCCTTCAACGTCTGCAATGAGATGCTACAGATGTTCTACCAATCGGTGGTGGCCAGTGCCGTCTTCTTCGCTGCCGTGTGCTGGGGCAGCAGGGCGATGGCCACGAACGTCAACGGGATCAACAAGCTCATCAGGAAGGCCGGCTCCGTCCTGCGGGCTGTTGGATTCACGGGAGGTGGTCTTGGAGGGGAGGATGCTCCTCAAACTGTGGAGCATCCTGGACAATACAGCTCACCCCCTCTGTGACATATTGGTCAACCTGAGGAGCATCTTCAGCAACAGACTGGTCCCACAAAGATGCAGCACAGAACGCCACAGGAGATCCTTCTTCCCAGTGGCTATCAAACTGTACAACTCCTCCCCCTTCTGTCGTGGGGTAGACTGAGACTGACTCCCCTCCCAACTCCCCTCCCACGTAATCTTTGCACATCCGCCAAGCCTTTCCACTCGTCACTTTAATTTCATGTTTCATGTATTTTGTGTTTTTATGACTGTTGGCAAATCAATTTCCCTCCTGGGTTAAATAAAGTTCTATCGTGTCGTATCGTATTGTAAAACTTGCACCGCACATCTCCTTTACGATTTTCCCCTCTCACCTTAAAGCTCTTCCCTCTCAACCTTGACATTTGCACCATGGGAAAAATATTCTGACTGTCTACCTTCTCTAGGCATCTCATCTATGTTACTAAAAGTCTGATCTTGACCACTTCCTGTTGTCCTGTATATTGATTTTAGAAAAAACGCGACCACTTACGGCTCTGATTTTTGGCCATCTTACTCAGAGGCCCCCTCCGCTGTGCCGGACAAGAGGATTTTTCCCATCGATGAAAAATAAAAGAGTTATTAGTGTTTAAAAAATGTTGAGATTCTCTCTCCTGAAGGCCACGCCCCTTCTGGAGGGACTATAAAACCCAGAAGTGTTGAGTGCCTCAGTCGGTCTCTGCAAGATGGGGGAGCGAGAGGGTTACGTCTCTCAGTGTGAGCTGTGAATAACACTGAACACATGTCTACTAAACTGTCAGTGTGGTATACTGACCTTGAGTGCCCTTAATATGGTTTGTAAATGAAAATGTGGTTGGTTTGAAGTGAAGCACGGCAAATGGCTGTAGGTGATGGTGAGTTTGGAGTGAAGCATGGCAAATGGCTGTTGGTGGTGGTGGGGTTGGAGTGAAGCACGGCAAATGGCTGTTGGTGGTGGTCGGTTTGCAGTGAAGAGCGGCAAATGGCTGTTGGTGGTGGTCGGTTTGCAGTGAAGCACGGCAAATGGCTGTTGGTGGGGTTGGAGTGAAGCGCGGCAAATGGCTGTTGGTGGTGGTGGGTTTGGAATGAAGCGCGGCAAATGGCTGTGTGAGGTGGTGGGTTTGGAGTGAAGCGCGGCAAATGGCTGTTGGTGGTGGTGGGATTGCAGTGAAGAGCGCCAAATGGCTGTTGGTTGTGGTGGGTTTGCAGTGAAGCGCAGCAAATGGCTGTTGGTGGTGGTGGGTTTGGAGTGAAGCACGGCAAATGGCTGTTGGTGGTGGTGGGTTTGGAGTGAAGCGCGGCAAATGGCTGTGGTTGGTTTGGAGTGAAGTGCGGCAAATGGCTGTTGGTGGTGGTGGGTTTGAAGTGAAGCACGGCAAATGGCTGGTGGTGGTGGTAACTTGACAACTTCCTGTTTGCACTGTATATTGATTTTAGATAAAATGCTACCACTTACGGCTGTGATTTTTGGTCATCTTACTCAGTCCCCCTCCGCTCATTATGCAGAGAATTCTTCCCATCAATGAAAAATAAAAGTGTTATTAGTGTTTAAAAAATGTTGAGAATCTCTCTCCTGTCAATCACGCCATGAAGGCCACGCCCCTTCTGGTGGGAGGGGGAGGGATTATAAAACCCGGAAGTGGCTCAGTCTCTGCAAGATGGGGGAGGGAGAGGTCACGACTCTGTCTGAGCTAGGAATCAACTGAACACACTGAATGTCTATTGAACTGTGAGTGTGGTGTTTGTGAGGTGTTTTGTGTGGTTTTATGGTGGTTTCACCCTGCTTGAAATGGTATGAAACTGCATTTGAATTTGGTGTCCTTGCACCCTGCTTGAACTGGTAGGAAACTGCACTTGAATTTGGTGGCCTTGCACCCTGCTTGAAGTGGTCAGAAACTGCACTTGAATTTGATGGCCTTGTACCCTGCTTGAAATGGCATGAAACTGCACTTGAATTAGGTGGCCTTGCACCTGGCTTGAAGTGGCATGAAACTTCACTTGAATTTGGTGGCCTTGCACCCTGCTTGAAGTGGTATGAAACTGCACTTGAATTTGATGGCCTTGCACCCTGCTTGAAGTGGTATGAAACTGCATTTGAATTTGGTGGCCTTGCACCCTGCTTGAAGTGGTACGAAACTGCACTTGAATTTGGTGGCCTTGCACCCTGCTTGAAGTGGTCGGAAACTGCACTTGAATTTGGTGGCATGGCACCCAGCTTGAAATGGTATGAAACTGCACTTGAATTTGGTTGACTTGCACCTTGCTTGAAGTGGTATGAAACTGCACTTGAATTTGGTTGCCTAGCACCCTGCTTGAAATGGCATGAAACTGCACTTGAATTTGGTGGCCTTCCACCCTGCTTGAAATGGCATGAAACTGCACTTACATTTGGTGGCCTTGCACCCTGCTTGAACTGGCATGAAATTGCACTTGCATTTGGTGGCCTTACACCCTGCTTGAAATGGCATAAAACTGCACTTGAATTTGGTGGCCTTGCAACCTGCTTGAAGTGGTAGGACACTGCACCTGAATTCGGTGGCCTAGCACCCTCCTTGAAGTGGTAAGAAACTGCACTTGAATTTGGTGGCCTTGCACCCTGCTTGAAATGGTATTTCAAGGAATAGCCGTGATTCAACTGCCAGCCCATCAGTCGTGAGTGAGCTGTCAGCACATCAGGCTTGAGTGATTGAGCTGCCACCCCAATAATCCATTTGGCCCACCATGTCCATACTAGCCCTCTGGAAACCAGTCCCTTCAGCCCACAACACCCATACTAGCGCTCCTGGAAGTGCTCCCCCCACTGGCCACCATTATTGGAATTGGTGGAGAGGTGGAATATTGCGTTGGGGGACCAGCCCTCCCGTGTGAACATGGGACCCAACGGGTCCCACTTAGTCTAGTAGTTTTATATATTTCTATCAGGTCTCCCCTCAGCCTTTGAACTGGGTGGTGTATCTGTGGAATTCATCGCCACAGACGGTGGTGGAGGCCAAGTCAGTGGATATATTTGAGACAGTGATAGATAGATTCTTGATTAGTACGGGTGTCAGGGGTTATGGCAAGACAGGAGAATGGGGATATGAGAGAGTGGGATAGATCAGCCATGATTGAATGGCGGCGTAGACTTAATGGGCCGAATGGCCTAATTCTGCTCCTTTCACTTACGACCTTATGAACTTATCAACTCCATAGAAAACAATCCAAATCTTTCCAACCTCTTTAATTTAGTTTAGTTTAGACATAAAGCAAGAAATATGCCATTCGGCCCACCATGTCCACGCCGACCAGCGATCCCCGCACACTTACACTATCCCACACACACTAGGGACAATTTACAATTATACCAAGTCAATTAACCTACAAACCTGTACGACCTCAGTGTGGCAGGAATCCGGAGCACCCGGAGAAAACCCACGTAGGTCATGAGGTGAACTTACAAACTCCCGACAGACAACCACCCGTAGTCAGGATCAAACCCGGCTCTCTGGTGCTGTGAGGCAGCAACTCTACCGTTGAACCACTGTGCCCTCCTTAAAACTCCTTATTGCTAACACTCTCTAATCCAGGCAGCATTCTGCACCCTCACCACATCCTTCCTGTAATGGGGTGACCAGAACTGCACACAATGCTTCAAATAATTTTATCTAATCTTCCTCATCTCAGAAGAGGAGAGAGGAAATATAGGAAAGGTGTTGTCAAGCAGGAAAGGGGACAGAGAAGATTTACGAGGATGTGGCCAGGACTCGAGGCCCTGAGCTATAGGGAGAGGTTGAGTAGGCTGGGACTCTATTCCTTGGAGCGCAGGAGGATGAGGGGTGATCTTATAGAGGTGTATAAAATCATGAGAGGAATAGATCGGGTAGACGCAGAGTCTTTTGCCCAGAGTAGATGAGTAGATGACAATGCGGAGAGGACATAGGCTCAACGTGAAGGTGGAAAAGATTTAACAGGAATCTTGGGGGTGACTTTTTCATACAAAGGGTAGTTGGTGTATGGAACGAGCTGCCAGAGGAGGTAGTTGAGGCAGCGTCTATCCCAGTGTTTAAGAAACAGATGTGGATAGGTACATGGATAGGACAGGTTTGGGGGGATATCGGCCAAACGTGTGCAGGTGGGTGTAGCTGGGACATGTAGGCCATTGAAAGCAAGTTGAGCCAAAGGGCCTGTTTCCACGCTGGATCACCCTCTATCACTGATTCTATGGCTCTATAACTCTATGGCTGAATGAGAAGGCAGGAGAATAGGGTTAGGAGGGAGAGATAGATCAGCCATGATTGAATGGCGGAGTAGACTTGGTCATTCGGCTATCTAATTCTGCTCCTATAACTTATGACCTTATGACGTTTCGAGGGACGTGTCAGTGTGTGTCTACTCACATTCTACATGTGGGTCACATCCCTCTCTGCTGTCCCGATTTGCTGGGCAGTGGGGGGGGGGGTTCTGGAGCGCTAGCATGGTGTTGTGGGCCGAAGGGACTGGTTTCCAGAGGGCTAGAATGGACATTGTGGGCCGAATGTATTCTTGGGCTGGCAGCTCAGTCACTGAGACCACTCACTCACATACACACACACACACATAGGCACACATACACTCACACACACACACTCATACACTTACACACACATACACACTCACACACACATACACTCACACATACACTCACAAACACACACACTCACAAACACATACACACACATACATACACACACACATACACTCACAAACACATACACTCACAAACATACACACACACTCACTGACTCACACACCATATATATGGCAGTAAACTATCTTACTTAGAAATTCAAAGCTTAAATTCGCAGCTTAGAATGTGAGTCGTGGCCTCTCCCTCGCGATCTTGCAGAGTGATTGTCACGTCCAGGGTTTTATTGATCTGCCCCGCGCCCCCCCCCCCCTGAAGGGGCGTTACCTTCATCGCGGTGATTGACAGGCGAGAGGATCTCAAGGTTTTTTAAACACTCATAACTTTTTTATTTTTCATCGATGGGAATAATCCTCGGGGCCTACTCAGCAGAGGAGGACTGTGAGTAAGATGGCCAGATTTCTTTTCTAAAATCAATATAATCAAATCAAGATGAGACTTTTAATTATGTAGATATAAAATTCTTAAGGGATTGGACAGGCTAGATGCAGGAAAAATGTCCCCGATGTTGTGGGAATCCAGAACCAGGGGCCACAGCTTAAGAATAATGGGTAGGCCATTTAGGACTGAGTTGAGGAAAGTCCTTTTCACCCAGAGAGTTGTGAATTTGTGGAAATCTCTGCCACAGAATGCAGTGGAGGCCAATTCACTGGATGTTTTCAAGAGAGTTAGATTTAGCTCTAAGGGCTAACGGAATCAAGGGATATGGGGAGAAAGCAGGAATGGGGTACTGATTTTGCATGATCAGCCATGATAATTTTGAAGGGCCGAATGGCCTACTCCTGCACCTTTTTCCTATGTTTCTTTACCTAGATTTTCAGAAAGTCTTCAATAAGGTGCTGTATGTCAGGCTGCTGGGGAAGATGAGAACCCATGGCATTAAAGGGAAGATACTAGCATGGATAGCGGATTGGCTGGATGTCAGAAGGCAAAGTGTTGCAATAAAAGGAGCTTTTTCATGTTGGCTGCCAGTGACCAGTGGAGTTCCTCAAGGGTCAGTGCTGGGGCCGCTTCTCGTAAAGCTGTATATTAATGATTTGGATAAGGGGATTGAAGGCCTTGTGGCCAAGTTTGCAGATGATGCTAAGGTGGATAGCGCAGAGAAAGCAAGGACTCTGCAGAAGGACTTGGACAGGTTAGGAGAGTGGGCAGAGAAGTAGCAGACGAAATTCAGTATTTGCAAAGTGTGAAGTCATGCATTTTGGTAATACGAGTATTTTCTAAATGGAGAATCCAGAAATTGGAGGTGCAAAGGGACTTGGGAGTGCTGGTGCAGGACTCGCAAAAAGTTAATTTGCAAGTCGAATCGGTAGGAAGGAAAGCAAATTTAATGCTGGCATTTATATCAAGAGGTCTGGAATACAAAAACAGGGATGTACTGCTGAGACTCTATAAGGCACTGGTCAGGCCGCATTTGGAATATTGTGAGCAAATTTGGGCCGCATATCTGAGGAAGGATGTGCTGGCTCTGGAGAGGGTCCAGAGGAGGTTTACAAGAATGATTCCAGGAATGAGTGGGTTAGCGTATGATGAGCGCTTGACAAAACTGGGCCTGTACTCACTGGAGATCAGAAGGTTGAGGTGGGGACCTCATTGAAACTTACAGAATAATGAAAGGCATAGATAGAGTGGATGTGGGATGTTTCCACTGTTGGGAGAGTCTAGGAGCCAGTGGTCATAGTCTCAGAATTAAAGGGCGCTCTTTTAGAAAGGAGGTGAGGAAGAACGTCTTTAGTCAGAAGGTAGTTAATCTGTGGAACTCGTTGCCACAGAGGGTTGTGGAGGCCAAGTCAGTCGATATTTTTCAGGCAGAGAAAAACAAGTTCTTGATTAGAACGGGTGTCAAGGGTTATGGGGAGAAGGCAGGAAAATGGGATTAGGAGACAGAGAGCCATGATTGAATTACGGAGTGGACTCGATGGGCCGAATGGCCTAATTCTATTCCTATAACTTGTGATCTTGTAAACATGAACCAGCTGTTTGAAGTCTGAAGGCGATCCTATATCACCTTCTCATTGAAACAAGATACTGTATAAATATTCATGATAGACACAAAGTGCTGGAGTAACTCAGCGGGTCAGGCAGCATCTCTGGAGAACGTGGACAGCTACAAAGTGCTGGAATAACTCAGCGGGTCAGGCAGCATCTCTGTGGAGAATGTGGACAGGTACAAAGTGTTGGAGTAACTCAGCGGGTCAGGCAGCATCTCTGTGGAGAACGTGGACAGGTACAATGTGCTGGAGTAACTCAGCGGGTCATGCAGCATCTCTGGAGAACACAGATAAGTACAAAGTGCTGGAGTAACACAGCGGGTCAGGCAGCATCTCTAGAGAACGTGGACAGGTACAAAGTGCTGGAGTAACTCAGCGGGTCAGGCAGCATCTCTAGAGAACGTGGACAGGTACAAAGTGCTTGAGTAACTCAGCGGGTCAGGCAGCATCTCTGGAGAACGTTGATGGGTACAATGTGCTGGAGTAACTCAACGGGCCAGTCAGCGTCTCTGGAGAAAAGGAATACGTGGCGTTTTGGGTCGAGACTCTTCTTCAGACTGAGAGTCGGGGAGTGGGAAACGAGATATAGATGGCACAAATAAATGAAAGATGTGCAAAAGCAACGATGATCAGGCAAAATGTCGAGCCCAAATGGTCCATTGTTGGCTCTGGGGTAGGTGATAATGAGTTATACAGGCAATGAAACTCGAGGACAACAGTAAATAAAAGACGTACCTCAGCTGAAACGTCACTTACCCTTGTCCTCCAGGATTGAAGGCCTGAGCTACAGGGAGGTTGGGGCAGGCTGAGACTCCTTGGAGGGCAGGAGGATGAGGGGTGATCTTATAGAGGTGTGCAAAATCATTGGGAGGAATTGATTGGGTAGACACACAGAGTAGGGGAATCGAGGACCAGAGGACAAAGATTTAAGATGAGAGGAGAGAAGATTTAATGGAACCTGATGGGTAACTTTTTTCCACACAAAGGGTGGTGGGTGTACGGAACGAGCTGCCAGAGGAGGTAATTGAGACTGGGACTATCCCAACGTTTAAGAAACAGTTGGACAGGTACATGGATAGGATAGGTTTGGAGGGATATGGGCCAAACGCAGGCATGTGGGACTAGTATAGATGGGGCATGTTGGCCAGTTGACTCTATCTACACCTCACGCTGCCTCAGCAAGGCCAGCAGCATAATCAAGGATGAGTCGCACCCCGGCCACTCCCTCTTCACCCCTCTCCCATCGGGCAAGAGGTACAGAAGTGTGGAAACGCACACCTCCAGATTCAGGGACAGTTTCTTTCCAGCTGTTATCAGGCAACTGAACCATCCTACCACAACCAGAGCGCAGTCCTGAATTACTATTGTGCTATCTTTGATAGGTCTTTACTGGCTTTTTCTTGCACTAAACATTATTCCCTTATCTTGTGGATGGCACTATTGTAATCACATAGACACAAAAAGCTGGAGTAACTCAGCGGGACAGGCAGCATCTCTGGAGATAAGGAATGGGTGACGTTTCAGTTCGAGACCCTTCTTCAGTCTATAGCGAAAGGTTAAGCATGCTAGGATTCTATACTTAGATTTAAGATGAGGGGAGGAGATTTAATGGATCCTGAGGGGTAAATTATTTTCACACAGAGGGTGGTGGGTGTATGGACCGAGCTACCGGAGGAGGTAGTTGAGGCTGGATCCATTGCAACATTTTAAAAACAGTTAGATAGGTAACATGGATAGGACTTGTTTGGAGGGATATGGGCCGAAGTAGGGAGGTGGGACTAGTTTAGACAGGGCTCGTTGGCCGGTGTGGGCAAGTTGGGCCGAAGGGCCTGTTTCCATGTTGTAATACTCTATGACTCCAAAGATGTTGCCTGACCCACTGAGTTGCTCCAGCACTTTGTGTTTTAAGCAACGTGAGGAGTGACGATACATAGAGGGAGGCATTGAGGGTTTCTGGGTAGAAAGGCCAATATGATCCAACAATGTCAGGTAGAGGACAGACAGGCTACATACAGGTGGGGAACACAAAAGGTTGTAGATGTGGGTGGCACGCTGGCGCAGTGGGTAGAGCTGCTGCCTCACAGCGCCAGAGACCCGGGTTCGATCCTGACCACCGGTGCCTGTCTGTACGGAGTTTGCACGTTCGCCCTGTGATCTGCGTGGGCTTTCTCCGAGATCTTGAGGATGTGTGTGCGTGTGTGTGTGAGTGCGTGTGAGAGAGCGTGTGTGTGTGTGCGATTGTTTGTGAGTGTGTGTGTGTGTGAGAGAGGGTGAGTGTGTGAGAGAGTGAGAGTGTGTATGTGTTTGAGAGAGTGTGTGTGAGTGATGGTGTTCATGTGTGGGGCAGAGAGAATGTGTGTGTGTGTGTGAGAGAGAGGGAGACTGTGTGTAGATGTGAGTGAGTGTGTGTGTGTGTGTGTGAGAGGGTGTGCGTGTGCGCGGTGAATTCCAGCATTTTTCATGGGCCAATAATCCTTTATAGACATGACAGTGTGTGTCTACTCACATTCTACAGTGAGGGTCACATCCCTCTCTGCTGCCCCGTGTTCATTCTCCGCCACACACTGATAGACCCCGGCATCCTGCCGTGTCAGCTGAGGGAACTCCATCCGCAGCTCGTTGCGGGAATGTGTTGTGTTCAGCGTGATACCGAGATGTCTCCACGTCAGGTTTGATGTTGGCAAACTCTGGACGGAGCAGAGGATCGCTGCAGAGTTTCCTTCCTTTAGACTGACCCAGGAATTGTTCATGTTGTTGGGGGAAGTGATTGAGAGATTCTGGGGAGCGTCTGCAAACAGATATAATTCAGCAACATGTTTTGTGGCACTTTCGGTGATCGTTGGATTGTAAAAGACTTTAGAGATACACTGCGGAAATAGGCCCTTCAGCCCACCGAGTCCGCGCCGACCATCGAACACGCGTTCACACATTAGTCTATAGGGAAATGAGAGATATAGATGATGGTGTAGAGAGATATAGAACAATGAATGAAAGATATGCAAAAAGGTAACGATGATAAAGGAAACATGCCATTGTTAGCTGTTTGTTAGGTGAGAACGAGACGCTGGTACGACTTAGGTGGGGGAGGGATGGAGAGAGAGGGAATGCCGGGGCGACCTGAAGTTAGAGAAATCAATATTCATCCCACTGGGCTGTAAACTGCACAATATATGAGATGCTGTTCCTCCAATTTGCGTTTAGCCTCTCTAACAGTGCAGGAGTCCTAGGACATAAAAGTCAGTGTGGGAATGGGAAGGAGAATGAAAGTGTTTAAGTCTAAAATAGATGGTTTTTTAGCTGCCAAGGGGATAAGGGGCTACGGGGAGAGGGCAGGGATATGGACCTAGGTATGGTTAGTATAGTAAGACCTGAGTGATCTCCTGGACAAGTGTCGATCGCCTGGATTGGGGTCGGAGAGGAATTTCCCGGATTTTTTTCCCGAATTGGACCTGGGTTTTTATCCGTTTTTTTGCCTCCCCCAGGAGATCACGCGGTTCTTGGGGTGGAGAGGGGTGATAGCGATATAAAGGGGAGGGTAGTGTCTTGTGTTCTGTGTCTTGTGTCTACTGTTTGTGGGTAAGGGTGTCTGTTTAGTGTTCAGCCATGAGCGAATGGCGGTGCGGGCTCGATGGGCCTGGTGGTCTACTCTCGCACCTACTTTCTATGTTTCTATGTTTCTATGTTTAGCAACCGTGAGATCAGGTAGGTCCTACATCTCTCGACATCACCGTCTATATCTCTCGTTTCCCTTTCCCGTGACTTTCACTCTGAAGAAGGATCTCGACCCGAAACGTCACCTATTCCTTCTGTCCAGAGATGCTGCCTGTCCCGTGGAGTTACTCCAGCTTTTGGTGTTGATTTGTTTAGTACGGGTGTCAGAGGTTATGGGCAGAAGTCACGAGAAAGGGGTTAGGAGAGATAGATCAGCCATGCTTGAATGGCAGAGTAGACATGATGGGCTGAATGGTCTAATTCTGCTCATATCGCCTATGACCTTATATACCAGCACTGCTAATGGATTATTGCTGTTCCTGCACAATAAACGATCTCCATACTTACATTGCACAGTCATTGTGAGGTTCTGCTCGGATGAGACAGTTGGGTATGTGACTCTGCAGGTGAGGTTTTGCCCGTGATGTTTGTGCGTTGGGGTCAGGTACAGAACAGAAGTATATGTCAGAGTGTCTCCCCGCTGAGTTATGCTGTGTGAGGCTGACGTTGGTTCATCAGCGGGGGTGACCCAGGTTAAGGTGGGGGCCGTTCCATTACACGTGGTGTTGAAGGAGCAGGTCACGTTCACAGGCTGACCTGCCACCATTTCAGCAGGGAATATCGTGGGTTTATCTGTGAAATCTAACACACACAGAAACAGATACTGTTAGTTAAATATCACTGGATACATCGGTTCACATCGTAATCCCAGCCCCACACGAGGAAGGATGTTTTTACAATGTATAGAAGTGTGAAAACACACACCTCCAGATTATCAAGGACCAGTCCCATCCCTGGTCACTCCCTCTTCTCCCCTCTCCCACCGGGCAAGAGGTACAGAAGTGTGAAAACGCACACCTCCAGATTCAGGGACAGTTTCTCCCCAGCTGTTATCAGGCAAATGAACCATCCTACCGCAACCAGAGAGCGGTCCTGAACTATCTACCTCATTGGTGACCTTCAGACTATGCCTGATCAGACTTTGCTGGCTTAACCTTGCACTAAACATTATTCCCTTATCATGCAGCTGAACACTGTAAACGGCTCGATTGTAATCATGTATTGTCTTTCCGCTGACTGGATAGCACGCAACAAAAGCTTTCCACTGTACCTCGGTACACGTGACAATAAAATTAACTAACTAAACTAAACTAAACAAGGATGATCCCTGAACAAGGAGGTACAATGGTCAGGGGAGGTTGAAAAGGTCGGGGATCAGGAATGTTATGATGACCTGTGATCGGGAAGATGGGGACAGAGTTCTCCACTAAGGGCAGTAAGGATAAGACAGTCATTATTTAGTTTAGTTCAGGCTGAGTGAAGTGTAGATGGAGTCGATATTAGGAGCATTTATGGGCAATTAAAACCTGATAATAACAGTGCAAAACTGGAGGTGTCACGATGACCCAGAAATGAACCAGAAGGATCCTGATGCTGTGGTCTGTGTGTGAATAGGGAACGTGTACAGTACAAAGTCCGATCAAGGATTGTCCGAGGGTCACCAGTGAGGTTGATGATAGTTCAGCATTGCTCTGTGGTTGTGGTAGGATGGTTCAGTTGCCTGATAACAGCTGGGAAGAAACTGTTGAGTGAATGAGTGAATTAGACAGAGCACTTACCAGTAACACTGAGCCATGTTACAGTGGGGTAGTTGTAACGATTTCCCCCTCCAAAATCAACTCTGAAATAATAAGGACCTGCATCTTGCTGCTTGACGTTGTCTATAACCAGGGAACAGTTGTTGTCTCTCAGGACTCCTGACAGCCGGGTCCGATGCTGAAACTTTGTTGATTCTAGACTGGGATCCACGGAGTGGAAGGCTACAGAACCTTCGTTGTTGTTCTGCGTCTCACTGTTAAACCAGATTCCAATCCGTGGTTTATTGTTCAGATACCACGGGTACCTGTAGTGACACGGAATCTGTGCACACAAACCATTCTGCGCTGTCACATCTAGTGGAATGACCGCTCTCCACTGTCCCGACATCACGGCTGAGGAGAGAAGGAACAATCTTTAGCAGTGAACACCCTGTCAGTTCACTGGACTCACTTTCCACAGCTTTTATCCTGCGCTGTGGACCTGGTGTGTACAGAGCGGAGAAGAGCGGCATGGTGGTGTAGCGGTACAGCCTCCCTCCTCACTACTCCTCCCACAGTGTGTCACTCCCTCCTCACCGCCCCTCCCACAGTGTGTCACTCCCTCCTCACCGCCCCTCCCACAGTGTGTCACTCCCTCCTCACCGCCCCTCCCAGTGTCACTCCCTCCTCACCGCCCCTCCCACAGTGCACTCCCTCCTCACTGCCCCTCCCACAGTGCGTCACTCCCTCCTCACCGCCCCTCCCACAGTGTGTCACTCCCTCCTCACCGCCCCTCCCACAGTGTGTCACTCCCTCCTCACCGCCCCTCCCACAGTGTCACTCCCTCCTCACCGCCCCTCCCACAGTGTGTCACTCCCTCCTCACCGCCCCTCCCACAGTGCATCACTCCCCCCACAGTGTGTCACTCCCTCCTCACCGTCCCCCTCCCACAGTGTGTCACTCCCTCCTCACCATCCCCCTCCCACAGTGCGACACTCCCAGGGACCAGTAGACTGTCCCTTGTAGCCAGGGTCCGGAGGGCAAGGAGCATGGCCACTCCACCTAGGGTCCGTAGGGGGAGGAGTGACTCTGCTGTCAGCGACCGAAGGACTGGTGATGGGATCTAGGGAGTGGGCAGGGCTGAAGAAGGCCTGGTTGGGTTGCTCCTAGGCCTGGCCAAGCTGGCCATCCACAAGTCACGGTGCCAGGCAGAAGAGGGCTTTGCCCGAGCCAGTTGGTTGCACCATTGGTTACATCCGCGCCCGGGTGGTGTTAGAGAGGGACATGGTTATATAGTGGTTTATTAGTATATTTGTAGCATAGTTGTTTGGAAATGTAGTGTGTGAATAATTTGGTGATTTTGTAATATGGTGGAGGGTGTGTCACCACGGGTTTTATGGGTTGTTTTTTTTGTATTGTTATCGTAATTAAATTAATTATTTTTGATTTAAAAAACAGTGCAGCGCTCCCTCCTTTGCTACAGTATATTCCATCTGCCACTTCTCTGTCCACTCTCCCAACCTGTCCAAGTCCTTCTGCAGAGTCCCTGCTTTCTCTACACTACCTGCCCCTCCACCTATTTCCGTATCATCCACAAAGTTGATCACAAAGCCTTCAATCCCCTCGTCCAAATCATTAATATATAACGTGAAGAGTAGTGGTGTGTAGGAAGGAACTGCGGATACTGGTTTAAACTGAAGATTGACACAAAAATCTGGAGTAAGTCAGTGGGACAGGCAGCATCTCTGGAGAGAAGGAATGGGTGACGTTTCGGGTCGAGACCCTTCTTCAGACT
This sequence comes from Malacoraja senta, assembly GCA_038087875.1. NCBI lineage: Eukaryota > Metazoa > Chordata > Chondrichthyes > Rajiformes > Rajidae > Malacoraja > Malacoraja senta. Next base: position 670,813 of record JAXLNO010000073.1, on the reverse strand, counting down.
GAAAAGCACAGGAAAGGGAAACGAGAGATATAGACGATGATGTAGAGAGACACAGAACAATGAATGAAAGATATGCAAAAATGTAATGATGGTAAAGAAAACAAGCCATTGTCAGCTGTTTGTTGGATGAGAATGAGAAGCTGGTGCAACTTGGGTGGGGGAGGGATGGAGAGAGTGGGAATGCAGGGTTTACTTGAAGTGAGAGAAATCAATATTCATACCACTGGGTTGTAAGCTGCCCAAGCAAAATATGATATGCTGTTCCTCCAATTAGCATTTAGCCTCACTCTGACAGTGGAGGAGAACTAGGACAAAAAGTTCAGTGTGGGAATGGGAAGGGGAATTAAAGTGTTTGGCAACTGGGATGTCAGGTAGGTCCAGGCGGACTGAGCGAAGGTGTTCAGCGAAACGATCGTAGCGGCCCCAGCACCGACCCCTGCGGAACTCCGCTAGTCACTGGCAGCCAACCAGTAAAAGCCTCCTCGCCCATAAACACTTCTGAGTTGCTACTGATGGTACCTTGGAGAAGGGAGAGGAGGAAGAACAATCTCCCGATCATTTTCCGATCCCAGATATCCCGTCAGTGCCCCGATCCCCCAGTCTGGAAGAGAAAGTGAATGCAGTAAAACTCCAGCCACCAATATACATTAAGCAACACAGATGCAATGCTGAGACTCGATAAGGCGCTGGTCAGGCCGCATTTGGAATATTGTGAGCAATTTTCAGCCCCATGTCTGATGAAGGATGTGGTGGCTCTGGAGAGGGTCCAGAGGAGGTTTACAAGAATGGTCCCAGGAATGAGTAGGTTTACGTAGGATGAGCGTTTGTCGGCACTGGGCCTGTACTCGCTGGAGTTTAGAGAATGAGGGGGGAACTCAATGAAACTTACCGAATAATGAAAGACTTGGATAGAGTGGATGTGGAGAGGATATTTCCACCAGTGGGAGAGGTCAGCCTCACAATTAAAGGACATTCTTTTAGGAAGGAAATGAGGAGGAATTTCTTTATTCAGAGGTGGTGAATCTGTGGAATTATTTGCCACAGAAGGCTGTGGAGGCCAATTCAAGCTTTCAAGGTCAGTTTATTGTCACATGTACCATTTAAGGTACAGTGAAATTCAAATTACCAAAAAAAAGTAACAAGAAATACTTAAAAGTTAACATAAACATCCACCACAGTGGACTCCCCACGATCCTCACTATGACGGAAGGCAGTAAAGTCCAAACTTCTTCCTCTTTTATTCTCCCACGGTCGGGGCAATCAAACCATCCGCAGTCTGGGGTGATTGAAGCTCCCGCAGCTGGCGGTGGAAGACCCCGCGTCAGGGCGATCGAAGACCCCGGTTTGGGGCGGTCGATGTTCCTGCAGTTTGGAATTCCTCGAAGTTGGCCTCTAACCAGAGACCACAAGTTCCGCGATGTTAAAGTTCTCAGGCACCCACGGTTGGAGCCCCAAAATCAACCACTGACAGGGATCGCAAGCTCCGTGATGGGAAGTCATGCAGGCACCCGGGGTGCAGCTCTCGAAGTTGGTTTCCAGCAAAGGCCGCCAACTCCTCGATGTTAGACCACAGTGGGGATGGAGATATGATACGGAAGAAAATCGCATCTCCGTCTATGTAAGTGATGAGGAAAAGTTTCCCCCAACACCCCCCCTCCACATAAAACAACCTAAAGAACACTGAAAACATACATTTAACACACAGAGAGAACAAAGAAGGAAGGGACAGACAGACTGTTGGCGAGGCAGCCATTGCTGGCGCCACCTGGTGGTTAAGTTAATGGATATTGTTAAGGCAGAGATAGATAGATTATGAATTAGTACGGGTGTCAGGGGTTATGGGGAGAAGGCAGGAGAATGGGGTTAGGAGAGAATGATAGATCAGCCATGATTGAATGGGGGAGTAGATTTGATGGGCCAAATGGCCTAATTCTACTCCTATCACTTATGACCTTATGAGCAATCTAGTTGCCTTATTTTGGTTTTTAAAAGCTTCCCAATCGTTTGACTTCTCGCTAATCGTTGCCAAGTAACATGACTCACAGTGGCGCAGCGGTAGAGTTACTGCCTCACAGCGCCAGAGACCCGACTTTGATCCTAACTACAGGTGCTGTCTGTACGGAGTTTGTACGTTCTCCCTGTGATCTGCGTGGATTTTCTCCGGGATCTCCGGTTTCCTTCCACGCTCCAAAGACGTACAGGTTTGTAGGTTAATTAGACTTCGGTAAAAAATGTGTCCGAAGTTTGTGTAGGATAGCGTTGGTCGCAGGTCGGCATGGGCCGAAGGGCCTGTTTCTGCACTGTATCACTAAACTAAACACAGAACTAGTTTGTGAATGGGTGATTGCTGGTCGGCACAGAATCGTGGGATGATGGGCCTGTTTCCACGCTGTATCTCTAAACTAAACATAGAAGTAGTGTGTGAATGGGTGACCGATTGTCGGCGTGGACTGGGTGGGCTGAAGGGCCTGTTTCCGCGCTGTGTCACTAAACTAGAAAACTAAACTAAACTGACATCAATGGCTGCTGTTCTGCCATGTGGTTACGTCCCACAAGCTGCCTGGTACATGAATTAGGGAAGGTATCTGAGGAACAGCTTAGGGCTCTAAGCTGATCATTACTAAAGTTGAAGTAAGAGGCTATTCATAGAGAGGTTGATGAGGGGTTGTGTGGGGTTGTGGAACAAGCTGCCGGAGGAAGTAGTTGAGGCAAGTACAATAACAACATTTAGTTTAGTTCAGTTAAGAGATACATCGCAAACACAGGCCCTTCGGCCCATCGAGTCCGTGCTGACCAACGATCACCCATTCACGCATTATTTCTATGTTTAGTCTAGAGATACAGTGCGGAAACAGGCTCACTGAGTCCATGCTGACCATTGATCACCCGTTCACACACTAGTTCTATGTTTAGTTTGGCGATACAGCGCGGAAACAGGCCCTTTGGCCCACCGAGTCCACGCTATCGATCACCCATTCACACACTAGTTCTGTGTTTAGTTTAGAGATACAGCACGGAAACAGGTTCTTCGGCCCACCGAGTCCGTGCCGACCAGCGATCCCCGCACTATCCTACACACACTAGGGACAATTTACAATTTTGCCAAGCCAATTAACCTACAAACCAGCATATCTTTGGAATGTGGGAGGAAACCAGAGAAATCGGTGCTGGCTCGAAGGGCCGAATAGCCTCCTCCTGCACCTATTTTCTAAAACCTATGCAGGTCAAGAGTCCAGATGCAAGAGTGTTTTATTGCCATGTCCCAGATTGTAGAATGAAATAGTAAGATTAAACGAGAACTTACCAGTTTGAAGTTTGATCTTTATTTTATGAGGAGTAAGGTTGAGGGATTACGTGAAGAACCGGTCAGGGCGCATGCGCGACAATCTTCAAAGCAGTGGTGTGAAATCACAGATTATGGTAGTCGAATTAACATAGTAAGATAAGAGAACTAGAATACCAGCTGACCTTATAATAGAGGGTGGGCGTGGAGGGCACGTAATCCCTCAACGTCACTCCTCATAAAATAAAGATCAAACTTCAAAGTGGTACGTTCTCGTTTAATCTTACTATTTTACTTCGGAGTCACGTGAGTGACTATGTGAAGATTTTGAAGCTCTGTGATTTCATGCCGTGGAAACGAGTCCATGCATCACACACTGCATCAGTTGACTACTGATGAGTGATCATTAAGAAATGCATTCTGACATGACTTAGATATAGACATGTTGATGCTTTTAATGAACAAACAATGATAATAGTAACCTCACTCAACCGGGAGGGAACTATGAAACAGAACTTAGCATAGAGTTGGCAAATACCCCCAATCTGGTAATGGGTTGTTATAAATGATTGGAAAGATCGTTAGTTTGACCACCCTGCAGTCGCTAGGATGTGGTCCCGCTAACGGCCATACCCTGCTGCTGTGGTAGTTGCAGCCCTGGTGGAGTGAGACTTGAATATTAGTGTTCACTCCTGTATAAGCCAGCCCCATTATAACCACCTGGAGATGGTCTGTAGTGATACCTTCTTACGAGGCTAATGTAACTAACAATATTGCTAGTTCAGAGTCTTTAATGCTCTAGTGACCTACATTCTGGTGTAGATGTGTGACTACACACAACCGAAGGTCCATGAGATATGTGAACAATCTAGTTAGACCTGATGCCCCTGGTCTACTCTGCTTGACTAAGTCATAAACATAATGTTATTTAGCCCGCAGATATTATAATTGTGTCCAGTCACTGCTAATGCCATGTCTGGACCTGTTGTGCTGAACTCAGTGCCATGGGCATAACCACTTGTAGGCGAGTTTGACCAAGGACAGGGATGTAGCTGGAGCCCACCGACGAACAATGTGGCACAATGTTAACATCCTATATCTCTGCCTACCCAGGCCTGGAAGGTTTAGAGTTGAAGATACCCTTCATTACCTGAATCCCAGAGGGTGAGACCCAACAGAGTGGATTCTGTTCCCGCAGCCAGCATGATGAGAAGGCACTTTAGGCACAGTAAATAGCACTTTAACTTGATAATTGTCAACCCCATACAAAACTGGCCTTCAAGCCGTCAGTCATCAGTGCCGAGCTGAATGTAATATAACATAAAACAAATACCTCCCATCTCCTTAAGAGGAGATACTGCTGTTTGGTGCTATCCCTGCATCTGCAGTGAGCACGACCAAGGTATGGTTTGACAACCTGAGCCGCAGGAATGGCCTTCGCAGAGTCTGTAATCAAAGCATTGGTTATATCATGCAAAGGATGGTTCCCGAGTCACGGTAAAACCAGCAAATTTTATGTCCAGAATTAACCATATAAGGTTCTGTCATCATTCCCCACATCAGCGGGAACCATGGCTGTAGAAGCCAGGCAGGCACTATGAAAATACCTGAAGCGGGAGCTTGCTGAATTTGCAAGCCCCTTCTGATGAGGCAAAATGGAGGAAGACATTCCTCCCCAGTGTAGCGAGAGTACATCCATCGCCATTGATATGCCACATATATTGCAACTGGTGATTGAGCCTGGATGCAGACATTTCGATCTTCAGCGTTTCATCGAGCCACAATGTCATTAAACACTTAGCGATCCAACATCAATTCTGTATTGACAATTGATGATATACCAGTGCTAGATGAGGTTAGGTAAATTATCACCGGATACTTTGACTGATTATACCCATGTGATCAACATATACCTCCACCAAAGTGAATCAACTTGGACTTAAGCATGCACCCCTTAATCCACAGAATGCACCATTTGTCTGTAGGTAGTTGATACCATATAACTGAACTATCAATGGATCTTTAACCCGGGTTCGAACCAACCACGGCCCCTTGTCTGTACGGAGTCTGCACGTTCCCTCCCGCGACCTGCGTGGGCCCTCACCGAGAACCACAGCAGGCTGGAAAAAACACGAACCCAACATCTCCCGACTATCCGCTTTCGCGGTCGGAACCGGGGTCTCCCCACAGCCCATAGCCGGTTCACTCGCCGGAATTCGTCCCATTTTCTAGCAGGATACCTCTGTGAAAAGAGGTGCCTGCAAGAAATTCAAAACCCTGGTAAGTGATAGAAAACTTACCTGAAGTTTAAAACTTACCACCGGCAGGAGAGATTCCCTGCCTGCCCGGTGCTTCGCAATGCGAATGACGATATGACACGCAGGGCTTCTTCACGGAATCACTCGCGTGACTCCGAAGTAAAATTTAACTGGATGGATGAGAAACCCCAATTTCTCAAACATCGTGTGCGGCCGAAACAGTTAATGTTAGCAAAATACAGAGTTTAGAATATCATGTAGGTAGGCCATAATAAGTGTTTTTGAGCTCTAAGCAGCCCAAGCACCGGTTTTAGTAATTTGGTAAATAGCGTGGGAACTGAAATTAGCATCTTTTGCAACGCTTTAACTGTTATCATTGCCCCATCCAGCTAAATTTCAAATATCTCCGGTGATCACTGTGAATGAGAACTGAACAGTATGCATCTTTGAGATCAATGCATGCCATAAAGATCCTATGGAAATCAGTTGTTAGACAGTAACGAAGTTTGCTGTGCTGAAATGTCTATACTGCACATGCGAGTTAATCATGGATGAACCGACATCCTACATCTTACATAATGATCAGGCCCTGCCTGCCATAGTTCCGAGCCTGCCTTGAAAGGCAAAACTGGCCATTATACTGAGCCTGCTTCGAAAGACAACTCTGGCCACAATTCCAAGCCTGCTTGGAATCCTTGTATACTGTGCAGTATAAACTAATCACATGTTCACTTTGTCATTTGTACAAAAATAAGTATTACCAACTTGTAAATGGTCCACATACCCCATGTTTCGGAAGGAACCAGACCCACCTACCTTCATGGTTACCGGTGGTCTTATGGTAAGCCGAAAGGCCCCTGATGCGGGTTCTATTTCCGTCCTTGATTGGAGAGTAGGACTGGTAGGGTACGTGGATTTCATATTTTTCCTGAGACCGGCTTGGGCCTTGGCCTAAAAGACCTCTGCCCAGCTTGCTGGCTGCCACCTGCTTCAGTGAACCGCTTACTGCCGATGGAGGCGTGGGATGTATTGTCGCCGAAACGATGAGGCTGTACTCGTAGTTCGACAGCTTTAGCTCCCTCATGCAGGTCCACCTGTTGAATAGGCTTACCTGAAGAGAAGATTCGGCGGCTGGTTTCCTGGGGTTCCATGCCCCTCCAACGTCACCCCTGATAGAGCTGTTCACTGCCGTCATTTTTAGGAACAATTTACAGGTGCATGGTATCTCACAGCCGTCACCTGTTCCTGTTATGACGTGACGTGAGGTTTTGCTGCCAACGGCTGGAACCATTCTTCCTGCAGCACTCCTTCGCTTGCGAGGATGTCGCAAACCTGGATGCCATGACACACATTTCTTGTACCTCACACACGTACTCCAGTATGTTCCACGGACATTATTCTGAGTTTGGAGTCAGTTACACACTGACCCCTCGCACTCCTCTCCATAGCGAGGGCGATAGGAAGTAGCCCTGAAACAGGTGCTGCCTCAGGCCCCCGAGGAGACCTGCGCTGATATGGCCCCTCCACGGACCATATCCTTCGTGCCTCGTGGTATGCTCCCCGGCTATACCTCTGAACTCCGAGTCAGACAGAACTGACCCCGACTGCTCCCCTCCCCAGAGAGACACTGCAGCCCTGTAACAGGTGCTGCTGCCGCGGAGACCCGCGGTGATATAACTCCCTCCTTGGAGCATACCATTGTGGAGTACCTCTCCATCAGGTGCTCCATGTGGGTTAGATGTCCGAAGACGCTACCCATTGAAGGAGGGGATCCTCTCCATCAGGCATCCTCCTGGCCCGACTCGTTTGAGTCAACAGGCCGTACAGACTTTCTCTGTGGCTACCCTTCAAGCGGGTTTGCCAAGATGCTGAAGCCGCTGGCTCCACCGCCAGTCTGAAGCCGCTGGCTCCACCGTCAGCGACTCGGAAGGCAAATTCGACTGCCGGCCACTACCCGCACTTCCGTGGTCTCCGTAGCCGGTTCCCCGCGGTCTGTGGCCGGAATTCCCCGAGGTCGTGACCACGATTCCCCGAGGTCCGTGATTCCCCGAGGTCCATAAAGGTTTCCCCGCGGCCCGTCCCGACTTCGCCCCGAAATCCAGCAGGAATACTCTGTGAGAAGAGATTCCTGCAGAGAAAACATACCCTAGAAAGTTTAAAACTTACCTGCAGGTTTAAACTTACCGCTGGCCCGAGCAGCGCGCCTGCCAGTCAGCCGTTGCGCAATGCGCTAGACGTAACGACGCGCATGCGGGCTAACGGCCTTCTTCACGTAGTGACTCACGTGACTCCGAAGTAAAATTCTTACTTGCAGCAGCACAACAGAATATGTAAACGGGCAAACTCCGTACAGACAAGCACCCAAAGTCAGGATCAAACCAGGATCTCTGGTGCTGTGAGGCAGCAATGCTACTACTGTGCCACCTTGCCGCCCCTAACTTGGATATCGCCCAGTCTAACACACAAAGCAGTCTCCCCATTCAACCCTCTGAAGGGCCTGTTAGAAACCATTTTATCAGGATGCATCGCAGCTTGGTTTGGGAACATTTCCATCCACACAGCAACAGGCTCTTCAGCCCACCACATCCATGTCAGCCCTTTTTTGCCCATCGATTGGTATGGTTGTACAATTGCCATTTGTAACAGGATACAGTGTTTGCATGCAACCCAGGTAAGTCGTATTATATAAGGTCATAAGTGATAGGAGCAGAATTAGGCCATTCAGCCCGTCAAGTGGCCCATTTAGAACGGAGACGAGGAAACACATTTTTTCACAGAGAGTGGTGAGTCTGTGGAATTCTCTGCCTCAGAGGGTGGTGGAGGCAGGTTCTCTGGATGCTTTCAAGAGAGACCTAGATAGGGCTCTTAAAAATAGCGGAATCAGGGGATTTGGGGAGCAGGCAGGAACGGGGTACTGATTGGGGATAATCAGCCATGATCACATTAAATGGAAGGATGTGCTGGCTCGAAGGGCCGAATGGCCTACTCCTGCACCTATTGTCTATTGTCTAAGTCTACTCTGCCATTTAATCATAGCTGATCTATCACTTCTAACCTAATTTTCCTGCCTTCCCCCAATAACCTCTGACACCACGACTAATCAAGAATCTATCCACCTCTGCCTTAAATACATCCACTGACTTGGCCTCCACAGCCTTCTGTAGCAAAGCATCCACAGATTCACCACCCTCTGACTAAAGATATTTCTCCTCATCTCCTTCCTAAAAGAACATCCTTTCATTCTGAGGCGGTGACCTCGGGTCCTAGACTCTCCCACTTATGGAAACATCCTCTCCACATCCAAGTCATTCACTATTCTGTACTTTTAAATGAGGTTCCCCCCTCATTATTCTACACTCCAGCGAGTACAGGACCAGTGCAGTCAAATGCTCATCACATGTTAACCCACTCATTCCTGCGATCGTTCTTGTAAACCTCTTTTGGGCCCTCTCCAGAGCCAGCACATCCTTCCTCAGATACGGGGTCCAGAATTGCTCACAATATTGAGTAGAATACAGACTGAGAGTCAGGGGAGAGGGAGACACAGAGATACCTTTCTGACCTATCTGTCCTGGGCCTCATTCCTCCACTGTCAGAATGAGGCCCAACACAAATTGGAGGAACAGCACCTCATATTTCACTTGGGCCGCTTCCACCCCAGCTGTATGAATATCGACTTCTCTAACTTCAAGTAACCCTTGCTTTTCCTCTCTCAAGAGGAGTTGAGTTTAGGAGCAAAGAGGTCCTCCTGCAGTTTTATAGGGCCCTACTGAGACCAAACCTGGAGTATTGTGTGCAGTTTTGGTCTCCAAACTTGAGGAAGGACATTCTTGATATTGAGGGAGTGCAGCGTAGGTTCACAAGGTTAATTCCCGGGATGGCGGGACTGTCATATGTTGATAGATTGGAGCGGCTTGGCTTGTATACTCTGGAATTTAGAAGGATCAGAGGGGATCTTATTGAAACATATAAGATTATTAAGGGTTTGGACACGCTAGAGGCAGGAAACATTATCCCAATGTTGGGGGAGTCCAGAACCAGGGGCCATAGTTTAAGAATAAGTGGTAAGCCATTTAGAACGGAGATGAGGAAAAACCTTTTCACACAGAGAGTTGTGAGTGTGGAATTCTCTGCCTCAGAGGGTGGTAGAGGCTGGTTCTCTGGATGCTTTCAAGAGAGAGTTAGATAGAGCTCTTAGAGATAGCAGAGTTAAGGGATATGGGGAGAAGGCAGGAACGGGGTACTGATTGTGGATAATCAGCCATGATCACATTGAAGGGCCGAAGGGCCGAATGGCCTACTCCTGCACCTGTTGTCTATTGTCCATCCCTCCATTTTCCTATTCTATGACCAGTCTGACTATCCTCCTGATTAAATGTTATCTATTTGCTTCGTTGTCAGCCTCTCCTCGCTAACAATGATCTATTCTACATTTTCCTCAAACTTCATAACCTTTGTCTCATTTTCACACCTTTCACTTCCTTATCTCTGTGTCTCCCTCTCCCCTCACTCTCAATCTGAAGAAGGGTCTCGACCCTAAACGTCACCCATTTCTTTTCACCGATTTTCAGAATCGGGGATAGTTTCTTCCCAGCTGTTATCAGGCAACTGAATCATCCTACCACAACCAGAGAGCAGTGTTGAACTACTAACTACCTCTTTGATGACCATCGGACTATCGTTGATCAGACTTTGCTGGTTTTACCATACACTAACCGTTATTCCCTTATCATGTATCTGTACACTGTAAATGGAACAATGGTAATCATGTATAGGAAGGAACTTCAGGTGCTGGTTTAAACCATAGATAGCCACAAAATGCTGGCGCAACTCAGCGGGACAGGCAGCATCTCTGGATAGAAGGAATGGGTGACATTTCGGGTCATGACCCTTCTTCTATCCAGTTATGCCGCCTGTCCCACTGAGTTATTCCAGCATTTTGTGTCTATCTTTGATTGTAATCATGTGTTGTCTGACCGCTGACTGGTCAACAAGATACAACAAAAGTTTTTTGCTGTATCTCGGTAGCATTACAATAAACATAGAAAATATAGAATAATAGAAAATAGGTGCAGGAGTAGGCCATTCAGCCCTTTGAGCCAGCACCATTCAATATGTTCACGGCTGATCGTCCAAAATCTGTATTCCGTTCCTGTTTTCTCCCCATATCCTTTGATTCCGTTAGCCCTAAGAGATAAATCTAACTCTCTTTTGAAAACATCCAGTGAATTGGCCTCCACTCCACTGTGGCAGAGAATTCCGCAGATTCACAACTCTCTGGGTGAAAAAGATTTTCCTCATCTCAGTCCTAAATGACTTATCCCTAATTCTTGAACTGTGAACCCTGGTTCTGGACTCTGCCAACATCGGGAATATTTTTCCTGCATCTAGCCTGTCCAATCCCTTCAGAATATTATATGTTTCTATAAGAACCCCTCTCATCCTTTGAAATTCCAGTGAATACAAGCCCGGTCGACCCATTCTTTCATCATATATCAGTCCCGCCATCCCGGGAATTAACCAAGTGATAATGTCTAGGAAAGAACTGTAGATGCTGGTTTAAATTGAAGGTAGACACAGAATGCTGAAGTAACTCAGTGGAACAGGCAGCATCTCTGGAGAGAAGGAATGGGTGACGTTTCGGGTCGTGACCCTTCTTCAGACCTGGTGAACCTACGCTGCACTCCCTCAATAGCAAGAAGACTAAACTAAACTCTCCAGAGATGCTGCCTGTCCCGCCTAGTTACCCCACACTTTGTGTCTATCTTCAGTGTAAACCAGCATCTGCAGTTACCTTAATACACAAAGTATTTCAGTGATCAGACTCTGTACAAAATCACAACTCAACTAAATAGGTCATTGTTTGTTGGAACGAGCGACAGACACGGAATTACGTACCTGGGTTCTGTCCGCTGCTCGTCTCTGGAGTATCGACTGACAAACTCTTGTCCTCAGCGGCCGTCACTGTGTGGAGAACACGAATGTGTAGAGGGGAAAATTTACATCAAGAAACGGAAGTAAAATAAGGAAGTATTCCTTTATCAGCAAACGGTTAACCCCTTTCATCCCTGATGGGGCATGACTATGACTTAGTGGAGGGAGTGCTGTAATGTGGGAAGAGTCCCTCACTATCTCTGCAAACCTACTCTGGCTCTGACCCTATTCCTGGTTTCTGTAACCCCCTCCCCACCGGCCCCTACACCCCTCCCTGTCAAATTGGAGGTATTTAATCTAACGGGTGTGACAGTCTCCTGTTCCACAGTGCCATGGTTAGGGTACTCATTTGGACAAGACTGCACTGATTCAAGGATTGTATAGGAAAGAACTGCAGATACTGGTTTAAATCGAAGATAGACACAAAATGCTGGAGTAACTCAGCGGGACAGGCAGCATCTCTGGAAAGAAGGAATAGGTGACGTTTCAGGTCTGATGAAGGGTCTCGACCCGAAACATCACCCATTCCTTCTCTCCAGAGATGCTGCCTGACCCGCTGAGTTACTGATTCAAGAATGTCTGGATTTGTGCAAGGCAAGTTTGCCCAACTAACTCCGCAAGGTTTTTCAATGAATTAGCAGAGAGTCAAAACCTAGAACAGAGAATAGCACAGCACGGGAACAGGCCCTTCGGCCCACAATGTCCGTGCCGAACATGATGCCAAATTAATCTCCTTAGCCTGTACATAATATGGAACTCTGCATTCCCTGCATGTCCATGTGCCTATCTAAGGGCCACCAAAACACCACTATAATCACTACCTCCACCATCACCCCTAGGCACCACCACTCTCTGGGTAAAAACCGATCCCCACACATTTTAGATCTCATTAAATTTAGAGATACAGCGCGGAAACAGGCCCTTCGCCCACCGAGTCCGCGCCGACCATCAATCACCCGTTCACACACTGGTTCTGTTTAGTTTAGAGATACAGGGCGGAAACAGGCCCTTTGGCCCAGCGAGTCCATGCCAACCTGCAATCCCCGCACACTTACACCATCAGATACACACTAGGGATGATTTTACATTTACAGCAAGCCTATAATCCTACAATCCCGTACGTCTTTGGAGTGTGGGAGGAAACCGAAGATCTCGGAGAAAACCCACTCAGGTCACGGGGAGAACGTGCAAGCTCTGTACAGGAATGTGGTCGGGATCGAACCCGGGTCTCTGGCGCTGTGAGGCAGCAACTCTACCGCTGCGCCACCATGCTACCCATTTCAGCTTTCCCCCTCTGACCTTAATTTGCCCCCGTAAGTTGTTCCTAGTGTATGAGTAAGAGTTTTGGAAACAGTGAAGTGACAGAGACTTGAGAGGCCCAACGACCTCTTGCTTCACGAGTAAGTGGACAGAAGTAGTAACAGGAAATTTAGTGCTAAAATTAAAAATGTCATTTTTACAGAATGAAGAGAAAATCTATCGAACAGTTCCCCAAAGCTGAGGGTGCAGAACTGTCCCTTTGTTAATCAAGAAAGCAAAGTGCTGGAGGAACTCAGCGGATCTGCGGAGGGAGTGGACCAGTATCACCAGTTCCTTGTTTCTATAAATGACATTTCAGATTGAGTCCCTTCTTCAGACTGGGGGAATAGAGGGTAGAAAACTGGAAAAGCAAAGTCATGGTCATAGAGTGATACAGGGTGGAAACAGGCCTTTTGGGCCAACTTGCCCACACAGGCCAACATGTCGCAGCTACACTAATCCCACCTGCCCAGCGTTTTGTCCATATCCCTCCAAACCTGTCCTATCTATGTACCTAGACACAAAATGCTGAAGTAACTCAGCGGGACAGGCAGCATCTCTGGAGAAAAGGAATGGCCAACGTTTCGGGTCGAGACCCTTCTTCAGACCTATCCATGTACCTTAAACGTTGGGACAGTCAATGCCACAACGACCTCCCCTGGCAGCTTGTTCCGTACACCCACCACCCTTTGTGTGACTAAGTTACCCCTCAGATCCCTACTAAATCTTTGCCCCCTCTCACCATAAACCTATGTCCTCTGGTCCTCGATTCACCTACTCTGGGCAAGAGACTCTGTGTGCCTACCCGATCTATTCCTCTCATGATTTTATACAGCTCTATGAGATCACCCCTCATCTTCCTGCGCTCCAAGGAATACTCATCCTCTCCCTATAGCTCACACCATAGAATCCTGGCAACATCCTCATAAATCTTCTCTGTATGCTTTCCAGCTGAAAACATCTTTCCTATCACACGGAGCCCAGAACTGAATGCATATTCTAAATGCGGCCTCATCAACGTCTTATACAACTGCAAGATGACCTCCCAACCTCTACACTGTGCGGACTGTGTGAGCAGGTGTGAATGGGTCTAAGCCTGGCAAGTGATAGGTGGATACAGGTGAGGGGGTGATCGGCGGATGAGTAGACTAGGTGGGAGTGTCTAGAACCAGAGGCACAGCGTCAGAATTGAAGGACGTTCTTTTGGGAAGGCGATAAGGAGGAGTTTCTTTAGTCAGAGGGTGGTAAATCTGTGGAATTCTTTGCCACAGAACGCTGTGGAGGCCAAGTCAATAGATATTTTTAAGGTACGAGATAGATAGATTCTTGATTAGTACGGGTGTCAGGGGTTATGGGGAGAAGGCAGGAAAATGGGGTTGAGAGGGAAAGATAGACCAGCCATGATTGAATGGTGTTGATGGGCCGAATAGCCCAATTCTGTCCAATCATAAGGTCATAACGAATAGCAGTAAAAGAACGTTCTTTAATTCTGAAGGTATGACCTCTAGTCCGTGACTCTCCCCACTAGTGGAAACATCCTCTCCACATCCACTCTATCCAAGCCTTTCACTAATCAGTACGTTTCAATGAGGTCCCCCCCTCATTCTTCTAAACTCCAGCGAGTACAGGCCCAGTGTTAACAAACGCTTATCATAGGTTAACGCACTGATTCCTGGGAACATTCTTGTAAGCTTCCTCTGGACCATCTTAGAGCTATCGTTCCTCAGATACGGTGCCCTAAATTATTCACCATATTCCAAAAGCTGCCTTACCAGCACCTTATAGAGCCTCAGCATTATATCCCTGTTTGTGTATACAAGCCCTATTGACATATATGCTAGCATTGAGTTTGCTCTCTTTAAAACCATTATCACTATAACTTATGAAGTGGCAGAGACTCGAGAGGCCCAACAACCTCTTGATATATGAGGAAGTAAAAGTTGTGACAGGAAATTTAGTGCTAAAAATGAAAATGTTCTTTCACAGAATGAAGGGAAATGTATCGCAGAGTTCTCCAAAGCTGAGGGTGCAAAACACTCCCTTTATTCATCGAGAAAACAAATGCTGGAGGAACTCAGCGGATCTGGGGGGGTTAGACACAAAGGGCTGAAGTAACTCAGCGGGACGGGCAGCATCTCTGGAGAGAAGCAATAGGTGACGTTTCGGGTCGAGGCCCTTCTTCAGACTAAGGAGAGTGGGAAATGAGAGATATGGACGGTGATGTAGAGAGATATAAAACAAATGAATTAAAGATATGCGAAAAAAGTAACAATGGTGAAGGAAGCAGGCCATTGTTAGCGGTTTACTATGTGAGCACGAGAAGCTGGTGCGACTTGGGTGGGGGAGGGATGGAGAGAGGGAACGCAGGGATTACTTAAGTTAAAGAAATCAATATTCATATCATACCGAGAGGTGGCAAGGGAGGAGGTGCAAAAACATCGACATTAGTCGGCAGGTCCGTCCGACAGAACTAAAATCTGTCATAAAGTGGTCTGTTATCATGAGGGTTTACGGTTGAGAGGGTGAATTTAGTTGAAGAATGAACCGCAGATGCTGGCTTAAACCAAAGAGAGACACAAAAACCTGGAGTCACTCAATAGGTCAGTTTAATTTAGTTTAGAGATACAGTGCAGATACAGCGTGGGAACAGGCCCTTCAGCCCTCCAAGTCCGCGATGACCATTGATCACCCGTTCACACTAGGTATGTGTTTAGTTTAGTTACATCGCGGAAACATGCCCTTCAGCCCACCGTGTCCGCGCCGACCAGCGAAGATTCTCTGCATTAGTGCGACGGCGTGGTAGCGTAGCGATTCAACTACTGCCTGAGAGCGCTAGAGTCCCAGGTTCGATCTTGACTACGGGTGCTGTCTGTACGGAGTTTGCACGTTCTCCCCATGACTGCGTGGGTTTTCTCCAGGTGCATGGGTTTCCTCCCACACTTCAAAGACGTACAGGTTTGTGGGTTAATTGGCTTGGTATAAATGCACAATTGTCCCAGTGTACATGGGGCAGTGTTAATGTGCGGGGATCGCAGGTCGCCGTGGACTCGGTGGGCTGAAGGGCCTGTTTCCGCGCTGTATCTCTAAGCTAAATTAAACTAACATATAACATAAACAAATTACTCTCACATTTATACATGAACACCAAAAAATACATATTTAATGTTTTAAATTTAGTTTAGTTTAAAGATAGAGCGCAGAAACAGGCCCTTCGGCCCATCGTGTCTGTGCTGACCATCGGTCCCAGCACTATCCTACACACAGTAGGGACAATTTACATTTATACCTAGCCAATTGACCTACAAAACTGGTGTGGGAGGAAACCGAAGATCTTGGGGAAAATACACGCAGGTCACGGAGAGAATGTACAAACTCCATACAGACAAGCACCCGTAGTCAGGATCGAACCTGGTGCTGTAAGGCGGTAGCTCTACCGCTGTTCCACCTTGCCTGCTGACCGAATGCACTGAATGTTTTTACCCAGGGTAGGGGATTGAAGAACCAGAGGAGTTGGGTTTAAGGTGAGCAGATAAAGATTAAATACAAACTTGAGGAACAACTTTTTCACTCACTGGGTAGAGGGTATGTGGAATGAGCTGCCATTATATATATTAATTGGCTTGGTATAAAAGTAAAAATCGTTCCTAGTATAGGATAGTGTTAGTGTGCGGGGATCGCTGGTTGGTGCGGACTCAGTGGGCTGAAGGGCCTGCGTCCACGTTGTATCTCTAAACTAAACCAAACCATTAACAGTGTAGGAAGGAACTGCAGATGCTGGTTTAAACCGAAGATAGACACAAAATGCTGGAGTAACTCATTGGGACAGGAAGCATCTTTGGAGAGAAGGAATGGGTGACATTTTGGGTCGTGACCCTTCTTCAGACTGAATCATGGGAGAGGGCAACGAGAGATATAGACGGTGATGTAGAGAGATATAGAACGAATGAATGAAAAAAAGTAATGATGATGAAGGAAACAATGTTTGCTGTGTGCTAGCTAGGAACGAGAAGCTGGTGCGGCTTGGGTGGGGGAGGGATAGAGAGAGAGGGAATGCAGGGGTTACTTGAAGTTAGAGAAATCAATATTCATCTGAGAAGGAATGGGTGACGTTTCGGATCGAGCGTTCTACATTGACAGCATTGATGTGCAGCGGGATCTAGGAGTCCAGGTTCACAGCTCACTGAAGGAGGCAGCAAGAGTAGATAGGGTGCGTGGAATTGAGAGAGAGCTGGTTCTGCTGTGACCACTCCGACATTCACAGTAACACGGTGAACTCAGGTGCTTTATTCCAAAGATCCTATAGCGAGCAAGATAGTCCACTCGATGAAAAAGACGTAGTACGGTCATGGGCAGATTCATGGGTAAATTTCGGCTGCATTTCTGTAACCGGCAGCCGTCTCCGCCATCTTTGTCCGCCATAGTGGAGCGAAGATACTGGTGCGGAGACAGAAGCCGCTTATGGAAACATACTCGTAAAAATCAAACATCTCTGGTAAAAATCTTCTCCTCATTTTCTTTCTGCTTCTCTGCCTCACAATAAAAAGCGAAAAGATGCCTATGTTCCTTCCACAGCGTGTGGGAAGTCTGGCCCGGATCAGCATGGCTGGGACGCCAGGGTAAAGTTGCGGGGAGGTTTGCAATGTAATTTTATGTAATGTTGTCCCTTGTCTGGGCCTTGAGTCCGAAATAAAGTTTATCATTATATTTACAAATCTGGAGAAATATATATGTGTGTGTTATGTGATTATATATATCTATATCACATTCATATATGTGTGTATGTGTGTTCTTTCCTACACAATCTAATCAGTTGTATGGTCGCTGAATAAAACCATCCTTAAGTTATACATCATTTTTACGGAAGGGAATCGACTATGAATATTACAACTAGCACAGCAATTGACAGAGCAGCAGCACTGCAGGACATACGCTACGAAGTTGTATCTGTGGCTGGGAAAAGATAACATCAGAGAAGGGTCTCAAGATCCACCAGGGCAGGAAAAAGTGCCTGAGAAAGCTTGGTGTGGGGCCTCGCATTGACCATTACTTTCTAAGAGGCAGGCAAAATCAGTGGAGTGAAGCCCAGTGGCAAGATAACCACCACAGTAGGTATGTTACAAAACTTACCTTCAGTCGCGCTATAATTCTGCCACTGGCCGTGTGCGCGATTTTGGCGCCTTTAAGGGGGGGCGGGGTTAAAACGCGGGTTTCTCCTCCCTGGTCCTGGTTAATATTTTGTTGGAGTACAAGCCTTGGCAGACAAATCGTTCCTACCGGCGTTTTGTGAATTTAAAAAAAAAATTAAATCGTCAATGTCAGCGCTGGAGTCATTTTAAAAGCAGCTCCTGAAGCGTCAACGCCGATAACGGGGACGGATTTAACACACGGGACAGGTAAACGAAAGTGGTTTCTTTAAATGTATAAAAGTGCTTCTTAAGAAGCCTTTAATTCACATTTTTTCATGCGACACGGTGATTTTATTCCCCGAATTAACGGCAGTATTTTTCATGCCAATACGGGGTTAAATTCACCGCAAATTAACGTTCCAAAGATCGCGTTCCAGAAATCCTCACTCGCAAGATGAATTGAATGCCCATTAATTTACAGGTATTAAACATTCAATTCCTTCCATTTGGCCTGTAAATTCATGAAAATGAGATTTAAAAATTATGTTATATTGTGAATTATTGTGTGAATGTTATTTGGACACATAGGCTATTTAAAAATGTTAATCTATTCTTAAGAAATTGATAGATGTTTAGATCTAGTAATTGAATTTTGTAATTAACTACAATTAGGTAACTAACTAATTATATGCTTTACTTTCATGTCTTCGAAGTAAGATTGTTTCATATTTGTTTCAGAATGCTTCAATCTATAATAACTGAAAATTTCTTTCAGTTATCATAATTTTTAAGAAAGTTATGGGCTTTTAACTGTCCTCGATCACAGCTTTTGTGTTAAGTCAATGGAAAAGCAATAGGGAACTAGATGCTAATTTCTGAGTATGATAATGGCCATAACTTTTTTAATACTGAAGATATGAAAGTGAATTAAGTGTCAAATTAAACTTCTTTTTATGCTTTATCTGATGGGCTAAATTGCAGACTTTATTTTTTAAATCTCAAAATTTTGTAACATTGCTAACCACAGTCCACAGGGTATCAGCATCCCAGGCAAAGCTCAACCAAGTACAGTCCCACCAATGGATACGAGTTCAGAGCCCAACCAGCCACAATCAGCAGTAGAGAGGAAGATGGAAGGGATAAAGCCTCAAATCTTGTGGCCTAAATCGTGCCAGAGGAAAGAGTGGGAGACCATTAACACCTCGTCCATCTTCTGGAAGGATTGAAGGGATGTGTGGAAAGAAAACTGGAGAAGATGGGAGACACCATGTACAACTATGGGGCGGAGAGATTTGGGGTGAAGGTCATGAAACAGAGGACACAGAAGGAACCAGCACTCCAGTACAAGTCCAGGAGGCAGCAGGAGATCAAAAGACTGGTGAAAGAAAGGAGCTGAGAAAACTGGAGGAAGGCCACAGAGGCCGAAAGGAAAGGACTCGAGGCACTGCAGGCAGAAATAAAGCAGCGGCGGGCAATCCTGTGAAGAGCAGAATGCCTGAGAAAGCAACACAAGAAGAAAGAACGGGCGAGGACAAGTTTCTACCGAGGTCCGTATAAGTCTGTCAAAAGCCTCTTTGTCAAGGAGAAGAGCGGGATCCTGAGAGCACCTGTAAGGGAACTGGAGGAGCACCTGAGGAAGATGTACTCTGACAACCTGAGGCATGAGCCTGTTACCATTCCAGATGACATGCCACCTATCCACCCACCTGAGCACCAGATGGACATAGGGCCTCCTACATGGAAGGAGGTGGAGAACACAGTCAAACGGGCAAGAACAGCATCAGCCCCAGGGCCCAGTGGCATTCCATACAGGCTCTATAAGAACACCCCTGGTGCCCTGAAATACCTTTGGAAGTTAATGAAAGTGGCATGGGGGAAAGGAATCATACCTAAGGCATGGCGAAGGGCAGGAGGGATCTTAATTCCCAAAGAAAAGAACTCCTCAACCATTAGCCAATTCCGCCAGATCAGCCTTCTGAACGTGGAAGGAAAGATCTTCTTTGGTATTGTGGCCCAAAGACTCTCAGCATTTTTTCAGAGCAACAACTTCATTGACACGTCAGTGCAGAAAGCAGGGGTACGTGGTTTCTCAGGATGTCTGGAACATGCAAACGTCATCTGGCACCAGATACAAACTGCCAAGAAGGAACCAGATACAAACTGCCAAGAAAGAAGGGTGTTGTGTACAGGCCACCTAGCAGTAGTAGTGAAGTTGGGGATGGCATCAAACAGGAAATTAGAAATGCGTGCAACAAAGGCAAAACAGTTATAATGGGTGACTTCAATCTACATATAGATTGGGTGAATCAAATTGGCAGGGGTGCTGAGGAAGAGGATTTCTTGGAATGTATGAGGGATAGTTATCTAAACCAACATGTAGAGGAACCAACGAGAGAGCAGGCTATTCTAGACTGGGTATTGAGTAATGAGGAAGGGTTAGTTAGCAGACTTGTTGTGCGTGCCCCCTTGGGCAAGAGTGACCATAATATGGTTGAGTTCTTCATTAGGATGGAGAGTGACATTGTTAATTCAGAAACAACGGTTCTGAACTTAAAGAAAGGTAACTTTGAGGGTATGAGACGTGAATTGGCCAAGATTGACTGGCAATTAGTTCTAAAAGGGTTGACGGTGGATATGCAATGGAAGGCATTTAAAGACTGCATGGATGAACTACAAAAAATGTTCATCCCAGTTTGGCAAAAGAATAAATCAGGGAAGGTAGTGCATCCGTGGATAACAAGGGAAATCAGGGATAGTATCAAAGCAAAAGATGTTGCGTACAAATTAGCCAGAAAAAGCAGCATACCAGAGGACTGGGAGAAATTCAGAGACCAGCAGAGGAGGACAAAGGGCTTAATTAGGAAAGGGAAAATAGATTATGAAAGGAAACTGGCAGGGAACATAAAAACTGACTGCAAAAGTTTTTATAGATATGTGAAGAGAAAGAGAATAGTTAAAACAAATGTAGGTCCCTTGCAGTCAGAAACAGGTGAATTGATCATGGGGAACAAGGATATGGCGGACCAATTGAATAACTACTTTGGTTCCGTCTTCACTAAGGAAGACATAAATAATCTGCCGGAAATAGCAGGGGGCCGCGGGTCAAAGGAGATGGAGGAACTGAGTGAAATCCAGGTTAGTCGGGAAGTGGTGTTGGGTAAATTGAATGGATTAAAGGCCGATAAATCACCAGGGCCAGATAGGCTGCATCCCAGAGTACTTAAGGAAGTAGCTCCAGAAATAGTGGATGCATTAGTGATAATTTTTCAAAATTCTTTAGATTCTGGAGTAGTTCCTGAGGATTGGAGGGTAGCAAACGTAACCCCACTTTTTAAGAAGGGAGGGAGAGAGAAAACGGGGAATTACAGACCAGTTAGTCTAACATCGGTAGTGGGGAAACTGCTAGAGTCAGTTATTAAAGATGGGATAGCAGCACATTTGGAAAGTGGTGAAATCATTGGACAAAGTCAGCATGAATTTACGAAAGGTAAATCGTGTCTGACGAATCTTATAGAATTTTTCGAGGATGTAACTAGTAGAGTGGATAGGGGAGAACCAGTGGATGTGTTGTATCTGGACTTTCAGAAGGCTTTCGACAAGGTACCACATAAGAGATTAGGATACAAACTTAAATCACACGGTATTGGGGGTTCAGTATTGATGTGGATAGAGAACTGGCTGGCAAACAGGAAGCAAAGAGTAGGAGTAAACGGGTCCTTTTCACAATGGCAGGCAGTGACTAGTGGGGTACCGCAAGGCTCAGTGCTGGGACCCCAGCTATTTACAATTTATTTTAATGATCTGGACGAGGGAATTGAAAGCAACATCTCCAAGTTTGCGGATGACACTAAGCTGGGGGGCAGTGTTAGCTGTGAGGAGGATGCTAGGAGACTGCAAGGTGACTTGGATAGGCTGGTTGAGTGGGCAAATGTTTGGCAGATGCAGTATAATGTGGATAAATGTGAGGTTATCCACTTTGGTGGCAAAAACGGGAAGGCAGACTATTATCTAAATGGTGGCCGATTAGGAAATGGGGAGGTGCAGCGAGACCTGGGTGTCATGGTACACCAGTCATTGAAAGTAGGCATGCAGGTGCAGCAGGCAGTGAAGAAAGCGAATGGTATGTTGGCCTTCATAGCAAGAGGATTTGAGTATAGGAGCAGGGAGGTTCTACTGCAGTTGTACAGGGTCTTGGTGAAACAACACCTGGAGTATTGTGTACAGTTTTGGTCTCCAAATCTGAGGAAGGACATTATAGCCATAGAGGGAGTGCAGAGAAGGTTCACCAGACTGATTCCTGGGATGTCAGGACTTTCATATGAAGAAAGACTGGATAGACTTGGCTTATACTCGCTAGAATTTAGGAGATTGAGAGGGGATCTTATAGAAACGTACAAAATTCTTATGGGGTTGGACAGGCTAGATGCAGGAAGATTGTTCCCGATGTTGGGGAAGTCCAGGACAAGGGGTCACAGCTTAAGGATAAGGGGGAAATCCTTTAAGACCGAGATGAGGAAAAACTTTTTCACACAGAGAGTGGTGAATCTCTGGAACTCTCTGCCACAGAGGGTAGTTGAGGCCAGTTCATTGGCTATATTTAAGAGGGAGTTAGATGTGGCCCTTGTGGCTAAAGGGATCAGGGGGTATGGAGAGAAGGCAGGTACGGGATACTGAGTTGGATGATCAGCCATGATCATATTGAATGGCGGTGCAGGCTCGAAGGGCCGAATGGCCTACTCCTGCACCTATTTTCTATGTATCTATGAAAAGAGAGATCTGCATGTGGTTTTCTTAGATCTTGCCAATGCCTTTGGTTTGGTGCCCCGTGAGACTATTTGTCCCAGAGGTCATCACAAAGCTGGTAAAAGCTTACTTCCAGGACCTCCAGTTCTGCGTCACAACACAGGACAACACCACCGCCTGGCAGCACCTTGAGGTAGGGATAATGGCAGGCTGTACCATTTCTCCTCTGGTTTTCACCATGGCAATGGAGCTCATCATTTGAGCATCACGATGGGTGGTCGGAGGGGAACGCTTTGAAGAGTGGGCTGCGTCTTCCTCCAATCAGGGCGTACATGGATGACAAGACCACAATAACAACAACAAAAGCATGCACCAAACGCCTGCTGGATAAACTCCAGGAAAACATCAAATGGGCACGAATGGAGATTAAACCCAGCAAATCCTGCAGTCGTCAAAGGCCGGCTCACTGACGAAAGGTTCCGCATCAATAACGAGACAATACATAGAAACATAGAAAATAGGTGCAGGAGTAGGCCATTCGGCCCTTCGAGCCTGCACCGCCATTTGATATGATCATGGCTGATCATCCAACTCAGTATCCCATCCCTGCCTTCTCTCCATATCCCCTGATCCCTTTAGCCACAAGGGCCACATCTAACTCCCTCTTAAATATAGCCAATGAACTGGCCTCAACTACCTTCTGTGGCAGAGAATTCCACAGATTCACCACTCTCCGTGTAAAAAATGATTTCCTCATCTCTGTCCTAAAAGTCTTCCCTCTTATCCTTAAACTGTGACCCCTAGTTCTGGACTTCCCCAACATCGGGAATAATCTTCCTGCATCTAGCCTGTCCAACCCCTTAAGAATTTTGTAAGTTTCTATAAGATCCCCCCTCAGTCTTCTGAATTCCAACGTGTACAAGCCAAGTCTATCCAGTCTTTCCTCATATGAAAGTCCTGCCATCCCAGGAATCAGTCTGGTGAACCTTCTCTGTACTCCCTCTATGGCAAGAATGTCTTTCCTCAGAATAGGAGACCAAAACTGTACGCAATACTCCAGGTGTGGTCTCACCAAGAACCTGTACAACTGCAGTAGAACCTCCCTGCTCATATACTCAAATCCTTTTGCTATGAATGCTAACATACCATTTGCTTTCTTCACTGCCTGCTGCACCTGCATTCCTACTTTCAATGACTGGTGTACCATGACACCCACGTCTCGTTGCATCTCCCCTTTTCCTAATCGGCCACCATTCAGATAATACCAACTGTCCTGGAGAAGCCTGTCAAGAGCCTCGGGCGATGGTACACTGCATACCTCAAGGATGCAGAACAGGTGGAACAACTCAGGCAGGATACAATCAGTGGCCTCAAGCAAATCAACAACACTGCTCTCCCAGGGAAGCTGAAGCTTTGGTGCCTTCAATTCTGTCTACTGCCCCCGACTCATGTGGCCAATTACCGTCTACGAGGTCACTTCATCCCATGTCAACCAGCTGGAGAGACTGGTGAACTCACAAGTGAGGAAGTGGCTTGGGCTACCGAGATGCCTCAGCAGCATAGGGCTCTATGGGAATGGAGCCCTCTCACTGCCAGTCTGAAGCATGGTGGAGGAATACAAATGTGCCAAAGTAAGGCTGGACATGACACTAACAGAATCCCGGGACCCAATAATAAGAGGTGTCACTCCAACCCTAGCAACAGGGAAGAAATGGACTCCTGCAGCAGTGGTACTGGACGCAAAATCCGCCCTCCGACACCGGGACATAGTGGGCCATGTCCAATAAGGCCGAGGGGGCTTTGGCCTGGGAGCAATGAAACCTACCTGGCAAAAGGCTACTCCAGCTGAATCACGGCACCTGGTGGTGGAGGAGGTGTGCCACCAGGAAGAAGCAGCCAGGTGTGCCAAAGCCATATCCCAAGCCAACCAAGGCCGCTGGATGAGGTGGGATGGCGTTGAGAGGAGGAAGATCACAGAGAGCTGTGGTCCATGGAGTCAACTAAGTTGAGCTTCATTATCAGAGCCACATATGACGTCCTTCCCTCTCCCACAAACCTAAATCTTTGGCTGGGAGAGGATCCAGCCTGCCCCCTGTGTGCAGTTCCAGCAAACCTCAAGCACATCCTGGTCGGATGTAAGACTAGCCTAACACAAGGCAGATACACCTGGCGACACAACCAGGTGTTTAGATGTTTGGCAGCTGAACTCGAGTGCAAGAGAGTTACAACCAACGCCATGCCTATCAATGCCCAGATAATAATACCATCCTTCATCCGGGAAGGAGAGAAACGGAGGACTAACCCCTTGCCTCTCAACTCATGCCCACTGAATGCAGCCAGGGACTGGGAAATGCGTGTTGACCTAGGCCAGAGGCATTCGTTCCCATTTGAAATCGCTGCTACCAACCTGCGACCAGACCTCGTTCTCTGGTCCAACTCCTGTCGGCGTGTTTTCATCATTGAGCTGACGGCTGTGGACGAGGCTTATGAAAGAAAAAAGCCTCTTGTGTCTTGTAATAAAAGGCCGAAACACCCAGTGACGTTGAGGTACATCCCCAAGAATGTCAACTGTAGTGAAAAATCTTAGGGATTGTAACATCCAGTCCTACTAATCAATCTACATAATCTAATCAGTTGTATGGTCGCTGACTAAAACCATCCTTAAGTTATACATCATTTTATAATCCAGCTCAAAACAAATTTTATTTTGTTATATACTTCATTTAGATAACCCCACCATTACAGACAGATCTCATTTCACTCTCTGGCTATTGGGAAGACCAATAGGAAAGTACACTCGTGTATTAACAACATATACCGGAAGCTGCGATGTCCTCCAGATGGATTGAGCGGTTCCGTTCGTCATGCCCTTTCACCCGGCGACCTTACGTGGAACCCTCCTTTACTCACACACAGGCTCTCAGACACACACTCACACACAGACTCACTCACACAGACACACACACACACAGACTCACTCACACACAGACACACACACACACACACACACACAGACTCACTCACACAGACACACACAGAGAGACACACACACAGACTCACAGGGCCGGCCTTAGGCCGATTGGACCGATTTTTCCAAATTGGGCCCCGCGCCCAAGGGGGGCCCCGCGTTAATTTTCCGTATTTCATATGGAAATACTAATTCTTTTGTTAAATAAAGATTTTTTTTTAAACATTCGGCATACGGATTTTTTTACAAAACGAACATGGATAACATCCGCTGTGGATAACAAACGATGTGTTAACTGCTACTGTAGCACTTGTTAACAGCCAGTAGTTAAGAAGTATACAATGGGTCATCAATGCATCGATCCACATTCCTCAGTAAATGCGTTAAATTGTGTTTTGACTCGCTGCCGCCGGAGCGGCCGAGACTCTGGTCTTGACCGGGTGGGGGTAAGTATCGGGCTCCGGGGGGAGGGGTGGGGGAGTCTGGCCAGGCGCAAACAGGGCAGCAAGTCCCAGCACCGTAGCGAACTCAGCCGTGAGTATTCAACGCTAAACGCCGGGAGCAGGCAGGCGGGCGGTGTGTGAGTAGGAGGATGGGGGGTGGGGCCAGAAAGGGTCAGATTTGTATAAGATTGGCGGCGTACCGGCCCACTCTTGGTCGGGGAGGATAGAGTTAAAAGACCTGAAGCAGAAACGGAAGGCAACAGGCCGGATAAGTGCGAGAGGGAGACAATCTGTGGATAAAAAGATCTGGGGGTTGTGTTAACTCGTTCGATACCAGTACAACAGCAGACCAGGTTGGAGGTTTGAGTCTGTGTTAACATTGTGTCGGGGTTAATGTCCGGGCCGGGGTACGGGTGGGATTTATCCCTCTGTGTGTCTGTCTGTCTGTCTGTCTGTGTCTGTCTGTGTATGTGTGTCTGTCTGTGTGTGTGACTCTGTGTTTCTGTGTGTGTGTGTCTCTGTGGCTGTGTGTGTTTGCGTTCTGTGTCTCTGTGGCTGTGTGTGTCTGTGTTTCTGTGTCTCTGTGTCTGTGTGTGTGTGTCTCTATCTGCGTGTGTCTCTGTCTGTCTGTGTGTGTGTGTGTGTGTGTGTGTGTGTGTTGGGGGGCGGCAGTGGAGAGACAGAGAGAGGGGGGTTTTCAGTTTGCAAACCACACGCTTTCAGTTAAGAGTTGGACACGATTACTGTCAATACGAGCAGCTCACGGAGCAGAGTCAGAATGAGAAACACTGCCCGGCTCTCACACACACACACTCCTGGAGTGAACTGTAGATATAAACGTGGCTGGGTGTAGAGGAGGAGTGGTGGGGGGGGGGGCGGGCGGGGAGAGAGAGGGAGAGGGAGAGAGAGAGAATTGGAGAGAGATGAGAGAGGAAGGGCGGAGAGAGAGGGGGGAGAGAGAGAGAGGAAATTGGAGAGCGAAGAGAGGGAGAGACGAAGGGGAGAGGGAGAGGGAGAGAGGGGGGAGAGAGAATTTGATAGAGAGGGGGGAGAGAGAGAGAGAGGAAGGGGAGAGAGAGAGAGAGAGGGGGGATGAGAGAGAGAGGGAGAGAGAGAGGGGAGAGAGAGAGAGCGAGAGAGAGAGGGGGAGAGAAGGGGAGAGAGAGAGAGAGGTGATTGGAGACCAAAACCAGTTACCCTTTAGATCTCCCTCTCCTACCTCTCACTACCTCCCTCCCCTACCTCCCCCTCCTTCTTTAGAGAGGGGGAGGATGAGTGAAGGAAGGGGAGAGGGCGGAGGGGAGAGAGGAGTGTGCCTTGCTTGGTGGAGAAGAGGGCTGTGGGAACGCTGTATGCAGGTGGTGACTCACTCTCACACTGGGATCCCCCCTGTCATTGTGCAGTCTATCTGACTCCCTTCACCCCCCCCCCCCCCCCCCCCCCCCCCCCCCCCATCTATGGAGCAAAGGAAATATGCAACGTTTCGGGTCGAAACCCTTCTTCAGACCCGGCCTGAAACGTTGGCTATTTCATTCGCTCCATAGATGCTGCCTCAAGCCCTGTCCCACTGTGCGAGTTCACCCAAGAGCTCTCCCGAGTTTAAAATCTCTGTGTAGCATCTCTGTTCCTATCTTCAAATTCCCACTTTGAAATAAAATACAACTTTCGACTTAAACATTTCGCAGCAGGATCGCGATTAGTCGATTTCCACGCATTTTCAACCATCGTTCGATTCAGTGTAATTCTCACACCTGGTTGATATAGTTTTTTAATAAAAGATACAGTACATTACAATAAATAGTTTCAAGCATACCCGGTACTAAACGCACGAACATTAAGGTAGTTACTGATGTTACAAACGGTTATAAATGAATATAATTTCAAAGTGAAATAGGAGATTTCCGTGGAAAGAATATTAACCAGAATAAGGTGAGGTCGCAGCAAAATGCTCACTTAAAACAATACGCCGTCAACTCAGGATTGTTTCCTAACCCTCTGACAAGTGTTTCAATCTCACCTCGTAGCTCGCTGTTAATCGATTCATAGCTATTAATTTTCATTCCTGGTCCGTATCGAACTTCTCCAAATGCAAACGCTTCAAGTTACGCTTCTTGTGTGGTGGTAAGGGGGGGGGGGGGGGGGATGCTGGGATAAAATACCATATATTTGCATTTATATAGCGATCCTGCTGCGAAATTTTTAAGTCAAAAGTTGTATTTTATATCAAAGTGGGATTTGGGAGATAGTGACAGAGATGCTACACAGAGATTTTGATAGGAAGGAAACGTTACAGCAGCTGAGTAAAAGATTGGTCAAATGGTAGGTTCAATGAAGATCGGGCGAGGGGGATTGGGGGTGGGGGAAAAGTATCTATAGCTTGGGACTTGCCTAAATGAGTACTGAGATGGATTATTATTCCACACCAAATTTCTTAGACAATAATACCTTTTATGCAATTATCACAACACTTTGTTGGATATGGATCAACGGACTCTGTATGGTACATGCTCGTAAATTAGTAAAACAAATGTTCTTCTTTAAGTACTGTTGTTTCTGGGATGGGGTGACTGATAACAAATAACCTACATTCTATATTTTATCATAATGTGGCTGAAACAAGGGCATATTTTGAGATATTTATTGAGATAGAAAGATACAACTGAGTTTGGGCAAGATATTACCTTGCAACATTCTGTATGTCTGATAGATATTGTGAAATGGAACTCAGAAATTATGGGAGGATTACATAAAACTACAATTCAAAGGTAATGAATATACAGGGTATTCTTATTTCCATCATGAACATACAATAGTGATATAGGACACCAGGTCCTACTACGGTAAACTCACCAGCTACTACGGTATGACTACGTGTTAAAAAATATCAAATTTTTACATCCTGAGTATATTTTACTCGTGGACATTTTTCAACATGTTGAAAAATCTTCACGAGTTACCACGTTTCCCGAGTACCTGCCGTTAGCGCTAAGAAATGGCATGTTGGCCTTTATAACAAGAGGAATCGAATATAGGAGCAAAGAGGTCCTTCTGCAGTTGTACAAAGTTCTTGTGAGACCGCACCTGGAGTATTGTGTGCAGTTTTGGTCCCCTAATTTGAGGAAGGACATCCTTGCTATTGAGGGAGTGCAGCGTAGGTTAATTCCCGGGATGGCGAGACTGTCATATGCTGAGAGAATGGAGCGGCTGGGCTTGCACACTCTGGAGTTTAGAAGGATGAGAGGGTATCTTATTGAAACATAAAAGATTATTAAGGGTTTGGACACGCTAGAGGCAGAAAACATGTTCCCGATGTTGGGGGAGTCCAGAACCAGGGGCCACCGTTTAAGAATAAGGGGTAATCTATTTAGAACGGAGACAAGGAAACACTTTTTCTCACAGAGAGTTGTGAGTCTGTGGAATTCTCTGCCTCAGTGGAGGTGGAGGCCGGTTCTCAGGATGCTTTCAAGAGAGAGCTAGATAGGGCTCTTAAAGATAGCGGAGTCAGGTGATATGGGGAGAAGGCAGGAATGGGGTACTGATTGTGGATGATTAGCCATGATCACATTGAATGAATGTGATATGAAAGTGAATTAGGTGTCAAATTAAACATTTTATGCTTTATCAGATGGGATAAATTGCAGACTTGATTTTTAAAATATCAAAATTTTGTAACATTGCTAGAAAATGTACCTGCGTCTTGGTGGCCGAAGGTTAGGTTGTTAGCCAAGAAAGATAGACTTCGTTATCCCTCAATACAGCAACATGAAGAACGATGTTGCTGTACTGGGGGATAGCCAAGTCTATCCCTCATTGCTAGCAGCTGATGGGAAGCTGCTGTAAAGTGGGAAGCGACTGTAAAAGGACAGTGCTGTTGTGGGGGGGGGGAGTTCCTTTCAGAGCGTGTGGGTAGTCTGTCCAGAGGTAAAGTTGCGGGGAGGGCAGGAGCGTTGAGAAGGAGGGGGTCGGCCGGGGATCATCCAGCTCAAGAGCTGGTCAGCGGGCGATGGATAACAGGACAGCGGGCGGTGGAGCTTACTCCATGTGTCAGTGCGAGCAACCTCAATCGATCCCTTGTTTGCGCTGACACAGGAGTAAGCTCCACCGCCCGCTATGATATTATCCATCACCCGCTGTCCCACTTCGCTCTATGATCTTTGCTCTTGAGCTGGTCCCCTCACTGTTCACATGGAGAGCACTGCCAGAGGTGAGCAGGCCGGCAGAAGGCGCTGAGATGCAGTCGGTTCTGCTGTCCGGTGATGGAGGCCGCTCGTTGCCACGCGAGCTGCTTCCCTCCCCGGCCACAATGCGGTGGCGCCCGGAGCGCCGCGGAATCGGTGAGGGAGCGAGTTACTGGCATGAACCCGACCCTCTCCTTCTCAACGCTCCTGCCCTCCCCGCAACTTTACCCCTGGCTAGACTCCCCACACGCTGCAAAAGGAACTCTCCCCTGAATTGTCATGTTTCTCACGACACGTGACTCATTTATAATTATTTATTTATATTTCTATGGGAATTTTTTCCCAATTGGGCCCTGCACCTCCTAAGGCCGGCCCTGCAGACTCACACACACAGACTCACACACACACAGACTCACACACACACAGACCCCCACACACACACAGACCCATTTTATTGTTGAAAAACAATTCCATAGACACAAAAAAACATTAAGGAACATTAATGAACATTTCAAGATTCCAAGAGCAGAGTAACTGGAATCTTCATATTGCTATTATTTTATAAATACCGCAGTTGTGAACAGTGTGATTAGATGAATTACAGAGTGCAAGTGTAATACAAAAATCAACTCAAATTCAAACACAGCACATGAGCCATTTAAAAAGAAAAGCTTTAAAAAACACATTAAAAAGACAATTAACAGAATCATAATTTGTTAACATATTAATCATTCACAAAAAAGGCCCACGTTCCGCTCCGTTGTGTACTACACGTCAGCCCATTGCATTTAGCAGGAGTGGTTTATCTTGCTCCGCTATAGAATCTTTGCTTTATTTTATTTACAGTGGCAGAAATGTCCAGGACCACATGGGGGCGCTGTCCCTCACTTATGTATGAAGATGCATAAGCGCATGTATGAAGATGCTGGCGATCTGTGTCTGAGTGGGTTTGCAAACAACACCAAGATTGGAGGAGTTGCAGACAGTGAGGAAGCTGTCGGAAGATACTGCGGGATGAAGATTAGATGCAGAAAGGGGCGGAGAAATGGCAGAAGGAGTTTAATCCGAGCAAGAGTGCGGTGTTGTGATTTGGTAGGTTGACGGCACAAGGAGAGAATATAGAGTTAATGGCAAGACCATTAAAAGTATTGATTTATATTTTAGCGCGGAAACAGGCTCTTCAGCCCACCTAATCCTGACCGACCATCGATCACCCGTTCACACACTAGTTCTAGGTTTAGTTTGGGGATACAGCGGGGAAAAAAGCCCTGTGGCCCACCGTGTCCACGCCGACAAGCGATCCCTGCACTATCCCACACTCGCTGGGGACAATTTACAGGGGATGTTAATCCTGGCTAAATTGGACCAGTCAGGACTTCTAAAATGGGGCTAAGTTACAGGGCTTGTTGGGAGATTTGGTCAGATTGGGAATGATCTCTGCAGAGCTGGGACAGGCTGCGAGAGGTGCCAGATGGTCTGGAGCTTAGATACAATTTATATGCAAAAGGGTTGGGAACCTGCAAACCTTGTCAATCTGATACCAAATGCATAGAATGGATTGGGTGGTTGCAAACTAGATATACATTTGTAAATAAGTTATATATAATGTTGCAGACTCTGACTCTGCTGGATGTTTATTGGATGAAGTGTTAAGCCTTGTCTGGAAACCCTGTAAATCAGGGTACATGTTTCAATAGGGCGGTTGCACGTAAGGTCACCGGGTCATAGGGCTTGATGCACGGAGCCGCTCAATCCATCTGGAGGACATCCGTAACTTCCGGTATATGTTATTAATGCAAGAAACGCGTACTTTCCTACCTGTTAAAAAACGCCAAAATGTTGAATTGTTGCTCTGTAAAAACTTGTGGAAGTCGGGGTAAGTGTGAGAGACATGTACCCAACTTCAGAATTCCAAAAGTGAAGCGAAATGAAGGTAAAGAGAAGCGAGAGCTGAAGGGACAACAGCAGCTAAAGTGCTTGGCGAACATTGGCCGTGTAGATATCGGAATTGAAAATATTGGGAATTATCGCGTTTGCTCACTGCATTTCATCAACAGTAAGGCATTATATGTTTTTTTTCTTGATCTAAAAAGTCTCAGAAGTGATAAATCTGGTTGTAAATTTTGCTTCAGAGGCGTTTTCTTTTTGTATGTAAAAACCCACTTGAGAACCATGGGCGATTTTTAAATTTTACAGTCAGATTTATCACTTCTGAAACTTTTTAGATGCCAAAGGAATCAAGAAAAAACACAAATAATGCCTTAGTTGATGAAATGCAGTGAGCAAACGGCCAATGTTCGCCAAGCACTCTGGCTGTTGTTGTCCCTTCAGCTCTCGCTTCTATCTACCGTCATTTCTCCTCACTTTTGGAATTCTGAAGGAGGATAAATGTCTCTCGCGCTTATCCCGATTTCCATAATTATTTACAGCGCAAAAATTGACAATTTCGGCGGGTTTTAACGGGCCCGCTACGCTGGAAACAATGGTAAGTGCTTATCTGCAGTTCATCGCGTGTACTCCACTTGGCGTAGCGTAGCAACAGTACGGGTCATGGGTCGAGACCCGACTGCCGTGAAACTTCCCTATAGTTGACTTCACCCTGGAGTTCGTTAGGAATACAATGTATTGAGCTGTTGTATTATTGGGTTAGGGAGATGTCTGTTGTGTATGGGGTTAATCGATATCTGTCATTGGGTAAGTGTAAGACAACCCCCTGTGTGATTCGGCCCTCAGGTTCGCGGGGCATATAAAAGATGGTGATCACGAGCAAAGGACTCTGTGGCTCCTTTAAAAACTTTGCAGCCCAGAGCTAAACCCGAGCCCTGGTTTAGTGACGCAACTCGTACAGCTCGACGGGATTGTCGCAGAGCTGAACGAAAGTGGAAGGACAGGCTGCAGGTTTCATCGCAAATCCTAAAGGACAGCTGGCGAAATTACCAAAATACTGTTAAAGAGGCCAAAAGATATTACCTGTCTAATATAATAGTGGCTAAGCGTCACGACCCACGCGTATTATTCAAAACTATTGATTC
Organism: Malacoraja senta; assembly: GCA_038087875.1. NCBI lineage: Eukaryota > Metazoa > Chordata > Chondrichthyes > Rajiformes > Rajidae > Malacoraja > Malacoraja senta. The sequence continues at coordinate 637,549 of JAXLNO010000073.1, read as the reverse complement.
TGTTTTAAATGCCCCACAGCCTGTTTGCTTGGAAGCATCGTCCGAATTGTGCAATGACTTCCTGCACTTCTTTATTAATAAGGTCGTTTCTATAAGGGCTCTCATCTCAGCTCCTGCCTCTGACCCCTCTGTTCCGGCCCCATGCCTGGTGGCATTTGAAAAGTTTGTGCCTCTGACATTGTCGGGTCTAGAGGATGTGGTTAGGCATATTAAGCCGTCGGGTTCCCCCTGTGATGCTGTCCCTCCTCTTCTTTTTAAAGAGGTTTTCCCGAGTATAGGGCAGTCGGTTCTCGCCATTATAAACAGTAGCTTGTGTTCTGGGGTTGTCCCCATAAATTTTAAACATGCTGTAGTGCAACCACTACTTAAAAAACCAGGCCTGGATCAAACTGATCTGGCCAATTTTAGGCCGATCTCCAAGTTGCCTTTTATTTCTAAGATCATGGAGAAGGTAGTTTATGCGCAGCTGAAACTCTTCCTGGATGAGCACAATATTCGGGAGGTTTTCCAGTCTGGATTCAAGGCTATACATAGCACAGAGTCGGCTCTGCTAAGGGTCTTCAACGACATCCTCCTGGCAAACGACTCAGGTAATTATGTGGTTCTTGTCTTGCTGGACCTATCTGCCGCCTTCGATACAGTGGACCATGGAATATTAATTTCCAGACTACAGCACCAAGTGGGCATTTGTGGCAGTGCCCTGGGATGGTTCAGGTCCTATCTGGCAGACAGAACCATGCGTGTAAGCCTTGCTGGCTTTGAATCCTCCTCCACTCCCTTGGTATATGGGGTTCCACAGGGCTCAATTTTAGGGCCCCTGCTCTTCTCCTTATACCTACTTCCTCTGGGCTCAATTTTAAGAAGGCATGGCATCTCCTTTCACTTTTATGCAGATGATAGCCAGTTATATATGCCACTCAGGAAAGAAGAAGACTATTCTCTAAAATCACTTCTGTCTTGTCTTGAGGACATTAAGTCCTGGATGGCCTTAAACTTTCTGGGACTTAATGAAGAGAAGACAGAGGTGATTTTGTTTGGCCCCAATGGCTGCCGTGAACCTCCCTTTGTTGATTTGGGTCCACTGGCATTGTCTGTAAAGCCAACCGTCTTGAACCTGGGTTTTAGGATGGACGGTGATTTTAAACTAGACAAACAAATAGGCGCGGTGGTTAAGTCCAGCTTCTTTCACCTAAGGAAGCTGGCAAAGGTGAAGCCCATTCTCGAGCGGGAGCATTTTGAAACAGTAATCCATGCCTTTATTACATCTAGGCTGGATTACTGTAACGCACTCTACTCTGGAGTCGCACGAGCTTCATTGGCTCGCCTCCAGCTTGTTCAAAATGCTGCCGCTCGCCTTTTGACTGGAACTCGAATGAGGGAGCACATTACGCCAATTTTGGCCTCCCTACACTGGCTCCCAGTGCACTTTCGAGTTCATTTCAAAATTCTTTTATTTGTTTTTAAATCCTTGAATGGGCTCGCCCCGCCTTACCTCTCTGAGCTGCTCCACCTATATGCTCCTGCCCGGTGCCTCAGGTCAGCTGATCAGCTGCTCCTTGAGGTACCAAGGTCTAAGCGGAAGCTCAGAGGGGATAGAGCTTTTTCTGTTGCTGCTCCGGCACTCTGGAACACCTTGCCACTGCACATCAGACAGGCCCCCTCACTGTCCATCTTCAAATCCTCCCTAAAAACATATTTTTATTCTTTGGCTTTCGACACTGGCTGAGGCATTGCCCCTGTTTTTAGTGCTTTTAATGTCTTTTAATTTTTAGTGTGTTTTTTATAGTCCTTCGTTTTACGGTTTTTAATGGTTTTTAATTGTTTGTAATAGCTTTTTGTTCATGATTTCTCATGTACAGCACTTTGTGGCAACTGTGGTTGTTTAAAGTGCTTTATAAATAAAGTTATTATTATTATTATTATTATTAAAGTATAGCGAGCAAGATAGTGCACTCGACGATAAAGACGTAGTACGGTCATGGGCAGATTCATGGGTAAATTTCGGCCCCATTTCCCTAACCGGCTTCCGTCTCCGCCAAATTTGTTCTCCATAACGGAGCAAAGATACTGGTGCGGAGACAGAAGCCGCTTACGGAAACATCCTCGTAAAAATCAAACATCTCTGTTGAAAATCTACTCATTTTCTTTCTGCCTCTCTGCCTCACAATAAAAGCAAAAAGATGCCTATGTTCCTTCCACAGCGTGTGGGAAGTCTGGCCCGGATCAGCATGGCTGGGTCACCAGGGTAAAGTTGCGGGGAGGTTTGCAATGTATTTGTGTGTAATGTTGTGCCTTGTCTGGGCCTTGAGTCCGAAATAAAGTTTATCATTATATATAAAAATCTGGAGAAATATATATGTGTGTTATATGATTATATATATCTTTATCACATTCATATGTGTGTGTATGTGTGTTCTTTCCTACACAATCTAACCTGTCTGAAGAAGGGTTTCGGCCCGAAACGTTACCTATTTCCTTCGCTCCATAGATGCTGCTGCACCCGCTGAGTTTCTCCAGCATTTTTGTGTACCTTCGATTTTCCAGCATCTGCAGTTCCTTCTTTAACACTTTGTCTACTCCACTGCGAAACCTCGTCAAGGTATGCCTACTTTGAAGAAGTTCTCCTCCTCTCTCCGGAGACTGTTCCACACCCAACTCTCTAACTGCCCCATCTCTGTGATCCCCCCCTGCCCTCCAACTCTACCAGTCTGAAGAAGGGTTTCGGCCCGAAACGTTACCTATTTCCTTCGCTCCATAGATGCTGCTGCACCCGCTGAGTTTCTCCAGCATTTTTGTGTACCTAATCAGTTGTATGGTCGTTGAGCGGCTAGTGGAATCAAGGGATTTTGGGGGAAGGCAGGCACGGGTTATTGATTGGGGACGATCAGCCATGATCACAATGAATGGCTCGAAGGGCCGAATGGCCTCCTCCTGCACCTATTTTCTATGTTTCTATGAATAAAACCATCCTTAAGTTATACATCATTTTTTAATCTAGCTCAAAACAAATTTTATCTTGTTAAATACTTCATTTAGATAACCCCACCATTACAGACAGATCTCATTCCACTCTCTGGCTATTGGGAATACCAGACCCATTTTATTGTTGCAAAACAATTCCATAGACACAAAAAATCATTAAGGAACATTAATGAACATTCCAAGAGCAGAGCAACTGGAATCTTCATATTGCTATTATTTTTCCAAATACCGCAGTTGTGAACAGTGTGATTAGATGAATGAATTACAGAATGCAAGTGTAATACAAAAATTAACTCAAACGCAGCAAATGAGCCATTTAACAAGAAAAGTTTAAAAAAAACATTAAAAAAGACAATTAACAGAATCATAATTTGTTAACATATTAATCTTTAACAAAATTTAACAGAATTATGAATGAACAGAATTATGAATCTAACCCTATATCACACACACACACTGTTCACCCGCAACGCTGATTACACTATGAGAGGGATATACAAAGTCAGGTCGGGTTACTGAAATGGACGAAGAAATTGCCCACATTCCGCTCCGTTGCGTACTACACGTCAGCCCATTGCATTTAGCAGGAGTGGACTATCTTGCTCGCTATAGGATCTTGGCCGATCCTCAGGAGAACTTCTGGAGTGTCTCTATCTACGCGAGGCCTAGAGGGCTTGATTAGACAGAAGCAAGGATCGAACCCGCGGTGGGGATAGTAGGTACAGTGTATGATCTGTGATGCGCTTATAATTTTGATAGAATATACTTTAAACTTTGCAAGTGCTTGACTCAGTGTTTTTACTGAAACTAGACTGGAAGCTCAGAAACGAGCAATTATCATTGGGGACTTGTCCGGGATCTCTACAGACCGCCACACAACAGGTTTGCGGTCGATAGTGTTGAGGTGGTTCGGTCGTGGGTGCAGAACTTGGCGTGTAAGTATCTGTAGATTGGCTATGGCATATAGCATAATTATAACCCCGCCTAATTATAACATTCATAGTGTAAGATCCTACCCACTGTCTACTAGTTAGAGTAGCAGTGTGAACGTGTGATAACCTGCTTAGTAGTTAATGACCTGAACAATAAAGATGCTTGGGTTTCAACCTGTGTGAGTGAGCTCTTTACATGGTGTCAGAAAATCGGGTCTACCCCACGTCTGTTTACCGCGATTTATTTCGTTTACCAGTTTTTATTTGCGTGTTTATTTGTGATTTGAGGACATGGCTAACTCTTGTCGAAAGCCTAGCCCGCTCGTGTTTGATTCTGATATCGCCGAGCGATGGCGAATGTTTGAGAAGGACTACTCTCATTCTATCCGCATCGTTCACAGCAACGATCCCGACGATTTGAACGCTTCGCTAATGTTGAATTTAGCGGGTCCGGAGTCTATGATCCGTGCTGACTCGTTCGGATTTGCACCTGTTCAACTCAATGGGAATGGACAAGTATTGGTGCCAGCTGAATCTATTGACATCTATGGTGTTGCTGAGGAAGTTTAGAGAACTGCCGTCTAACAGAATCCTTATGAGAACAAGATTTTTTGCTCGGATGCCACAGGCTGACGAGCCTGTGGAACGATGTTTGACAGAGGAACCAACTAGACAGATGCTATCCAACTACAAAGACTTGTTTGACAACAAACTCGGCAATCTACCTACAATATACAAGATCATTGTTGACCATACAGTCACCCCAATCGTACGTGCCCCTCACCGCGTCCCGCATGGTATACACGATGAACTGAAACGTATGGTCTCCATCGGAGTTCTTGCCGAAGTCAGCGAACCCTCTGACTGGGTCTCCACCATGGTTGTCACCACAAAGAAAGACAAGAAGGAGTTACGCATCTGCATCAATCCTAAAGATTTGAACACAGCAATCAAACGGCAACACTACCCGATGAGGATCCACCGAAGATGTGGCGGCACAAATCGGTAACGCAACGGTGTTCTCAGTCTTGGATGCCAAAAGCTCTTTCTGGTAAATCCCGTTAGACCGTGCCTCATCGGCGTTAACAACCTTCGCCACCCCGTTCGGACGTTACCGATTCCTAAGAATGCCCTTTGGCATCAACTCTGCCAGCGAAGTTTTCCAGCGTGCAATGGAACAACTGTTTGCAGAATTTCCTTGGGCCATCATTGTTGACGACATTCTAGTTGATGGCCGCGATGCCACCCAGCACGATGCCAACCTACGTAAAGTGCTGGACCATGCCAGATACATCAATTTGAAACTGCACCCTCTGATGTGCAAGTTCAGGGTTCCCAAAGTCACCTACGTAGGTCACGTGTTCACAAGTAATGGGCTAAACCCTGATCCGCTGAAGACTGCAGCAATTAATGAGCTACTGTCCCAACTTTCCCCTTCTCTACCATGGTCGTCCGTTGATGCCGATATCTTCGACTGGCACGGGAAGCACTATCTCGTGTTGGTGGACTCGTACTCGAGTGGGTTTGAAATTGACTTTCTGCCAACCATCTCCTCAGAAATAGTCGTCCAGAAACTCCGACAACACTTCTCCGTCAATGGCATTCCAGCCCGCCTTCAGACTGACAACGGGACACAATTCACCAGCCAAAAGTTCAAAGACTTTGCCAAACGGTGGAACTTTCAATGTCACCAGAAGCCCAGAATACCCACAGTCCAATTGACTTGCCGAACGCGCTGTTCGAAGCGCTAAACAACTTATGGAACGCTCCTATCTGGCCAAATCTGACGTCTACCTGCACCTGTTGAATTTGAGAAATATTGCCAGAGACAATGTTTTAGGATCTCCAGCCCAGCGCCTGATGTCCCGCCGAACGAGACCTCCACTGCCAGTGACACAGGATCACTTAAAGCCCAAAGTTTTCAGCCCTGCTGTAGTTCAAAAGTGCGTGCAATCCAATCGAGACGCGCAGAAACGTGCCTATGACAAAACCAGCAAACCACTGAAGCCACTAATCCAAGGCCAAGTGGTTCGTCTACAGACAAACAAAGGACATACCAAACTGGGGTTCATCCATGTTCCACGTTCCACGTTCCTAACTTGTCGATGTCGGTGGTACCATCTACAGTCGCAACCGTCAACACCTCCTTCCAGGGTTGGAAGGATCGACGTCCGGCGCTCTAAGGTCCTGACGCACCTCCACTGAACTTTAAAGTGATCATAGTTCCAGCCGTTCCTGTACCTGTAGCTGCTGCTCCCCAACACTCCCCGCGTCGTTCTGCTCCCCCTTCCCCTTTTGTAACCGGTTCGCCGGTACCCCCACGACGGTCTTCCCCTACGGTGTCTCCCCAGAGCCTCTTGGGCTCACCCAAACATGCCCTTAACCTTTCGGAAGAAAAGGTTGGTGAGGCAGCTCCTTACCGTACGAGGACCGGGCGGGTTAGTAAGCCACCTGTTAGATATGGCGATTATGTTTAACCCCATTATTATTAGATGTGGTATATTGCATTTAATAATTTATTTACCATTGCGATAACGCTTTATCTATTTTTCATTTATAGAAGAAGAGATGTAGATTGGCTATAGCATGTAAGCCAATTAGAATGATTAATAATTATAACATTCATAGTGTAAGATCCTACCCACTGTCTACCAGTTAGAGTAGCAGTGTGAACGTGTGATGACCTGCTTAGAAGTTAATGACCTGAACAATAAAGATGCCTATGTTTCAACCTGTGTGAGCTCTTTACGGTATCCCAGTCTTGTTTGATAGACGAAGAACTTCGAGACTGTACCGGGCTTGAATAAACTAGGTATAGATTGGCCGAAATACTCTAGTTTGTTCAAGGAATCTAAATTGGGTAATTCGTTTTTCTAGCTTATTCGGGAGCCCGCGTACGAATTGATAGGCTCTTACATTTTAGGAGTTCTAGATCGACTCTCCAAATTTGCAGCGAAATTTCTAAATACTGGATCTCATATTGAGGTTCTGCGTAAGGTGGGATTCGAATCTCTGTACATAGGACTTCGAAGTTGGCGCATGTCCGCGATCGACTGCAAATAACAGCTGATCCACAGTGAGTAGTAGACCTCTGATCGTTGGGACTTAGTACTTGATAGCAAAGAGTACCTGAGAGAAGGGAAATCCCCACTTGGCGAAAAGTAACCCGAACAGTGAAGGGTACCCCTAATTTTACTTCGGAGTCACGTGTGATTCCGTGAAGAAGCCCCGCCAGTCCGCATGCGTCTCATTACGTCATTCGCATGGCGAAGCACCGGACTGGCAGGCTAGTCAGCGCAACGGGTTCAGCGCTCCTGCCAGCGGTAAGTTTAAACCTACAGGTAAGTTTTTATTTCTTACCAGGTTGTGTTTTCTTGCAGGAACCTCTTCTTACAGAGGTTTCCTGCTGGATGTTGTAGCGCAGTCCGGACGAGCCGCGAGAGTCAGTTTTATTCTGACCCTGAGTTTGGAAGTATTGTGGAGCATACCCCAAGGCATGAAAGCCTATAAAAAGAGCTCCAGCATGATATGTTCCAGCAAAAGCAGCTTTATATCCGCGGGTCTCTTCGGGGGCCCGTGGCAGCAGCAACTGTTGAAGGGCTGTCTGGAAAGAGCTCCTGATGGAAAGGATGTTCCAGCACGAAATGCTCCAGCAAGAGGAGCTTTATATCCGGTTGTCTCCTCGGGAGCCTCTGGCCGCAGCACCTATAGAAAGGCTGCATGATGTTTCCCTCTTGGAGGAAGTGAACACACGTCTGACTCCGAGATCGGAGGTATAGCTGGTGAGCATACTACGAGGCAGGGGCCTGCGGCAACACCTGTTCACGGCTGTCTACGAATCCCCCTCTCTGTGGAGGGGAGTGCGAGTGGTCAGTGTAACTGATTTCAAAAATCTAAAGTATGTCTGTGGAACGTACTGGAATTCATGCGTTGGATTCAAGGGAGTCCTCGAAAACGAAGGTGGCAGAATCCCCGGAAGGGGCTAGAGTTCCCCTCATGCTATAAATGCCGGGACTGAACAATGCTTCAGGGGTGACATTAAAGACAAGCTGCCGAACCTTCTCTTGAGGTAAGACCTATTCAACAGGTAAAACCTGGATAAGGAAGCAAAAGCTGTCGGACCAATCGAGGTACCAACAACGAGCAAAGCTTCATCGTTGCGGCAATAACACACACCACGCCATCATTGGCAGTAAGCAGATCACTATAGTTGGTGGCAGCATGAAAGCTGGACAGAGGTCTTAAATCCAAGACCCAAGTCAGGCTCAGGAAAAATATGTGACCATCTACAAGTTGGTAATATTTACACTTGTTTTTGTACTAATGATAATGATAACATGTGTTTAGTTTATGTGTTATATGAAAATAGCATTCCCCTTGATAAGGATGAAAGGGGTCCTAGTGGCCTTACAACACACAAATGGTTGGCATCTAACCATGTAAAACTGTGCAATACTAAGGTTCCAAGCACAGAATTGGGCCAGTTTTGTCTTTACAGACAAGCTCAGAATTATGTCCAGAGTTGTCTTTCGAGGCAGGCTCAGTATTATGGCCAGGAATGGCTTTTGGGACTGGCTCGGAAAAAGGGCCAGAGTTGATGCTCCAACAGGTACGGAATTCACAGGCGTGGCCTGTTCATTGTGGAAAAGATGCTGAATGTCGTTTAACTCGCATGTGCAGTATACATTTTCCCAAAAAAGGAAACTTCGCATCTGATTTCCTTAGGATGCTCCCATTTACAGAGATCACCGGAGACATTTTGAAATGTATCTGGATAAGGCAATGATAAAACATTGTAAAATGGGTTAACTTCAGTTCCCAGGTTATTTACCAGATTACTAAAACCGATGCTTGGACTGCTCAGAGCTCAAAAACATTTGTCATGTCTTGTCTGAGGATATTCTAACGCTGTATGTTGTTAAAATCAACTTTCAGCCTCAAACTATGTTTAAGTAAATGCAGGTGATACCAACTAGATTTGTTCATCATTGGGATTTACCTTTAACTATTCATTAGCCTGTGACTCCGCCCTGAGATAAGAGATTGGAATTAATAGGAGCCTCGAACAATCTTGTTATGCTAAAACAGCCTTCTCTTCATTAAGTATAATTGGCAACATAGTGGCTGTAATTCAGCTGTGCAAGTGGGGGAACTTACATCGTGCAAAGTAGCAATCTCTTAAATGCCATGTAGGTCTTGTGACAGACATTATGCTATTACCAGCTGAAGCCACCAAGGTCATTATGGTAGACCAACAGTATTCAGCATTGCTCCAGTAATCTGGTCAGTGAAAATCCGCTTAGATTATAAACTGATGGGGCTCTAAGGTGGAAAATTATGAATGCTATCTAGTTCAGAGGCAGAGGTGATTTGCATCAATTAACAATTATTCAGTTATTGGTATGAACTACCTATACACACTAGGTGTATTCTATCGGTTAAAGGGTTATTGAGTGAATATGCATAATCTGCATGCTCAATGTTAAGTTGATACACTATGGTGGTGGCGTATATTAGTCACATGGGTGCGATCAAGACAGAATATCCTGTAATAATTTACCTAGTCCCAATTTACGTTGGAATATCATCACGTACAATTTACGTTGGAATATCAACACAAAATGGGTGTTGGATCACAAAGCATTTAATGAAATTTTGGCTCGATGGAATACCGAATTGATATGTTAGTTTCCAGGCTCATTTACCGGTTGCAAAAATATGGCATAACAGTGGCAAAAAATACCCTCTCGCTACAAGGAGAAAGAAGTTATGTTTGTCTCCCTTCATTTTGCCTCATTAGTCGGATCTTGCAATAAAGTCAGCAAGATCCCGCACTAGGCGGTCGTTCTGTCTGGCTGGTCTATGCAGCTATGCTTCCCGCTTTATCGGGAATAATAATACAACCTTTTACGGTTATTCTAAACATTAAACTTGCTGGTTCAGCCTGTGGCTCGGGAAACCAGCCTCTGCATGATAAATCAATTATTGACTTATAGATTCTGAGTAGACCGCTCCTGCGGCTCGGATTGTCAGACCGATCCATGTATGTGCTCGCTGCAAAATACAGGGATAGCACCAAGAAAGGTAAGCATTACATTTCCTCTTCAGGAGATGGGAAGCATTTGTTTAAATACTTAAGTTACATCTAATATGGTACAGATAACTGACGTCTTGGAGTTCGTTTCAAATGGGTCTTGGACAATAAATTAAGTTATAGGACCATTAACTGTGCCCAACGTATCTTCCCTTCATATTTGCTGCAGCAAAAGGGACCCAATCTGTCGGGTTTCACCCTTTGATACCGAGTTATAAAGGATATCTTTCACACAAGTTCTCCCAGGACAGGGCAGTATGGGATATTGATGTGGTATTAACACTATTTCACCAGGGGGCTCCAGCTACATCCTTAGCTTGGCTCGGCTCTCATAAGGTAGTTATCCTCATGACGCTGGTCTCAGCGCAACGGGTTCAGTCACTACATATTGTGACTGGATAGGATGGTTACATCTGCAAATAATATTATATTTTAATGTTTAGTTAAGCAGTGCAGACCTGAAGTCTCAAACTAGTTTCATGGCATACCTCATGAACCTTCAGTTGTGTATGGTCACACATATAAAACAATACGTCTAGGTCACGAAGACCCTTAGAGGCTCTGAACTAGCAATGTTTGTTAATTACAAAAAACGTTATAAAAAGGTATTGATTTGGACCATCTCCAGGTGGTTGAAACGGGGTTTGGCTCATACAGGAGTAGATACTGATATTTTTCGAGTCTCACTCCACCAGGGCTGCTACAACATCAGCAGCAAAGATCATGTACGTTCCGCTGGACCACATCCTGGCGACTGCAGGATAGGCGAACGAACTTCTGAACATTTCACAATAACCTATTGCCAGACCAGGGGTATTTGCCAACTCTATTTTAGGTTCAGTGGTTAGTTTACTCCCGAATGAGAGGAGTTACTATTATTTATTCATTATGAATGTTTCCCTCATCTGTCAATGAAGCAGTTGTGGTTGTGGAGACTCGTTTCTCACGGCATGAAATCACAGAGCTTTGAAATCTTCACGGAATCACTCACGTGACTCCGAAGTAAAATAATACCAGTTTGAAGTTTGATCTTTATTTTATGAGGAGTTACGGTGAGCGATTACGTGAAGAATTGTGTTTCTTATTTTCTTTTGGTGCTCTTGAAATTGAATTCTGTCCTTGATTTGTGTACTGTGGTGTTTTTATATTTAATTTATTCCGATTATGTGTTTTGTATTTTTTTTTTTGTGATTCTATGCGTTGTAAGGTGTCCTTGGGTTTTAGAAAAGCGCCAGTAAATAAAATGATTATTATTATTATTATTATTATTATTATTATAAAATAAAGATCAAACTTCAAACTGGTAAGTTCTCGTTTAACCTTACTATTCTGTCGCACTTAGAGAGGAGGGATAGAGGTCCCCCTATAGAAGTCCAGTCTTAGCAGAGGGACTTTACGGAGGAAGAGTAATAATTTAAGGGGATAGTACCCCTCGGCGAAGAGTAACCTAGAAGGGAAAATTTTCGGGATCCGGAAGAGGCTCACTGTGAGATACCAGCATGACGCGGAGAAGAGCCCGAGTGTTTGTGAATTGTGCTCTAGGGCTGTAGATAATTTTGTAACGTGTAAATATAGCTTTATGTACTGTAATCCAGATTGTGTAAATATTTCTGTCTGTAAATAGATAAGTAGTGTAGTTAGAAATTAAAATTTAAAACTTGAATCTGTATTTGTCGAATAGTTCGCGAACCGTCTTTGTATTACTGCTGATGTAAATGTTTACAGGTTGGATTTGAAACGAAGCGAGAACGGGTTGGATTTGAATTTTGCTGTATTTCATTTATAGTTATCGGGGTTAATTGGGACTGCGTACTCGGTTAAGATTGTTCGAGAAATCCGAGTTGGGGCGGTTCGATCAGGGGCTGCACTTCTTCGATCGCTGTGTCGAGGGTAGGAGTCCTCTTGCTGATTGAATTTGCAACGAGGAGGATTGATTAAGCGGGGTTTCGGTTATAGTTTTTGGATCGGGGCGTGTTTTAAGTTACCGATAGTTGGAAATATTTTTCATTTCTTAATTTTGATTACCGCTTGTAACGTGGGTTAAGTTTAATTGCTTTGTGCCACTGGAGGTCACCTAAAAGAACTGCGGGTGGAAGTTAGATTCTTTCTTTAGGATTTAGGGAGATTCCTTGTTAAGTCTTTGGGAGTTGAAATCCTTAGTTTGGAATTTAAAAAAGAGCTGCGTTTGCAATCTAACTGATAAGAGGAGAGGAGGTTGAATTACTCAAGAGGAGGTACTGGACGGCAGTATGAGGAGGTGTGAATCGTAAGATCAACAGACCCATTGTGGAAAGAAGGTTCCATTGATTTTAGAATCTGGGAAACTAGGCGAGAGGAAGTGGTGTCAGTCTTTAGGAATCTCCTTTTCACAGGTCGATTCTAGCCCATTATCCTGCGATGGGAAGCATAGTCGAGATGGACCGGTCGATTCTAAAGGGCAGCCCGATAATGTTCATTTGTAAAGGACTCCCCCATGAGGCTGATAGACTATGGGGGCAATCGGGGAAATTGACTACACTTTGATTCAATCTCTGATAGGGATCAATTATGTCGTGGGAATTATTGAGGACTTTGGAAATAGCGAAGAGGCAAAAGAATTAATTCAAATAAGGAGGGAATTCTTTACCCAAAGGAAAATAAATAAAGAGATTGTCTTGGTGTCCACTCTAACCATGGAATGTTCTCAATTAACATTAGAAAAGATATCGGGTCCTTCTCCAAATGTCCCAGAGCAGAAACAGGGGAGATCGGTGACTCAGAGACGGAAACCAGAACAGGAGGGAGAGTTGTCTGATGAGAAAAAGACTGCTGAGGCATCTCCTAAAGGGAAGGCACTAGCGGGGGATAGGTTGGATAAATTGGATGAAGAGGAGGAAAGTGCGGAGGAAGAGGAGGAAAGAGAAATAGGGTTGGACCCTTTGAAAGGAATAGGACAAGGAGTATTAATTGGGCAGAGTTCTTTGAAATAAAAGATGAATCAGGAAAAGTCACAGGATCCTCCAGATAACTCTCATATTCCTAGATCTAAGAAGCTGCGTGCAGGCTGTGAGAAAGGCACCAGGAAGGGGTCAGCGCCAACTCCGGCTCCTTCCCCTAAAATTGAACAAGGTATGGAAACCTCTAGAAGGAACTTTCTATCTCCTGAGATTGCCTCGTGAGGGGAAAATAGTGGAGAGGGAAACTCAGGAGCTAGAAGGAAAAATTCGTCAACATGGGTGCCAAAGCCAAACAAAAACTCGAATAGTGAAAAATTAAAAGATGCCTTCTTAAGATACCAGGGCAATAGGGATGACCTTGCAGGGGATAAGATAAGGGGAGAACAGGGATGGGCTGATCCGGAGATAATCAAGTTCATGGCAGCAGAAAGGATCAGTGCAGGGGAAATTTTAGAGGGGAATCCCCGGAGGCAATGTTTGTCCAGGACAACACTTGATGGCGACATAAGATGGTGGTGTGCACGAGTGCAGCGGCTCTAGGCTCTCTAGTGTGGTGTATTTTCTGTTTGCTTTCGTCTGTGTTTTCAAATCTGTGTGAAGCAGACTTTGTGTATAGTCGTTCAAAACTTAATCGACATCGGACTACGCTACAATCTAGCCGTCACCAGTGACTTTCAGAGGGCCTACAACATAGAGGAGGACATCGCTGGACCACTGGAATCACCGTGGATTGTGAGTTGGACCGACAGGCAACGTAGACGGCGAAGAGCGAGGACGCAGAAGTGAGGATGCGGTCAGGATTACTGGGGAGGCTGGGGAAGCAACCACACAAACCTCTGCTTCCAAGTATCTTCCCCACAAACGCCCAATCTGTCACGCACAAAATGGATGAGTAAAAGCTGCTGATCGCTTCTAACTCCACCATCCCGACCTGCTGCGTGATGATTATAACCAAAAGATGGTTACACCCGTTAATCCTTGACGCCACAGTGCAACTAGCAGGCTGCATTAGCTACAGGCAGGACAGAAGCAAGGAGTCGGGTAAGAGCAGGAGAGGGGGACTCTGTGTCTATCTACACAATGACTGGTGTGCCAACAGCAGCATTGTTGCCGACACTGTCGTCCTGATCTTGAAGCTCTCTCAGTTTTATGTCGACCTTTCTATTTACCCCGAGAGCTGAGTGTAGTGATCGTCACTGCTGCTTACATCCCCCCTGATGCTAATATCAGAATTGCCCTCAGCTACTTAGCCCCTGATGCTAATATCAGCATTGCCCTCAGCTACTTACTAGCCATTGTAAACAAACAGCAGTGAGCCCATCCTGACCGTGCACACATCATAGCAGGGGATTTTAACCAAGCATGTCTTAAAACAGTACTTCCCAACTTCTACCAGCATGTGAACTGTGCAACAAGGGGGGGAAATACTTTCGACCATGTATACTCAAACATTTAACATGCTTACAGAACTGCAACTCTCCTTCACCTCGGCCAGTCCGACCACCTCTCACTGCTCCTGTTTCCTGCATACATCCCCCTCAGAAGAACAACAAAGCCAAGTACCAAAACCATCACATTATGGCCCAAGTGGGCTCTATCCCAGCTGCAGGACTGCTTTGATCACACAGAATGGGATTTATTCGATCAAGGGGACCTGGAGGAATACACAGAATCTGTGCGTTTTTACATTAAAAGCTGCACTGACAACGTCACAGTCAATAAACACATCTGGGTGTTTCCCAACCAGAAACCCTGGATGACGAGTGAGGTCCAAACACTCCTCAAAATCCGCAACACCACCTTCAGGTCAGGTGACCAAGCCCGGTACAGCACCGCGAGAGCTGACCTGAAGAGAGGTATAAAGGAGGCCAAGGTGGCCTACAAGAGGAGGCTCGAGGGCCACCTGTCACACAACGACCCACGGAGAGTGTGGCAAGGGTTACAGCACATAATCAACTATAAAGGCAGTACGGTTTGAGGTTAACAAGCCTGCTACAGATTCACTGCCTCCACCCGCCTCTAACACCCACACACTCACACTACAGGAACAGGATGTGAGGCGTGTGTTGAGGTCAGGAATCCAAGTAAGGCTGCTGGACCTGATGGAGTACCGAGCAAAGTACTCCAGGCATGTGCTGACCAACTCGCTGGGGTCTTCACAACGATTTTTAACATCTCCCTGTCACAAGCTATCATACCACTCTGCTTAAAGTCAGCCACTATCATTCCTGTTCCCAAAAAGCCAGTCCCTGAGGACTTGAATGACCCATTGCACTTACACCAGTGATTATGAAGTGATTCGAGAAACTAGTCCTGCATCACATCAGAACCAGCCTACCTCCCTCTTCGACCCACATCAGTTTGCCTACAGAGATAACAGATCCACTGAGGACGCCATCGCCATAGCAACTCACTGACCCACTTGGAACACCGGGAACGCTACGTGAGGATGCTATTCATTGATTATCGCTCAGCATTTAATACAATCATTCCGGACACTTTAATCAGCAAACTGCTTGACCTAGGCCTCTCCTCCCCCATCTCCACATGGATCAAAAACTTTCTCACAAACCGCCCACAGAGAGTTAAAACCGACCCCCACATCTCCTCCTCCATCACACTAAGCACTGGCGCACCTCAAGGCTGTGTGCTTAGTCCACTCCTCTACTCCTTATACACCTATGACTGTACACCCGCCCACCCTTCCAACATGATTATTAAATTTGCTGATGACACAACTGTCGTTGGGCTCATCTCAGGGGGGGGGGACGAGTCAGCATGCAGGGACGAGATACAGCGACTGTCAGAGTGGTGTTCAGTCAAAACACGCACCTCCAGACTCAGAGACAGTTTCTTCCCCAAAGCAATATTCACACTGAATATGAAAAAACACTGAGTATTATTCATGCTGCACTCTTCCATGCTGCTACCCACCTTGTACTTTACTATCACCATGTGCAATACTGATTACTTACTTATCTTGATACCTCGTTTTTAACATTGTTTTTAAATTGTGTCCTGTGTTTTTATGTTTGTATATTATGCACCAATGGAGTGGCAAAAACAATTTTGTTGTATGCGGTCCTTACAACGACAAATAAAGACATTTCATTGCTTCAGGTATGGGCGAGCCCTAGGCTACAGACAATCCAGTACCACAACAGTCAGGTCCCACAGTGGCCAGGAGACTGGAAGTCCAGATGAAGGAGGTTAGAGCTAGTGTGGATCAGGAAGAGGAAGATTTGAAAGCCTGGATAGATCTTCCCTTTCACCGAACCCTCACTACCCAGGTTTGGTTGGAGAGGCTGTGGAAATATTCGACCTGACCAATGCTACAACTGCGGAGGACTGGGACATTGGAGTAGGTCTTGTCCAATGAGGGCACATTCCAGGGAAAGGGGACAGAGGAGACATCAACAAGGTCGGGGAAACCAAGGTCCCAGTGACCCTGAGGGCAGAGGACGGGGACACTGACAGGGGAACCAAGAAGAACCAGGGGGAGGGCCAGATCAACCACCTAATCCACCTAAATGGCTCTAACCTGGCAGTGGACACCCACACACACCATCTAAATGAATTTAAAGGTGTCCTCTGCCTTGAATGAAGTACTGATACATCTCCCCTTTCCATTACTGGGAAAACATTCCAACTGACTCCCAGAAACTCTCGGGAAAGAAGGAAAGATGGAAGGCAACACAGTAGCTAGGTGGGACACATACCAACGGAAGAGAGGTAAAAAAAGGGCACTAGGGAAAGAACCAATACGTTAATTGTGCAGGGGGATCTGGAGTGGGGAATGAAGATACTGTTGCTGAGTTTTATATCTGCAGGGCTGTGTGTCAGCAAAAGAACCACTGCCTGGGGAGCGAGGTAAAAAGAATACAGACCTCTGAGAGCAGGAGGAGAACAACGGAAGGTAATGTAATTCCCCAGGGAATGGGAAACCAACTGGAAAGAATTTGACACTGTCCTGCCCCTTAGCAATATCTGAAAAATCAGCGACCCCCCCACTCCCCAACAACAAGTACCATCGTTAAGAGGGAGAAGAAAAGAGCCTGCCCGAGTGCCTTACCTCATGCCACCGTTACTAGGAAGATAAAAGGAAGACAAAAGGAAGGAGGATGAGAGACATCTTAAGAACTTTTCTAGAAATAGCATCAATGCCCGGCAGTGACGTAGAAACATAGAAAACAGGTGCAGGAGGAGGCCATTCAGCCCTTCGAGCCAGCACCGCCATTCATTATGGGACAGACCTTACTCTGAAGAATTGCCTTTAAAGAAATTATTCGGAAGAAATTAATTCTCTGTGGAGTATGGAGTTAGTGAGGGAATCTGGCAATATGGAATTAGTGAGGGAATATGAGAGTACAATTGCAATTAGAAGCAGCAATTGGAATTAAGATTGGGATTTAATATAAAAGGGTAAAAATTGGAGTATGATTGGAGATGGTTAAAAGAGGAACTGTATGGTATAATGGTAACTTGCTTTGTCCAAAGTGTTTTTGAGGTTTTTCTATGATCTAGGTTCAACTGGAAGGTGATGGAAGACTGGGCAGGAGCACGGATGGAGGGAGTTCGCGCCAATGAAAACTCGGGAGGTGAAGATTCCTCCGACAGGACTTGTGTATTTATGCCCATGCAAACTCGGGACGTTTTACAAGATTCTGAGAAGAAAACACATCATCTTGTGCTACTGATACAAAGGGAAATGTAAAGCACACACATGTATATCTGGCTAGCTGGTAACTAAGCTACTTTGGTTATCATTTATGATGGATTATCATAATGATAAAAGGAAGGAATGTAAATCCTAGCTAAATTGGACCAGTCAGGACTCTAAAATGGGGCTAAGTTACAGGGCTTGTTGGGAGATTTGGTCAGATTGGGAATGATCTCTGCAGAGCTGGGACAGGCTGCGAGAGGTGCCAGATGGTCTGGAGCTTAGATACAATTTATATGCAAAAGGGTTGGGAACCTGCAAGTTTTGTCAATCTGATACCAAATGCATAGAAGGGATTGGGTGGTTGCAAACTAGATATACATTTGTAAATAAGTTATATATAATGTTGCAGACTCTGACTCTGCTGGATGTTTATTGGATGAAGTGTTAAGCCTTGTCTGGAAACCCTGTAAATCAGGGTCTGAAGAAGGGTTTCGGCCCGAAACGTTACCTATTTCCTTCGCTCCATAGATGCTGCTGCACCCGCTGAGTTTCTCCAGCATTTTTGTGTACCTTATATCTTTCAATAGTTGACTTCACCCTGGAGTTTGCTAGGAATACAATGTATTGAGCTGTTGTATTATTGGGTTAGGGAGATGTCTGTTATGTATGGGGTTAATCGATATCTGTCATTGGGTAAGTGTAGGACAACCCCCTCTGTGGTTCGGCCCTCAGGTTCGCGGGGCATATAAAAGACTGATCGCGAGGTTCGTGGTCGATCCTCAGAACTTCTGGAGTGTCTCTGTCTGTGCGAGGTGATTGACCAGCACCCGCGTTGTCCCGGCAAAATTTGTTGATGTTATCCTAATGTTATTAAAGTATTTGTGTTGTGAATCAATGTGATTGAAGAGTATTTTTAATGGGGTTTGCGTCAAGTCCTGGGAGCTCCGTGCATCATGTTGCCGATGGGAAGTGCAGCGGCTCAGTGGCCTCATGGCGTTGTTTACTGTGTAATCCCCTCCTGCCTCATCACCAAATCTTCCCAGCGCTCGGCGCTCCACCCCTGCCGCTGCAGTGCCTGCACACATGCACCGTCCAGTATTCATGATCTTTCTTCACTCGACCGATTTCACCCTCTGCAGCGCTGCATCAATAAACACGCGGCCCATGCAAGCTGTTACCAGAGTCTGTGTCCAATGCGCCTGCTACATGGTCCCTGCTCCTCTAGCCGCCGTGAGGTTCCCGCAGTGGGCAACAAAAATAGGTGCAGGAGTAGGCCATTCGGCCCTTCGAGCCTGCACCTCCATTCAATATGATCATGGTTGATCATCCAACTCAGTATCCCGTCCCTGCCTTCTCTCCATACCCTCTGATCCCTTTAGCCACAAGGGCCACATCTAACTCCCTCTTAAATATAGCCAATGAACTGGCCTCGACTACCCTCTGTGGCAGAGAGTTCCAGAGATTTACCACTCTCTGTGTGAAAAAAGTTCTCATCTCGGATTTAAAGGATTTCCCCCTTATCCTTAAGCTGTGACCCCTTGTCCTGGACTTCCCCAACATCGGGAGCAATCTTCCTGCATCTAGCCTGTCCAACCCCTTAAGAATTTTGTAAGTTTCTATAAGATCCCCTCTCAATCTCCTAAATTCTAGCGAGTATAAACCAAGTCTATCCAGTCTTTCTTCATAAGACAGTCCTGACATCCCAGGAATCAGTCTGGTGAACCTTCTCTGCACTCCCTCTGTGGGAATAATGTCCTTCCTCAGATTTGGAGACCAAAACTGTACGCAATACTCCAGGTGTGGTCTCACCAAGACCCTGTACAACTGCAGTAGAACCTCCCTGCTCCTATACTCAAATCCTTTTGCTATGAAAGCTAACATACCATTCGCTTTCTTCACTGCCTGCTGCACCAACATGCCTACTTTCAATGACTGGTGTACCATGACACCTAGGTCTCGCTGCATCTCCCCATTTCCTAATCGGCCACCATTCAGATAATAGTCTACTTTCCTGTTTTTGCCACCAAAGTGGATAACCTCACATTTATCCACATTATCCACAGTACTGCATCTGCCAAACATTTGCCCACTCACCCAGCCTATCCAAGTCACCTTGCAGTCTCCTAGCATCCTCCTCACAGCCAACACTGCCCCCCAGCTTAGTGTCATCCGCAAACTTGGAGATATTGCCTTCAATTCCCTCATCCAGATCATTAATATATATTGTAAATAGCTGGTGTCCCAGCACTGAGCCTTGCGGTACCCCACTAGTCACTGCCTGCCATTGTGAAAAGGACCCGTTTACTCCTACTCTTTGCTCCCTGTTTGCCAGCCAGTTCTCTATCCACATCAATACTGAACCCCCAATGCCATGTGCTTTAAGTTTGTATACTAATCTCTTATGTGGGACCTCGTCGAAAGCCTTCTGAAAGTCCAGATACACCACATCCACTGGTTCTCCCCTATCCACGCTACTAGTTACATCCTCGAAAAATTCTATAAGATTCGTCAGACATGATTTACCTTTCGTAAATCCATGCTGACTTTGTCCAATGATTTCACCACTTTCCAAATGTGCTGCTATCCCATCTTTAATAACTGACTCTAGCAGTTTCCCCACTACCGATGTTAGACTAACTGGTCTGTAATTCCCCGTTTGCTCTCTCCCTCCTTTCTTAAAAAGTGGGGTTACGTTTGCTACCCGCCAATCCTCAGGAACTACTCCAGAATCTAAAGAGTTTTGATAGGTTATTACTAATGCATCCACTATTTCTGGAGCTACTTCCTTAAGTACTCTGGGATGTAGCCTATCTGGCCCTGGGGATTTATCGGCCTTTAATCCATTCAATTTACCCAACACCACTTCCCGACTAAGCTGGATTTCACTCAATTCCTCCAACTCCTTTGACCCGCGGTCCCGTGCTATTTCCGGCAGATTATTTATGTCTTCCTTATTGAAGATGGAACCAAAGTAGTTATTCAATTGGTCCGCCATATCCTTGTTCCCCATGATCAACTCACCTGTTTCTGACTGCAAGGGACCTACATTTGTTTTAACTAATCTCTTTCTTTTCACATATCTATAAAAACTTTTGCAGTCAGTTTTTATGTTCCCTGCCAGTTTTCTTTCATAATCTATTTTTCCTTTCCTAATTAAGCCCTTTGTCCTCCTCTGCTGGTCTCTGAATTTCTCCCAGTCCTCCGGTACGCTGCTTTTTCTGGCTAATTTGTACACATCATCCTTCGCTTTGATACCATCCCTGATTTCCCTTGTTATCCACGGATGCACTACGTTCCCTGATTTATTCTTTTGCCAAACTGAGATGAACAATTTTTGTAGTTCATCCATGCAGTCTTTAAATGTCTTCCATTGCATATCCACCGTCAACCCTTTTAGAATTAATTGCCAGTCAATCTTGGCCAATTCACATCTCATACCCTCAAAGTTACCTTTCTTTAAGTTCAGAACCATTGTTTCTGAATTAACAATGTCACTCTCCATCCTAATGAAGAACTCAACCATATTATGGTCACTCTTGCCCAAGGGGGCACGAACAACAAGACTGCTAACTAACCCTTCCTCATTACTCAATACCCAGTCTAAAATAGCCTGCTCTCTCGTTGGTTCCTCTACATGTTGATTTAGATAACTATCCCGCATACATTCCAAGAAATCCTCTTCCTCAGCACCCCTGCCAATTTGATTCACCCAATCTATATGTAGATTGAAGTCACCCATTATAACTGTTTTGCCTTTGTCGCACGCATTTCTAATTTCCTGTTTAATACCATCTCCAACTTCACTACTGTTAGGTGGCCTGTACACAACACCCACCAGCGTTTTCTGCCCCTTAGTGTTTCGCAGCTCTACCCATACCGATTCCACAACCTCGAAACTAATGTCCTTCCTTTCCATTGGGTTAATCTCCTCTCTAATCAGCAACGCTACCCCACCTCCTTTTCCTTTCTCTCTATCCCTCCTGAATATTGAATATCCCTGGATGTTCAGCTCCCAGCCTTGGTCACCCTGGAGCCATGTCTCCGTGATCCCAACTATATCATAGTCATTAATAGCTATCTGCACATTCAACTCATCCACCTTATTACGAATGCTCCTTGCATTGAGATACAAAGCCTTCAGGCTTGTTTTTACAACACCCTTATACAATTATGTTGAAAAGTGGCCCTTTTTGATTTTTGCCCTGGTTTTGTCTGCCACTTTTACTTTTCACCTTGCTACCTATTGCTTCTACCCTCATTTTACACCCCTCTGGCTCTACGCTCACACAATTAAGAAACCCTTTCCCTTTAACTCCATCTTCCACTATCCCATTCGACACCCCACCCCCCTTATTCAGTTTAAAACCACCTGTGTAGCAGTGGCAAACCTGCCTGCCAGAATGCTGGTCCCACACCTGTTAAGATGCAATCCGTCCCTTTTGTACAGTTCCCCCTTACCCCAAAACAGATCCCAGTGATCTAAGAATCACTTGGATCTGTTTTGTGTGTGTGCGGGACCCCGGTGAGTGCGGGCGGAAGGGAGGCCGAGGGCTGGGTCAGGGTCCGGACATGGAGGGGAGACACAAGGAACTGCAGATGCTGGATTACAAATAAAAAACACAGCGCTGGATTAACTCAGCGGGTCGGGCAGCATCTGTGGAGGACATGGATAGGCGACGTTTTGCATCAGGACCCCCTGTTCCCACTCAATTGGAGGGAATAGGATTCAACTGCTTCAAGCTGTAGAAAGTCATAAGTGATAGGAGCAGAATTAGGCCATTCGGCCCATCAAGTCTATCCTGCCATTCAATCATGGTTGATCTATCTCTCCTTCCTAACCCCATTCTCCTGCCCACCCCATAATCCTTGAGATCCGTACTAATCGAGCATCTTATCTAAGGTAGACAAAAGTGCTGGAGAAACTCAGCAGGTGCAGCAGCATCTATGGAGCGAAGGAAATAGGCAGCGTTTCAGGCCGAAACCTTTCTTCAGACTGATGTAGGGTGGGGGGGGGGGGGGAAGAAGGAAGGAGAAAGGAAGAGGAGGAGCCAGAGGGCGGAGGGAGAGCAGAGAAGGGGAGGAGAGAGCAAGGGCTACCGGAAATTGGAAAAGTCAATGTTCATACCGCTGGGGTGCAGACTGCCCCAGCGAAATATGAGGTGCTGCTCCTCCAATTTCCGGTGGTGCTCACTCTGGCCATGGAGGAGGCCCAGGACAGAAAGGTCGGATTCGGAATGGGAGGGGGAATTGAACTGCTGAGGCACAGGGAGATCAGGTTGGTTAATGCGGACCGAGCGGAGGTGTTCGGCGAAACGATCGCCAAGCCAACGCTTGGTCTCACCGATGTACATCAGCTGATATCTAGAGCAGCGGATGCAATAGACGAGGTTGGAGGAGGTACAGGTGAACCTCTGTCGCACCTGGAACGAATGCTTGGGTCCTTGAATGGAGTCGAGGGGGGAGGTAAAGCGACAAGTGTAGCATCTCTTGCGGTTGCAAGCGAAAGTGCCCGGGGAGGGGTTGGTGCGGGAGGGAAGGGAAGAATTGAGCAGGAAGTTACGGAGGGAGCGGTCTTTGCGGAAAGTAGACAGGGGGGGAGATGGGAAGATGTGGCGAGTGGTGGGGTTACATTGGAGGTGGCGAAAATGATGGAGGATTTTTTGTTGTATGTGACGGGTAGTGGGGTGAAAGGTGAGGACTAGGGGGACTCTTCCCTTGCTACGAGTGGGGGGATGGGGAGAGAGAGCAGTGTTACGGGGTATTGAAGAGCATCTTATCTATGTCTGCCTTTAAAATATCTGCTGACGACCTCCACAGCCTTCTGTGGCAAAGAAATCCAGATTCATCACGTTCTGACTAAATAAATTCCTCCGCATCTCCTCCCTAAAAGAACGTTCTTTAATTCTGAGGCTATGTCCTCTAGTCCGAGACTCCCCCAGGTATTCCTGTGGTAGGTTATATGGGAAAATATCAACAATGATATTGGATGAATATAAAAGGTGCATTAGTATTTTGCGCTGAGTCATGAGTTTCCCGCCACACCCCAGGGAACTAACACGAGTATTCTGAATCCTTGCTCTCTGTCCAATGCCTTGCGCCTTGAATAGCCTGTTGGGTTAAAGGAAATTATCAGATTGAGTTCAGGGAAAGATGTTGTCAAGCTGGAAAGGGTACGGAGAAAATTTACGACAATGTCACCAGGACTGGATGGTTTGAGGTATAGGGAGAGGTTGAGAAGACTGGGACTCTATTCCTTGGAGCGCAGGAGGATGAGGGGTGATCTTATTGAGGTGTATAAGATCATGAGAGCAATAGATCGGGTAGACGCACAGTCTCTTCCCAGAGTCGGTGTAGCTGGGACATGTTGGCCGGTGTGGGCAAGTTGGGTCGAAGGGCCTGTATCACTCTATGACTCGATGATCAATTCATTGATAACACATACCGAAAATAAAGTGCAGATACCTACTGCTCTGCACGAGGGTTGGACAAAGGCCAGAGATAAAAAAAGACAGAATTGTGAGACAAAAGGATTGAAGAGCTGCGAATTATGAGGAAGCGATATCGGTGGGAGGGGAGAATTGGGTGCAAGTCCAGGTGGGGCACAGGGGAAGGGGAGATGGGAAGGAGAGGGGATGAGAAGCAAATGATAGATGAGTATCTGTGATGGGGGTAAATAAGCAAATGCACCGAAGGGCAATTTGTGGAGAATTATTGTGGAAGAGAAAACATTTTTAGTGCCCCAGATTCTCTCCCCCCATCACTCTGAAGAAGGAATCCACATGGTCTGTCCACATTCCCTCCGCAGATGCTGCCCGACCCACTGAGTGCCTCCAGCGCTTTGTTCTACGGCTCACAGCTCCATAGTCATAGAATCATAGAGCGATGCAGTGTGGAAACAGGCCCTTCAGCCCAACCTGCCCACATCGGCCAACATGTCGCACCTCCACCTGCCCGCGTTTGGCCCATATCCCTCCAAACCTGTTCTATCCATGTACCTGTCCAAATGTTTCTTAAACGTTAAGATAGTCCATGCTTCAACCACCTCCTCTGTTAGCTTGTTCCGTACACCCACCACCCTCTGTGTGAACAAGTTATCCCTCAGTTTCCTTTTAAATATTTCCCCCTTCACCTTAAAACTATGTCCTCTGGTCCTCGACTCACCTACTCTGGGCAAGAGACACATTCCACATAGTCCAGCTCCTTTGCTCTGTTGTACAGTTGCTCAGGACAGAACATATGTTTCCTCGCTGTTTGTAGACGCCATCGACAAAATACCAGGATGCCTGACACCACATTCCCGGCGACTTGGCCGATCCAGGTGAAGCCGGTAAACACGCCCTGTTGCGCTTTACATGAAGAGACGCGGCTTACACAGGGGGGGGGGGAGTGAGAGTAACAGTAAATGGGGCGAGGGGGAGTGACATTAACAGTAAACGGGGAGAGGGGGTGTGACATTAACAGTACACGGGGAGAGAGGGAGTGAGAGTAACAGTGCACAGGGAGAGAGGGAGTGAGAGTAACAGTTAACGGGGAGAGGGAGTGAGCAGGACAGTCGGAATAACGTACACGAGGGAGGAAGGACAGACGATGTCAGAACTGGTCAGATGAGGGGAACAGTCGATCAAGAGACTGCTCTTTGGATTCAAACCATGCAGACTTTTTCAATCATATTTGACAGGTGTAAATTGAAGTGGGTCACGTAAAATTGTTCACACGGTTACCCACTGTGATCAAGTATTCCGTATTTTTCCCTTATCAATGGTTGGCTGTACAGGGTTTGTACGTTCCCCTGTGACCATGTAGGTTTTCCCCGGGTGCTCCGGTTTCTTCCCACTCCAAAGGTATACAGGTTTATAGGTTAATTGGCTTGGGATAAATGTCCCTATTGCGAGTAGGACAGCCTTCGTGTGCGGGGATCACTGGTCAGTGCAGACTCGGTGGGCTGAAGGGCCTGTGTCCTCGCTGCATCTCAAAACTAAACACAGTTCCGTCATTAAAAAAAAGACATGCTGGTGTTCAAGTTGTTGACTTTGTGGATCAGTGACCAGACGTGTTTATGATACGATAGAACTTTATTTATCCCAGGAGGAAAATTGATCTGCCAACAGTCATAAAATAACAAAATACATGAAACGTGAAATTAAAGTGACGTGGAAAGGCTTGGGGGATGTCCAGAGATTGGGGAGGTGGGGGGGGGGGTGTAATGTTCTCTGTATGGCCCTGTTGTGACTAGCACAATGAATACACGTCTGACATCTTGTAGGACAAGTTTAATCTGCAATGACTGAAGCTTCCAGAAGGACACTTGACCTCAGTCACGAGGCACAGGTACATTTGCCAGCTTCTGTTTTTGGCCTCAAGGGGCACTGGCATTTACATTACATATTACATTACATATACATCACAAATTCCATTCTGATACATTCAATGATAGTACATTACTAATACATCACATCTCCCCCTTCACTTTAATTACATCACATCGGAGAAAACTCGTGCGTTCAGAGAGAGAGCGTATAAACTCCGTACAGACAGCACCCGTAGTCTGGTTCGAACCTGGGTCTCTGGCGCTGTGAGGCAGCATCTCTACTGCTGCGCCACCGTGCCGTCCTAATCCCACAGTTCAAAGGGCTGCCCATGTTCATCACAGGACAGAAGAACAGTTCAGTTCTTCCCACAATAACAGTACAGGGGAGAGGGGGAGTGAGAGTAACAGTGCAGGATGAGAGGGAGAGTGAGAGTAACGGTACAGGGAGAGGGGGAGTGAGAGTAACAGTGCAGGATGAGAGGGGGAGTGAGAGCAACAGTACAGGGAGAGGGGGAGTGAGATAAACGATACTCTACGATTCTGTGTCACTTTGCAGATCATTCTGGCCCTATATTCGTGACTTGCCCTTTCCCCTCCCACACACAGTGAAACTCCAATAACCCGACACCGATTGCTCGGTAACCCCGACCGGTTAGTATCTGTGTCACTGAGGCACTGCGGTGTTGGCTGGCGTCCCGTGTGTAAACAGGAAGTGCTGTTGGATTGGGGTACGGACTGTGGGCCACTTGTGTAGCCCAGCTGGGGATTAAACTCTGAACAAGATGGAAATTAAACCAACAAAGTACAGACTCTGGAAATCTGCAATAAAAACCACTAAATGCTGCAAATCTCAGCAGGTCAAGCAGCATCTGTGGAGACGCATGCAGTCATAGAACATATATCAGTACCGCACTGCTACAGGCCCTTCGGTCTACAATGCCCATGCTGAACATACCAAGTTAAACTAATCTCGACCTAAACAACTCATATCCCTCCATATCCATGTAAAAAGCATCTTAAAGGTCACTCCTGGTATCTGCTTCCACCACCACATTCTGGACACCCACTCTCTGTGTAAATAACTTTCCCTGTATGTCTCCTTGCAACTTTCCTCCTCTCAGTTTAAAGCTATGGCCTCTTGTCTTTTACATTTCCATCCTGGGAAAAAAGTTCCGACTGTCTACCCTATCTATGCCTCTCATAATGTTTTAATATATTTATTATATATAGTCTTTCAGATGATTAGATAGCACACAACAAGTACCTCAGTAGGCATGACAATATACTAAACTTTTAACGTTTAGAGTTTTGTATATTTCTTTTAGGCCTCCCATCAATCATCCACGCTCCAGAGAAAACAATACGTTTGTTCAACCTCTCCTTATGGCTAATACACTCTAATCCAGGCAGCATCCTGGTGAACCTCTTTTGCACCCTCTCTAAATCTTCCACTATCTTCCTGTAAGGGTGACCTGAACTGCACACAACATACCAGCCAACGAGTCCGATTTTATCGTATTTGTTTCGATTTTTGTGTTAAAAGTGTGAAAAATTGGAACAGTACTATTTTGAAATGAGGAAGAAAAAACGGCCAATCAACCGCTGTCTCTAAGGGGGTTGCGTCCAATCACCGAGCCAGCTTTCCTTAAAATTCCCATCCAATCAGCCGCTGTCTCCAAGGGCATTGTGTCCAATTACAGAATGCGCTGGTCAATCAGACGCTGTCTCCGAGATGCGTTGCGGCCAATCACCGACCAGCTTCCCTTACTGAAGAAGAAGATGGCTGCAGCCAAAATCACCTTTTCTCTGCTGTTTGCACACAGTGCTGGGCAAAGAGACATTTCAGGTAACATTCTTTGTAAAGCTTTTTTGCAGCTGTATGAAGTCATTTATTTCATGAAATATTTATCTTTAAATTTTTTTAAATTAATTAAAAAAATCCAGCAAAATGGCACCACGTAATAATACTGATTTCCTCAGCAAAATACTGATTTTCAGGTACTAGAATACTGAAAAGCTCTGACAAAACTTGGCAGCTCTGAATATCTCGTGATATCGACAAACTACTAAAAAAAAAACTGAAAATCCGGGATCTAAGGCGGGCCCCTGGACCCCACCCGTAATGCTCCGTCAACCCGCGCTCAGAGTAAGATTTTTCATTTTCAAATGTTGGCAGGTATGACACAATACACCAACTACGGCCAGGTCAAAGTTTTATAAAATTGCAACCTGCCTTTTATATTCGCACTCAAGTTGGCGCAGCAGTAGAGTTACTGCCTTACAGCGCCACAGACCCGAGTTCGATCCTGACTACGGGTGCTGTCTGTACAGAGTTTGTACGTTCTCCCCGTGACCTCTGTGGGTTTTAACAGAGATCTTCGGTTTCCTCCCACACTCCAAAGTCGGGCAGGTTATTGGGTAAATTGGCTCGGTACAAGTTTAAATTGTCCCTCGTGTGTGTGTGGTAGTGTTACTGTGCGGGAATCACCTGTGGGTGAGGACTCGCTGGGCCGAAGGGCCTGTTTTGCGCGCTGTATCTCCAAACTAAACTAAACTAAAAGCTTTTCACTCTATCTCGGTACACATGACGATAAACTAAACTCAACGTGCCAAGACACGGGAGCACGGAGAAACCTCATGCAGAAGCGACAGAGGTGGGAATTGAACCTGGGTTTCTGGAGCTCTGAGTGTCAGCTTTAATCACCGCAGCTCCCAGCGCAGGCCGGGAACACAATCCCCAACTTGACCAACTTCCATCCTATCGACCCGACACTCTCCCACGCCGCCGTTTGTCGTCTCACTTGATCCGCCAGTTCTTCTGCTCTCCAACAGGGGGCAGTGAGAGGGTTATGTGACCAGCAGTTGAGATTTGGAATCTGATCAGTTTATTGTCACAAACACACCGTGGGTGCAATTAAATTCCTCACCTGCAGTCAGCTCAGGGAGTGGATCGTGGACACACTGATAGATCACAGCGCGTCTATTTGGGGCACTGCAAGTCGGCTGCCCTGCCAGCAGCGTGTTTGTTATTTTGACTCTTTTGGGGTTTTTTTGGTGTGTCTAATGTTACTTTAGGTGTCTCTTGGTGTGTCTTGTGTGTGTGTGTGTGTGTGGGGGGGGGGGCCGCTTTCGGTCGCCTCCTTGACGTAGAGGCGACCTTTTCCATGTCACCTCCCTAACAACATGGATTGGAGCGGCCTTTACCGGAGTCGGGCCCGGAGCATCAACAGCAGGTGCAGCGCGGACTTTCCATCGCGGAGCGGGCGAACCCTTGCCGGGGGTCGCCAGAGAGGAGTGCTCCGATCGCCGGCCTGGTGACTTTGGCATCATGGGGCTGTGATCTGCGGAGCTTCTAGCAGCGGGCGGGGCGTGGATTACCATCCGCAGTCTGGGATCCCTTGCCGGGGATCGCCAGAGAAGAGCTCCGACCCCCGGCCTATAACATCCTGAAGCCGCGGTCTCCGGTAGGAAAGTTCCGATTCGGGACCTCCAAGCCACGGAGTGTGCTTGACTGTCCCGACGAGAGGGCCTATACATCCGACCATCCGTAGCGGCGACTACGGAGGGTTTATGGTGCCGACCACGGATGAACAAAGGAGGAGGACTAACTGAACTATGTTGCCTTCCACCACAGTGAAGAATGTTGTGGTGGATGTCTGTGTTAAATTCTATTGTGTATTCTGTGTTCTTTTTAAGTGTATCGCTGCTGGCAAATTCATTTCACTGCACCTTTTGGTGCCTGTGACGAATAAAATTGACTTTGACTTTTGACTTTTTCCTCGCAATAATGTGTGTCCACACTTTCACCGTGTGTGATAGCACCCGTGGATGGCGGGATTGGACTGGGCAGCTCGCAAACACAACTTCTCACCTTGTGTCGGTTCACGTGGCTATAACGTGCTGAAGATAGACACAAGATGCTGGAGTAACTCAGAGCGACAGGCAGCATCCATGGAGAGAAGGAATGAGTGACGTTTCGGGTCGAGACCCTTCTTCAGAGATGCTGCCTGTCCCGCTGAGTTACTCCAGCATTTTGTGTCGATCTTTCATTTAAAGCAGCACCTGCAGTTTCTTCCCACACAATAATGAACTTAACTGTTGTAAAATAAGTCGGATGACAGCGGACTGGGCGGGTCGGATTCCGGTGGCTGTTCACGATGATAAGATGCTGAATGTCTGAGCAGAGAGGGGAGGGAGAGGGCAGAGAGGAGGAGGGAGGGGGAGAGAGGAGGAGGGAGGGAGAGAGAGGCTTGAAGGAGAGGGAAAGGAAGGAGTGGGAGAAATGATTGGGAGGAGAGAGAGTGGGCGTAGAAGGGGAGAGATAGGGAAGGGGAGAGAGAGGATGCAGGGAGGGAGAAAGGATGTAGGGAGAGGGGATGGAGGGGAGGGATAAAGGGTGGGGGAGAGAGGATGCAGGGAGGGAGAGAGGATGGAGGGGGAAAGATGGAGGGCGAGGGAGAGGATACAGAGGGAGTGCGTGCAGGGAGGGGGAGAGATGTGTGCAGGGAGGGGGACAGTACATAAAAAATCAGTAGGTGAGAGAATACAAGGAGAATGGAGGCAGTGGAGATGGTTTAGTT
Organism: Malacoraja senta; assembly: GCA_038087875.1. Classification (NCBI taxonomy): domain Eukaryota; kingdom Metazoa; phylum Chordata; class Chondrichthyes; order Rajiformes; family Rajidae; genus Malacoraja; species Malacoraja senta. Next base: position 607,054 of record JAXLNO010000073.1, on the reverse strand, counting down.
TATTGACACGTGTACCGAGGTACGGTGAATGTTGTGTGTATAGATATATGATAAGGAAATAACGTTTAGTGCCAGGTAAAGCCAGCAAAGTCCTAGGGTCACCAGTTAGGTAGATAGTAGTTCAGGACTGCTCTCTAGTTGTGGTAGGATGGTTCAGTTGCCTGATAACAGCCGGGAAGAAACTCTCCCTGAATCTGGAGGTGTGCGTTCGTTTTCACACTTCTGTATTTCTTACCCATTGGGAGAGGGGAGAAGAGGGAGTGGCCGGGGTGAGACTGGTCCTTGATTATGCTGCTGGCAGCGTGGTGTGTAGATGGTCGATGGGAGGAAGATTGATTATAGAGAGTAAGGAAAGAGAGAGATGGGCAGAGAGAAACGTCAGAGAAAGTGGGCAGGGGGAGGGTGCGCACAGAAAGGGTTTGAGCAGAGGCTCATTTGTATCTGGGCTTGACCTCGCTGTACAGATCCTGGTCGCCGAGATGCAGCTCCTGTGAGGAAAGAAATTCACAAGTTATAGGAGTAGATTTAGGCCATTTGCCCAAATAGTCTACTCCGCCATTCAATCATGGCTGATCACTGCCTCCTAGCCCTATTTTCCTGCTTTCTCCACATAACCCTTTACACCCGTTCTAATCAAGAATTTATCTATTTCTGTCTTCAAAATATCCACTGACTTGGCCTCCACAACCCTCTGTCAAGCACTCATCACATGCTAACCCACTCATTCCTGGGATGATCCTTGTAAACCTCCTCTGGACCCTCTCCAAGAAACACCGGTCACAGGAAGGGGCTGGAGGGGAGGGAGGTCGTTGCAGAGATAGTGAGGGAAGGGGGTTACAGAAATAGGGGGGGTGGTGTAGGGGCTGGAGGGGAGGAGGTTAAACAGACTGGGAGGGGTGTAGGGACCGAAGGGGAGGGATAACAGAGTCTGGGGGTGGAGGGACTTTCACTGAGCCCGGGGGGGGGGGTACAGGGGAGTGAATGTTGGGGTTTGGAAGGCACAGGATAAGGTTCTAGCCGTTGGGGAGTGGGGCAGGGACAGGGTCGGTGATGTTGAGTACGTGGAATAGGAGCGGGAAGGTGCAGTCCGAGGATGTTTCTACTAGTTGGGGGACCTGAGGCCACAGCCTCAGCATTATAGGATGTTCCTTCAGGAAGGAGATGAGGCGGAATTTCTTTCATCAGAGGGTGGTGAATCTGCGGGATTCATTACCACAGGCGGTTGTGGAGGCCGTGTCAGTGGATTTTTTTAAGTCAGAGATTGATAGATTCGTGATTATTTTGGATGTCAGGGGTTATGGGGATAAGGCAGGAGAATGGGGTTAAGAGGGAGAGATACATCAGCCATGATTGAACGGTGGAGTGGACTAGATGGGCCAAATGGGCTAATTCTACTCCCATCACGTAGGAACATCGTGGGGCCAGTCTCAGTGGGCAGAGCGGGATATGACGTACGGATTCAATGTGCTGAGGGTGAGGGGGGGGGGTCAGTTTCCTGGGGCAGAGTCGTTGACAGGGGGTAGGGTTGGTGATTTTGGGAGGCAAAGGTTCAGTGGGCAGGAGTGTGTGGGGGGGGGAGTGGTTGTTGCCCGACGCTGGGATGGGGGAGAGTTTAGTTACTTTTTAGTTTATTGTCACATGTGGGAACGAGTTGGATCCATGGGGAGAGAGTGGGGAGGAGATTGTACATATGAAGTGTGGGGAATGGGAGAGAGTTTTGCTCCATGGTGGGAGGGAATGGGGAGGAGATGGGTCAATTGGGAGTATGGACAGTGAGAGGGAATGGGGATGGCTTTGTGTCCATGGGGAGTGGGGACAGTGAGGAATGGGATTGGGAACAGCACTGAGATTGTTCCCAGATTATGTAGTTTTTTCTGATGCGGATGAGGTATAAATATCAGCTCCAGGATACGTGGGCAGTCTGCCCTGCCTCTCTCCCAAACACGGTGGTAGCGGTGGGGAGGGGGGGGGGGGTGGTGGTTATGTGTTGGAGAGGGCCCTGATTTCAGGCTGGCGCAGTGTGTACCTCCCCTCTCTCTCGTTCTCGTGAGTAAATGGCAGTGAAGACATTCGGACAGCTTCCAGATCATCTCGCACCTCATTTGTTGCGACAATGCGCTGCCCAGACGATTACAGTAACGACAGCAAAGACGACGGCAAGAACGATCAAGGCCGCGATGCATTTCCAAGACCTTTCCGAGCCACGTACTGAGGGGTGGAGAAAGGAGTCAGTGAGAGCCCAGCTCTGAGAAACAGACACCACAACTTAACCCCAACTCCAGCCCAGACCGAGCAGCAAAAGATATTCTCCAGCACGCACCACTCCATTGGATTACACTGGAATTACTGAACGGAAACAGGCCATTCAGCCCATCTTGTCCCGTTGACCCTACTATCCTCATCTATCAGAATGTCCTCCCTCCCTCTAAATCTACTTCTACTGTGGCCGCAACCTGCCCCGAAGGCAGTGAGATCCACCACTCACCTCTCTCTGAGCAAAGCCATGTCCCTTTGAGGTCCCCCCCACACTCTGCACACATCTACTCCATCCTAACCCTTCATCGTTTCAGAGTCGTGCATTGGTACAGCACGGAAACAGGCCATTCGGCCCAACTCGTCCATGCCAACCAAAACGTCCCATCTAAATAAGTCCCATTTGGCCCATATCTCTCTGAACCTTTCCTATCTGTGTATCTGTCCAAATGTTGTTATTGTACAACTTCCACTACATCCTCCGGCCGTTCATTCCCAGATACCAACCACCATTTGTGTGAAAAAGTTGCCCCACAGATTCATATTAAATCATTCCCCTCTACCTTCTAGTTCTCGATTACCCTATCTTTACTCACCTCTATAAGATCACCCCCCCGCCGCCTCCCCTCCAACCTCCTGTGCTCTGAGGAATAAAGTTTGTGCCTGCCTAACCTATCTCTATCGTTCAGTCCCTCAGGTCCTAGTAGCATCCTTGAAAATCTTCTCTGCATTATTTCCAGCTTAATGGCATGTTTCCTGTAGCAGGGCGACCAAAGCTGAACAGGCTAAACACAACTTGTAGGAACAGCATTTCATATTTCGTTTGGGCACCTTACTGCCCAGTGGAATGTATATTGATTTCTCTAACTTCAATTAACCCCAGCAATCTCTTTCTCTCTCTATCCCTCCACCACCCAAGTTGCACCAGCTTTTCGTTTTCACCCACCAAACAGTAAACAATGGCCTGTTTCCTTCATCTTTACTTTTTTGCATATCTTTCATTCATTGTTCTTTATCTCTCTCTCTACATCATCTTCTATCATTTTCTATATCTCTCGTTTTCCTTTCCTGTGACTTTCAGTCTGAAGAACAAGTGCGTCGAGATGGGGCTCCCAAGGGACCGTATTAGGAACCTGGAGCAGCAGCTCGATGACCTCTGTCTGGTCAGGGAGAGTGAGGAGGTCATAGAGAGGAGTTATAGAGAGGAGGTCACTCCAAGACCACGGGAGCCAGACAAGTGGGTCACCGTTAGGAGGGGCAAGGGGCAGAGGCAGGGACTAGAGAGTACCCCGGTGGCTGTACACCTTGGCAATAAGTACTCCTGTTTGAGAACTGTTGGGGGGGACAGCCTACCTGGGGGTAGCGACATTGGCCGGGCCTCCGGTACAGAGACCGGCCCTGTTGCTCAGAAGGGTAGGGAAAAGAAGAGGAGGGCAATAGTAATAGGGGACTCTATAGTTAGGGGGACAGATAGGCGATTCTGTGGACGCAGTCAGGAGGCTCGGATGGTAGTTTGCCTCCCCGGTGCCAGGGTGTGGGATGTGTCTGAACGTGTCCAAGATATCCTGAAATGGGAGGGAGAGGAGCCCGAGGTCGTGGTACATATAGGTACCAATGACATAGGTAGAAAAAAGAGAAGAGGTCCTGAAAGGAGAATTTAGGGAGTTAGGAGGAGAGTTAAGGAGAAGGACCGCAAAGGTAACAATCTCAGGATTACTGCCTGTGCCACGCGACAGTGAGAGTAGGAACGGAGTGAGGTGGAGGATAAATGCGTGGCTGAGGGACTGGTGCAGAGGGCAGGGATTCAAGTTTCTGGATCATATGGACCTCTTTTGGGGAACGTGTGACTTGTACAAAAAGGACGGGTTGCACTTGAACCCGAGGGGGACCAATATCCTGGTGGGAAGATTTGCAAAGGCTACTGGGGAGACTTTAAACTAGAACGGTTGGGGGAGGGACTCAAATAGAGAAAGCTAGTAGACAGTGTGTGAGACAGGAGGCAGAGAAGGGAAGCACTCAGACCCAACATGTAGGGGAGAAAGAAGAAAAAGATAATAAACAGAGAATAAGAGGTGGTGGGTTTCTTAAATGTGTATATTTTAATGCTAGGAGCATTGTAAGAAAGGTGGATGAGCTTAGCGCCTGGATTGACACCTGGAAGTATGATTTTGTGGCGATTAGTGAAACATGGCTGCAGGATGGCTGTGATTGGAAACTAAATATTCCAGGATTTCGTTGCTTCAGGTGTGATAGGAGGGGCAAGAGGTGGAGGTGTTGCATTGCTTGTCAGGGAAGATATCCTTGCTTTGGCAGGATAGATTAGAGGGCTCGTCTAGGGAGGCCTATTTGGGTGGAACTGAGAAATGGGAAAGGTGTAGCAAAACTTATAGGGGTGTATTATAGACCGCCTAATGGGGAGAGCGAGAATTGGAAGAGCAAATATGTAAGGTTATAGCAGATATTAGTAGTAAGCACAAGGTAGTGATTGTGGGAGATTTCAATTTTCCACACATAAACTGGGAAACACATTCTGTAAAAGGGCTGGATAGTTTGGAGTTTGTAAAATGTGTGCAGGATAGTGTTTTGCAGCAATACATAGAGGTACCTACTAGAGAAGGGGCAGTGCTGGACCTCCTGTTAGGAAATGAGACAGGCCAGTGGCGGAGGTATGCGTCGGGGAGCACTTCGGGTCCAGTGATCACAATACCATTAGTTTCAATATAATTATGGAGAAGGTCAGAACTGGACCAAGGGTTGAGATTTTTGATTGGAGAAAGGCTAACTTTGAGGAGATGCGAAAGGATTTAAAAGGAGTGAATTGGGACATTTTGTTTTATGGGAAGGATGTAGAAGAGAAATGGAAGACATTTAAAGCTAAAATTTGAAGAGTACAGAATCTTTATGTCCCTGTTCGGTTGAAAGGAAAGAGTAAAAATTGGAAAGAGCCATGGTTTTCAAGGAAAATTGGACACTTGGTTCGGAAAAAGAGAGATCTACAATATTTATAGGCAGCATGGAGTAAATGAGGTGCTTGAGGAGTATAAAGAATGTAAAAAGAATCTTAAGAAATAAATTAGAAAAGCTAAAAGATATGAGGTTGCTTTGGCAAGTAAGGTGAAAGTAAATCCAAAGGTTTTCTACAGCTATATTAATAGCAAAAGGATAACGAGGGATAAAATTGGGCCATTAGAGAGTCAGAGTGGACAGCTATCTGCAGAGCCAAAAGAGATGGGGGAGATATTGAACAATTTATTTTCTTCGGATTCACCAAGGAGAAGGATATTGAATTATGTGAGGTAAGGGAAACAAGTAGAGTAGCTATGGAAACTATGAGGATCAAAGAAGAGGAAGTAGGGACACTTTTCGAAAAATATAAAAGTGGATAAGTCTCCAGGTCCTGACAAGTTATTCCCTAGGACATTGAGGGTAGTTAGTGTAGAAATAGCAGGGGCAATGACAGAAATATTTCAAATGTCATGAGAAAACGGGAATGGTGCCGGAGGATTGGCGTACTGCGCAAGTTATTCCGTTGTTTAAAAAGGGTTCTAAGAGTAAACGTAGCAAATATAGACCTGTTAGTTTGATGTCAGTGGTGGGCAAATTAATGGAAAGGATACTTAGAGATAATATATATAATCATCTGGATAAACAGGGTCTGATTAGGAACAGTCAACATGGATTTGTGCCTGGAAGGTCATGTTTGACTAATCTTCTTGAATTTTTTGAAGAGGTTACTAGGGAAATTGATGAGGGTAAAGCGGTGGATGTTGTCTATATGGACTTCAGTAAGGCCTTTGACAAAGTTCCAACATGGAAGGTTGGTTAAGAAGGTTCAATTGTTGGGTATGAATAGTGGAGTAGCAAGATGGATTCAAGAGAGGCTGAATGGGAGATGCCAGAGAGTAATGGTGGATGGCTGTTTGTCAGGTTGGAGGCCGGTGACTAGTGGGGTGCCTCAGGGATCTGTGTTGGGTCCACTGTTGTCTGTCATATATATCAATGATCTGTATGATGGTGTGGTAAATTGGATTAGTAAGTATGCAGATGATACTAAGATAGGTGGTGTTGTGGATAATTAAGTAGATTTTCAAAGTCTACTGAGAGATTTAGGCCATTTGGAAGAGTGGGCTGAAAGATGGCAGATGGAGTTTAATGCTGATAAGTGTGAGGTGCTACATGTTGGCAGGACAAATCAAAATAGGACGTACATGGTAAATGGTAGAGAATTGAGGAATGCAGTTGAACAGAGGGATCTAGGAATAACTGTGCATAGTTCCCTGAAGGTGTAATCTCATGTAGATAGGGTGGTAAAGAAAGCTTTTGGTGTGCTGGCCTTTATAAATCAGAGCATTGAGTATAGAAGTTGGATGTAATGTTAAAATTGTACAAGGCATTGGTGAGGCCAATTCTGGAGTATGGTGTACAATTTTGGTCGCCAAATTATAGGAAAGGTCAACAAAATAGAGACAGTACAGAGGAGAATTACTAGAATGTTGCCTGGGTTTCAGCACCTAAGTTACAGAGAAAGGTTGAACAAGTTTTAGGTCTATTCTTTGGAGCGCAGACGGTTAAGGGGGGATGATAGAGGTCTTTAAAATTGTGAGAGGGATAGACAGAGTTGACGTGGATACGCTTTTTCCATTGAGAGTAGGGAAGATTCAAACAAGAGGACATGATTTGAGAATTAAGGGACAAAAATTTAGAAGTAACATGAGGGGGAACTTCTTTACCTAGAGAGTGGTAGCTGTGTGGAATGAGCTTTCAGTGGAAGTGGTGGAGGCAGGTTCGATTTTATCATTTAAAAATAATTGGATAAGCATATGGACGGGAAAGGAATGTAGGGTTATGGTCTGAGTGCAGGTAGATGGGACTAGGTGAGAGTAAGTGTTCTGCACGGACTAGAAGTGCCGAGATGGCCTGTTTCCGTACTGTAATTGTTATATGGTTATATGGTTACAAGAGCGGTCTCGACCTGGAACGTTACCCATTCCTTCTGTCCTGGGATGCTGTTGGTCCCACTAAGTTACTTCAGCTTTTTATGTCTATCTTCGATTTTAAACAGCATCTGCAGTTCCTTCCGAAACAATTACACCCCAGCGGTATGAACATTGACTTATCCAACTTCAGATAGCCCTTGCTTTCCCTCTCTCTCCGTGCCAGTTCTCCCACCAGTCTTACTCTCCGACTACATTCTATCTCTGTCCCGCCTACTCCCCTGACATCAGTCTGAAGAAGGGTTTGGACCCAAAGCGTCACCCATTCCCTCTCTCCAAAGATGCTGCCTGTCCTGCTGAGTTACACCAGCATTTTGTGTATATCATCGGTTTAAACCAGTATCTGCAGTTCCTTCCTACATATCTCAACATTCTCTTGGCTCACTTTACCCATTCTCCATAAACCCGTGTCCACCCGACACTACCCGCTTTGAATCAGATCTCATCCCTTTGGTTCCTTCAATTAACATCGCTGGATGTTACAATTTGCAGCCTTGTTTCTATTTGACCATGGACTCTGTAACTTTCTCCAATCCTCTTGGGATTAAATGCCATCAACCATGACTCAGCGCATCTCAACTGATCAAGACCCTGCTGCAATGTTTGCCAACCATCTTCACCATCTGCAATGCCACCCACTTTTGTGTCGTCTGCAAGCTTGCTATGTACATTCTCAGTCAAATCATTGATACAGGTGACAAACTGCAGTGGGCCCAGCACCGAACCCTAAGGCAAACCACTGGTCACAGGCCGCCAGGCTGAAAAACAACCTCCACCATCACCCTCTGCTTCCTTCCATGAAGCCGATTTTCTCGGCCCGAAACGTCACCCATTTCTTCTCTCCAGAGATGCTGCCTGCCCCGCTGAGTTACTCCAGCTTTTTGTAACTATTTTTTATCCATTCATCTGTCTCTGCCACAGGAGGCTGTAGGCCAAGTCAGTGGATATATATATATATATATATATTTTAAATGTAAGTTTTTATTAGAGGTATCTGCATATCATAGTCCAACCCATTACAAACTTTGTATAACGATTACATATTAAGTATCCAGGGTTCCGGGCACCCAGTTACCAAAGTAGCTGGGGTCCTCCTTTATCGGTTACATATTAACGTTGCCTCTAATTATTTATTTATATTTATAGATAATAAAAATAAAGAAATAAAGAGAAGAAATTAGAAAAGTAAGATAAACTATCAATAATACAACTTAGGAGATAGGTCCATAGGTCAGAAAACATAACTATTCATCTAGTCCTGGGTTCAGGTTTCAGTCAGGCCTCCTCGCCGGCCCAGTCTACCCCTTCAAATAATCTATAAATGGAGACCATATTTTAGTAAATAATTCTGGTTTGTCAATTAAGACATATCTAATTTTTTCCAAATGTAAGGTCTCCGACATCTCCATAATCCACATCTTAATTGTGGGGGTTGCTGGATTTTTCCAAACTTTCAATATGAATTATTTCCCCAATTATTATACTGTAGTCAAGGAAATTTCTTTGGTTTGTTGTAAGTTTCAGGTATTTTTCTGATATGCCCAATATTATTAATTTAGGATCGGGATCCAGTTGAGTATTAACAACTACAGAGATTATTTAAAAAATATCCATCCAATAATTTTTAATTTTTATACAATTTACAAAGGTATGGGTTAAATTAGCCGATGAGTATTGGCATTTATCACAAATAGGAGAGATATTAGGAAAGATTCTATTTAATTTTGTTTTTGAATAATGCAATCTGTGTAGTACTTTAAATTGTATTAAAGACTGTCTGGTATTTAATGAGCATTGATGTATATGTTGTAAACTTTCATCCCAAATATCTTTTGTTATAGGTTGGGCTAATTCCTTTTCCCATGCTAATCTATGTAATTCCGTCGACGGTCTCACTGTCTAAAAGAATATTATAAATATAAGATATTAATTTATCTGTATTAGGGTGTTTATTTAAACATTCATCTAGAATCTCTGGTTCTCTAGTTCTGTATTCTTGTGTATGTGATTTAACATAATCTTTAAGTTGTAAGTATCTAAAAAAATTATTTTAATGTAATCCATAATTCTGTTGTAGTTCCTGAAACGAATGAAAAATACCAATTTTATAAAGCTGTACCATCTTTTTAATTCCATGATTTTTCCATTGTACAAAACCTTTATCCAACACTGAGGGTTTAAATGAAGGATTATTTGCAATGGGGAGAGAAAATGATAAATTATCCAATTTTAATGTCTTTTTTAATTGTTTCCAAATTCGAATTCCACTATATATTATAGGGTTTTCACTATAGATTTTTTAATTCAGTTTTGTGGGAGCTAACAGAATCGGACCAATTACAAAAGGTAAACAATCTTCCTTTTCCATCTTTAACCAGTCTGGTTGTTGATCGATATCTTCCAACCAAAAATTCATATTTTTTACAATGACTGCCCAAAACATTTGGTAAAACTAATCCTCCTTTGGTCTTCGGTTTACATACGTGTTTTTTGCTTATTCTATGATTCTTATAATCCCAAATAAAACTTGTCACAATAGAATCGACTTTTTAAAATAATTTGTTTGGGAGATATATCAGGATTGATTGAAAGAGGTATAGCAATTGCAGAAGGAAAATCATTGTTATAGCATTAATTCTACCGAGCATTGAAATGAGAAGTGTTTTCCAGTATTGAATATTCTTATGCAATTTATTAAGTAAAGGCATGAAATTTGATTTAAATAGAGAGTTATATTTCTTTGTCACATAAATTCCAAGGTATTTAAATTTTTCATTAACTATTCTAAAAGGTGACTGTTGCAATATATATGAATTAGGGTCCGCTATTGGCATAATCTCACTTTTATTCCAATTAATTCTATATCCCGAAAATAAACCAAATTGAGTTATAAGATTTAACAAGTTTGGAATGCTGATTTCTGGATTTGTAATATATAATAATACATCGTCTGCGTATAGAGAGATTTTATTAACTATTTTTAGTATTATACCCATATATTTCTGGATGTGCTCTAACTCTTTCTGCTAGTGGTTCGATAGCAAGGGCAAATAATAAAGGTGATAACGGGCATCCTTGTCTGCAACCTTTAGATAAATCAAATTGTGTTGATAGCATTTGATTTGTCATTATTCTAGCTGTTGGGTTAGTGTATAAAAGCTTAACCCATGTGCAAAACTTCTCACCCAATTGAATTTTTTCCATTACCGAAAATAAATAGGGCCATTCCACTTGATCGAATGCTTTCTCAGCATCTAACGAGATGACTGCTAAATCTACATTAGCTATTCTGTTTGAGTATATAATATTAAATAATCGTCTCAAATTATAATACGTAGCGTTTTGGAATAAAGGCAGTTTGGTCAGGGTGTATTAATTTATGAATCACTAAACTTAATCTATGGGCTAAAATTTTAGTTAATATTTTCTGATCGGTGTTTACAGTGGATATATTTAAAGCAGAGATAGATAAATTCCTGATTAATATGGTTGTCAAAGGGTATGGGAAGAAGGCACGAGAATGGAGTTAGGAGAGACAGAACAGCCATGATTGAATGGCGGAGTAGACTGGATGGGCCGAATCACCGAATTCTGCTCCTATCACTTATGATAATGATCTAGTTGGATCCCATGCAAGCTAACCTTCCAGAGCAGCCTACCTTGTTGAATGCCTTGCTGAAATCCATACATGTGTCTACAGCTCTGCCCTCTTCGAACTTTTTTGACATAAGAGATTAGGATACAAGCTTAAATCACACGGTATTGGGGGTTCAGTATTGATGCGGATAGAGAACTGGCTGGCAAACAGGAAGCAAAGAGTAGGAGTAAACGGGTCCTTTTCACAATGGCAGGCAGTGACTAGTGGGGTACCGCAAGGCTCAGTGCTGGGACCCCAGCTATTTACAATTTATATTAATGATCTGGACGAGGGAATTGAAAGCAACATCTCCAAGTTTGCGGATGACACTAAGCTGGGGGGCAGTGTTAGCTGTGAGGAGGATGCTAGGAGACTGCAAGGTGACTTGGATAGGCTGGGGGAGTGGGCAAATGTTTGGCAGATGCAGTGTAATGTGGATAAATGTGAGGTTATCCACTTTGGTGGCAAAAACGGGAAGGCAGACTATTATTTAAATGGTGGCCGATTAGGAAATGGGGAGGTGCAGCGAGACCTGGGTGTCATGGTACACCAGTCATTGAAAGTAGGCATGCAGGTGCAGCAGGCAGTGAAGAAAGCGAATGGTATGTTGGCCTTCATAGCAAGAGGATTTGAGTATAGGAGCAGGGAGGTTCTACTGCAGTTGTACAGGGTCTTGGTGAGACCACACCTGGAGTATTGCGTACAGTTTTGGTCTCCAAATCTGAGGAAGGACATTATAGCCATAGAGGGAGTGCAGAGAAGGTTCACCAGACTGATTCCTGGGATGTCAGGACTTTCATATGAAGAAAGACTGGATAGACTTGGCTTATACTCGCTAGAATTTAGGAGATTGAGAGGGGATCTTATAGAAACGTACAAAATTCTTATGGGGTTGGACAGGCTAGATGCAGGAAGATTGTTCCCGATGTTGGGGAAGTCCAGGACAAGGGGTCACAGCTTAAGGATAAGGGGGAAATCCTTTAAGACCGAGATGAGGAAAAACTTTTTCACACAGAGAGTGGTGAATCTCTGGAACTCTCTGCCACAGAGGGTAGTTGACGCCAGTTCATTGGCTATATTTAAGAGGGAGTTAGATGTGGCCCTTGTGGCTAAAGGGATCAGGGGGTATGGAGAGAAGGCAGGTACGGGATACTGAGTTGGATGATCAGCCATGATCATATTGAATGGCGGTGCAGGCTCGAAGGGCCGAATGGCCTACTCCTGCACCTATTTTCTATGTATCTATGTATCTATGACACAACCTCCCACATACAAAACCATGTTGACCATCCCAATGCAGCCCTTGTCCATCTAAACACATGTATATCCTATCCCTCAGAATACCCTCCAGTAACTTTCCAACCACAGATATTAAGCTCACTGGCCTGAACTTCCCAGCCTTTTCCCTGCAGTCATTCTTCAATAGAGGCACAATAGATGACAACGTCTATGGCCTCTAATTTTAAAATCCTCCTCTCTGGGAAAAATCCTGCGTATGTTCATTGATGATCTTGTCACTTCAATAAGGTCACCCCCTTAGCCCCACACACCTCAAAGAAAAACATGTCAACCAATCCAACCACTTCCAATAACTCAAACCTGCAAACACACGTAACGTCCAGGTGAATCTCTTCTGCAACCTTTCCAATTTAATGACACCCTTCCAACAGCTGGGTGACCAGAACTGCACAGATTAATCCAAGTGTGGTCTCACCAACAAGATGCACAGCTACATCCCAATGTACCACTCCTTGTGCTCAATACCCCTCAGGACTCCTGAGAATCCTGAATATCATCAACAAATAGAACTTTAGGGATTTTAGGAGGTATAGGGACTGTTAGTTTCCTCCAAATGTGGCTTGACAAGCGCCTTATAGAGCCTCAGCATTATTTTGCTTGGGCAGCTTGCAGCCCAGTGGTATGAATATTGATTTCTCGAACTTAAAGTAACCCCGGCATTCCCTCTCTCTCCATCCCTCCCTAGTTACACCAGTTTCTCGTTTCCACCCAACAAACAGCTAATAATGGCCTGTCACCCATTTCTTCTCTCCCGAGATGCTGCCTGTTTCGCTGAGTTACTGCAGCCTTTTTTTTTGTCTATCTTCGCTTCACACCAGCATCTGCAATTGCTTCCTACACAGAACTTTCTCAATCCCTGGTTTAAAATTAATACTGACCTCGAATCCGTGCTGCATTCTAGTAAAACCTTCAAAGCCTCCACATCCTTCCGGTAAAGGGGTGATCAGAACCCCACATAATACTCCAAATAACCTTGTCTGATATTGAATATTGACCTCTAACTTCAAGTAACCCTTGCTTTCACTCTCTCCCCAACCCCTTTCCCTTTCCCTGTTCTCCAACCAGTCTGATTGTCCTCGATTATATTTTATCTTTGATTTGTTGTCACCTTCTCCTAGCTATCAATTCTACATTTTTTGAGTCCCCTTTGTCTCCTTTTCACACCTTGCACTTCCTTATCTCTGTATCTCCCCCTCCCCTGACTCGGTCTGAAGAAGGGTCTCGACTCGACATGTCACCCCTTCCTTCTCTCCGGAGATGCTGCCTGTCCCGCTGAGTTACTCCAGCATTTTGTGTCTAACCTTATCCAATCTTCATCTTGCAAGAGGAGAGAGTGTGGGAGAGAAGCAGATATACAACAATGTCCCGGGTAACACACGATATGTTCCACTGACTTCTCATTTATGTTCACAGAGACATAACCGTGTGTCTACTCACATTCTACGATGAGGGTCACTGTCCCCTCTCCTGTCCCGTGTTCATTCTCCGCCACACACTGATAGTCCCCGGCGTCCTGCCGTGTCACCTGAATGATTTTCAACCACAGCTCGTTGGTGGAACGTGTTGTGTTCAGCATGACACCGAGATGTGTCCACGTCAGGTTCGACGCTGGGAAACTCTGGACGGAGCAGAGGAACTCTGCAGAGTTTCCTTCCTTTACATCGACTCCGGAATTATTCACGTTGTCGGGGGAAGTGATTGAGTGATTCCGTGGTGCATCTAAAGACAAACAAAGATTTGAATGTGAGTACATACAGTGCACAGCAGGATTCCACGTGCCAACCACCTGTGTGAAGTCTGCAAGCATTTCTATACCTTGTTCCCATTAAGACAAGATGTCAACATTCATAATAGACACAAAATGCTGGAGTAACTCAGCGGGACAGGCAGCATCTCTGGAGAGAAGGAATGGGTGACGTTTCGGGTCGAGACCCTTCTTCACCCTGATGTCAGGGGAGGGGACGGGGTAGAGATATAATATAGTCAGAGGCAGTAGGACTGTCAGTATAGCGGAGGTAGAGTTTGGGGATTGTTCGATGTACGCTGCAAAGAGGCAGGCACAGACAGGGCCCATATGTGTGTGCCTTTGATCTCTGTGTCTTCATGCACGGGTTCACACATTTGATGGAAAGAGGGCGAAGGGAGTGAGAAATGAGGGAGTATGGAGGAGGAAGGGGTTGGAGGAGGAGTGGGAAAGAGGGGTGGTTAATGGGGGAGAGTAAAGCAGTCAATAACGTGGAGTCGATAGATTCAAATGCGTGTTCCTTATTGTCAAGTACATACAGAAGGAACACATTATAGTGCTATCGTCTTCGCATACCATATTGAAATTAAACAAACTGATGGCTGAGTTGCCAATATAAAGCATGTGACACCTAATGTTATATAGTAAACCCGGACTGGGTTATAGACCGGATGTCTAATACTAAGAAGAGCTGATCAGCTTACGTGATTGATCTAGAAATTCCTTCTTCCGGTTGAGCCATGGTTAATAAGTATATGTGATAAACTATGACACTACAATGATATGGATATCAGCATTAATCACTACGTTCAAGCATAGGAGGATGCATGCAATGAAATGAATAAACAAGCAATGCCAAATCATGAATCGGTTTAAAGTCCAAGGTAAATGTTGAAACTCAGTCTTTGTATTTGGGGTTTGGTTTGCAAACCCTTCCTGCACGTGAGCGGTACAGACCTTCTGTCCCCTTTTCAGGTGACTTGATGAAAGGTGATGGTACAATTGACAGAAACGTTGTGATGGTCATTTCAGTAGGAGACCTTGCGGGTGACAGCACCGGGGCTTCACTGTTGACTTGCCATTGGCCTTGACAGGTTATTCACTTGTGTTGAGATCCATTCTGGATCAGTAGTATCCTCATTGGACCTTAGGACGACGTCTGGTATGACTGTATTGAATGCTATTTATTGTCATTCAAGCCTAGGCTTGAACGAAATATCATTACTACAGTTTTTTTTTAACACATTACAAAAAAAAAACAAGACCCACACTTAACACAGTTTACATAAACATCCATCACAGTGAGTCTCCAACACCTCCTCACTGTGATGGAAGGCAAAGTCTTATCTCTTCCCTTTATTCTTCATCCGCGGTCCAGCAGTCCAACTGCCGCGTCTAGGCGAACTGGGGCTCTGGTGTTAAAGCCTCCGGCGGACGATGGCAAGTCCCGTGGCCATTCAGCCACGCCGGGCGATGCTAGGCCCCGGCTCCGCGCCCTTCAAACCCCGCGGTTCAAGCAGTCCAACCCGCAGTCCAACTGCAGTGTCTAGGCGAACACTTCGATGTTAGAGCCCCCGGCGGGCGATGGTAAGTCCCGTCCGTGTCCTTTGAACCTCGCGATTCCAGCGGGAGAAGTTGCCGTTGCGGGAGCTCCGAAAAGCCGTCTCCCACCAGGGAGCTGGAGCTCCCTATGATCCTGTCCACCGGCCCCGCAGCCGGAGCTTCCGAAACTCCAAAGTCGGGTCGCAGGCGAGCGCCACCACAGCTCTCCCCGCTCCAAAGTCGGCCAGCTCCGCGATGTCAGGTCCCAGGCTCCGCGACTGGAGCCCTCAGGTTGGTCCCGGCCGGAGGCCGCCGCCGGCCCCACAATGTTAGGCCCAACGACATCGGAGATCCGACAGGGAAAAAGTCGGGTCCCCGTACAGGGAAGAGATTAACGGTTTCCCCAACATCCCTCCCTCCACCCCCCACATATACACAGCTAAAAAATAATAAAAACTAAGCTCCAGACATACATTTAACAAGACAAAAAATATAAAAAAAGACGGACGAATGTAGTTGAGCCGCTGGCGTTAGGCGCCGCCACACCCACAAAGTATAATCGTGTAGGTACTGTTGAGATGGCACAGGCTCGTTTACTAGCAGGATGAGTCTTCTGTTGGATCTGTAGATGCCTCCTTCCGATTCGATCAGGTAAGATCGTGGTTCGGTGTGTTTGAGTGTGTTTGCGTGTGTGAGAGAGTGTGTGTGCGTGAGTGAGTGTATGTGAGACAAAGATGCAGAGGCCACTCCCTCTTCACCCCTCTCCCATCGGGCAAAAGGTACAGAAGTGTGAAAACGCACACCTCCAGATTCAGGGACAGTTGCTTCCCAGCTGTTATCAGGCTGAACCATCCTACCACGACCAGAGAACAGTCCTGAACTACTATCGGACTATCTTTGATCGGACTTTACTAGCTTTACCTTGCACTAAATGTTATTCCCATATCATGTACAGTAACTGTACAATGTGCATGACAGTCCACGCCAACCATCGATCACCCGTTCACCAGCTAGTTGTGTTTAGTTTACAGATATTGCGCAGAAACAGGACATGCGGCCCACCGAGTCCGCACCGAACATTGATCACCCATTCACACACTTGTTCTATGTTTAGTTTAGAGATACAGCGTGGAAAAGCCCACCAAGTATGCACTGACCAGCCATCACTGCACACTAACACTATCCTTCATAAACTAGAGACAATTTAGAAATATAATGAGCCAATTAGCATACAAACCTGGATGGCTTTGGAGTGTGGGAGGAAACCGGAACACCCGGAGAAAACCCATGCGGTCACGGAGAGAATGTACAAACTTCGTACTACAGCGCCCGTAGCTGGGATCGAACCTGGGTCTTTGGTGCTTTGAGGCAACAACTCTGCTGCTGTGCCACCGTGCTGCCACATTTCTCCAACCGTCCTCCCCCTGCTCCAGCAACCACCACAGTTCCCCTCTTCGTGACGCCCCCCCCCCCACTTTCCCGTCCCCGTCAACCCTTTCCTCCTGATTTCAATACGCCTTTGTCTCCTTTTCATCTCTAGTCTTTTTCACCACCTCCACCCACCTGCTAAACAGTTCCACCCCCCACCCGTATCCACCTATCACTAGAAGATGTACACAAAATGCTGGAGTAATTCAGCAGGAAAGGCAGCAAGTCTCTTCTCTCCAGAGATGCTGCCTGTCGCGCTGAGTTACTCCGGCTTGTTGTGTTAATTTGATTATTACGGGTGTCAGGAGTTATGGGGAGAAGGCAGGAGTATGGGGTTAGGAGGGAGAGATAGATCAGCCATGATTGAATGGCGGAGTAGACTTGATGGGCCGATTGACCTAATTCTGCTCCTATCACTTATGACCTTATGTACGGGGTGGGAGTTTGCAACCTTCATGTGATCCGCCCTATTTCGACGAATGCAATTAACCTGGCGTGCACAATCAAATAAGATCAAATAGAACAAGTTGTCATCCAACTTTATGTTGTGCACGCCATACGCAAGAAGATGAAGGCCTTATTTACCAGCACTGCTAATGGATTATTGCTGTTCGTGCACAATAAACGATCTCCGTACTTACATTGCACAGTCATTGTGAGGATCTGCTCCGATGAGACCGTAGGGTATGTGACTCTGCAGGTGAGGTTTTGCCCGTGATGTTTGAGCGCTGGGGTCAGGGACATAACAGAAATATATGTCCAAGTGTCTCCCCGCTGAGTTACGCTGTATGAGGCTGACGGTGGTTCATCAGTGGGGGTGACCCAGGTTAAGGTGGGGGCCGTTCCATTACACGTGGTGTTGAAGGAGCAGGTCACGTTCACAGGCTGATCTGCCACCATTTCAGCAGGGAATATCGTGGGTTTATCTGTGAAATCTAACATAGAGAAACGGATATTTTTAGTTAGATATTACTGGATACATCGGTTCACATCGAAATCCCAGTCCCACATGAAAAATGATGTTTTTACAAGGAATAGAAGTGTGAAAATGCACACCTCCAGATTACCAAGGACGAGTCTTACCCTTGTTATTCCCTCTTCTCCCCTCTCCCATCGGGCAAATGGTGTAGAGGTGTGAAAACGCACACCTTAAAATTCAGGGACAGTTTCTATCCAGCTGTTATCAGGCAAATGAACCACCCCACTACAACCAGAAAGCGGCCCTGAACTACTATCTACCTCATTGGTAACCCTCGGACTGTCCTTGATCGGACTTTTCTTGCTTAACCATGCACTAATGGTTATTCCATTATCATGTAGCTAAACACTGCAAACGGCTCGATTGTAATCAAGTATTGTCTTTCCACTGACTGGCTAGCATGCAACAAAAGCCTTTCACTGTGACAATAAACTAAACGTGACAATAAACTGAAAAAAAACTGACTATCATCACATGCATCGGTTCATATAGAAATTCCACACCTACAGGATAAAAGATGTCTACAAGGATGATCCATGTACTGGAGGTGTAATGGTCAGGGGAGGTTGAAAAGGCTAGGGTCAGTAATGTTATGTGTAGAAAGGAACTGCAGATGCTGGTTTAAACCAAAGATAAACACAACTCAGCGGAACAGGCAGCATCTCTGGGGAGAAGGAATGGGTGACGTTTCAGATCGTGACTCTTCTTCAGTAAGTCAGGGGAGAAGGAGATACGGAGATAAAGATATATAAGGTGCAAAAAACGAGACAAAGGGGATGGAGATCACGGAAAATATAGAAAAGATAATTCTTAGCTCGAAGCAGGTAACAACCAAAGAGTATTGAGCGGATCTTTGGTAACAACGAAGCAAAGGGAAATAAAATGTAAACGAGGACAGGCAGACTGGTCGGAGAACTGGGAAGGGGAGGGGATGGAGAGAGAGGGAAAGCAGGGGTTACTTGAAGTTAGAGGTCAATATTCACACTACTGGGGTGTAAGCTGCCCAAGTGAAATATACAAAATAGGTGCAGGAGGAGGCCATTCGACCCTTCTCTACCTGAGGTTAGAGAAATCAATATTCATACCATTGGGCAGTAAGCTGCCCAAGCGAAATATGTTCCGCCAATTTGTGCTGGGTCTCACTCTGACAGTGGAGGAAGCCCAAGACAGAAACGCCTGTTATGATGGCCTTTGATCAGGTAGAGGGGGATAGTGTTCTCCACTTAGGGCTGTAAGGATAAGATAGTCATTGTTTAGTTTACTTTATTGCCACATGTACTGAGGACAGAGGTGATAATAACAGTGCAGAACTGGATGTGTCACAATGATCAGAAATGAACCAGAAGGGTCTGATGCTGTGGTGTGTATATATGTGTGTGTGTGTGTGTGTGTGTGTGTGTGTGTGTGTGTGTGTGTGTGCGTGCGTGCGTGCGTGCGTGCGTGCGTGCGTGCGTGCGTGCGTGTGTGTGTGTGTGTGTGTGTGTGTGAGTGTGTGTGTGTGTGTGCGTGTGTGTGAATAGGGATCGTGTACAGTCGTTTCTCCCCACTCACTGCTGAACATCTATTTCAGTTTAGCTTTTTGTAGCGTGTACCGAGGCACAGTGAAAAGCTTTTTGTTGCATGCTACCGCATGTCTTCGGTCTCCTCCACTGTCAGCGTGAGGCAAAACGCAAGTTGGAGGAACTGCATCTCATATTTCGTTAGGGCAGCTTACAGCCCAGTGGTATGAATATTGATTTCTCTAACCTCAGGTAGCCCCGGCATCCCCTCTCTCTCTATCCCTCCCCCACCCAAGTCGCACTAGCTTCTTGTTTTCACCCAACAAACAGCTAACACTGACTTGTTTGCTTTATCATCGATACTTTTTTGCCTCTTTTATTCATTGTTCTTTATCTCTCCACATCATCGTCTATCTCTCCTTTCCCTTATCCCTAACCAGTCTGAAGAAGGGTCTCGACCCAAAACGTCGCCAATTCCTTCTCTCCGGAGATGCTGCCTGCCCCGCTGAGTTAGTCCAGCTTTTTGTGTCTATCAACGGAAAGACAATACATGATTACAATCAAGCCATTTACAGTATAGATACGTAACAAGGGAATAACATTTAGTGTAGGGTAACGCCAGCAAAGATACGATACGATAGAACTTTATTTATCCCAGAGGGAAATAGGTCTGCCCAGAGTTAAAAGATACAATGACAAGGCATTGTAAGTGCCATGTGCATTATAATAACTATGATATTAAAGTGACCAGTTATTACACAGCACACATGTAATATTGCACAAACATGAAATTAAAATGTCAAGTGCAAATTTGTAAAATGCAAAAGTCCAGGATATGGGATGTGCAAAGATGGGGGGTGGGGGGGGGGGAGTAAATCTACCCCACTACAGAAGGGGCAGGAGCTGTACAGCCTGATCAAGACTAGTCCGAGGGTCGCAAAGAGGTAGATAGCAGTTCAGCACTGCTCTCTGGTTGTGGTAGGATGGTTCAGTTGCTTGATAACAGCTGGGAAGAAACTGGGAAGAAATTATACGGAGCTCTTACCAGTAACATAGAGCTGTGTTGCAGGGAGGTAGTTGTAATAATTTTGGCCGTCGAAGAAATCAACCCTGAAAAAATAAGGACCTGCATCTTGCTGCGTGACGTTGTCTATGACCAGGGAACAGTCGTTGTCTCTCAGGACTCCTGACAGCCGGGTCCGATGCTGAAACTTTGGTGATACCATGGTGTGACTCTCGGAGAAAAAGGCTACAGATGTAAAGTCCTGCGTCTCACTGTTAAACCAGATTCCAAACAGTGAATCATTGTTCAGAGTCGACGGGTACCTGTAGTGACACGGAATCCGTGCACACAAACCATTCTGCGCTGTCACATCTCGTGGAATGTCCGCACTCCACTGTCCCGACACCACGGCTGAGGAGAGAAGGAACAATCTTTAGCAGTGAACACCCTGTCAGTTCACTGGACTCACTTTCCACACATTTAATCCTGAGCTGTGGACCTGGTGTGTACAGAGCGGAGAAGAGCAGCATGGTGGTGTAGCGGTAGAGGCTCCCTCCTCACCGCCCCCCCACAGTGCGTCTCTCCCTCCTCACCGCCCCTCCCAGTGTGTCACTCCCTCCCACAGTGTGACACTCCCTCCTCACCGCCCCTCCCACAGTGTGTCACTCCCTCCTCACCGCCCCTCCCACAGTGTGTCACTCCCTCCTCACTACTCCTCCCACAGTGTGTCACTCCCTCCTCACTACTCCTCCCACAGTGTGTCACTCCCTCCTCACTACTCCTCCCACAGTGCGTCACTCCCTCCAACCGCCCCTCCCACAGTGTCACTCCTCCCTCACCGCCCCTCCCACTGTTTGTCACTCCCTCCTCACTGCTCCTCCCACAGCTCGGAGGTACGTGGATCGGAGCTCTCGCGAAAACACACAAGTTCGTTGTTTAAAACATCTCTGGGATGTTGGAGGAGGTACAGCGGTATCTATAAACATCTCATGTATCACTGCAACTGCACACATTTATTTAAAGACATTTCGGCGTGTTTTGGGCTGTGTGCGGCGTGATGACCAAACTGCGTAGCTCCCACTGCGGTGGCTGGCAGCCTGCCAGGAAAGTGTGGTGCACCAAAAAGGGGGAAACAATGTTTTCTGGACTTTACATCTGTGTCCGGAACAACCACCTCTTACTGCCTGCCGTCGTTACTGACCGGGCCGGTCTGGTTTTGTCTGGTGTGGGAGGAATTCTACACCATCTCGACCTTCTGCAGCCTTGGAACCTGGAGCTGACTGAGCCTCCTTTCTCTCAACAAGACCAGCGGAGTTAAGGGGATTCCAACAACAGACAGCAGAAATCCCTTTCGTTGCTGCAGGAGCAGCAAAGACCAGCCGGGGCTAACTGCGAGAGGCTGCAGCTCACCAAGGAACGCCGGAGAGTCGAGGTAGCCGGGCTGAAGGGGGAAATCTTTTGGGACCGAGATGAGAAAAACATTTTTCACACAGAGAGTGGTGAATCTGTGGAATTCTCTGCCACAGAAGGTAGTTGAGGCCAGTTCATTGGCTATATTTAAGAGGGAGTTAGATGTGGCCCTTGTGGCTAAAGGGATCAGGGGGTATGGAGAGAAGGCAGGCACAGGATACTGAGTTGGATGATCAGCCATGATCATATTGAATGGCGGTGCAGGCTCGAAGGGCCGAATGGCCTACTCCTGCACCTATTTTCTATGTTTCTATGAAGATGAGCTGACGCAGCAGCTTTTGGGAGTCACCATTACTGGACACGTTCATCGTCTGAGGCAACACCACTCCCTCCCTCAAACTGTTCCTAGTTTGTGTGTGGACACCGGCTTCGTGCCATTTGTCTTCTCTGTTATCTGTTTTTTGTTTTTGCCCACCCCTGGGGGCGTGCCGTGGCATTTTGTAAACGTGCACACCCCAAGGCCCTGCTTGTAGCGGACGTGCCTGTTCCTCGAGGTGTCTACCCTGCTGAGCTCCATCGACCCCGGCGACTGTGTGAACCTCGGGGGGAATTTCAACTGTATCCTCAAGGAAGGAGACCATTCCGGTCTCCAGCGCAGCCAGGAGTCGGTGAGGAATGTGAGGAAGTCGAAGGAGCGCGTGGCCTCCTTTGACTTGGTGGACACCTGGAGGAACTTCCACCCAGACTCTATTGCCTTCTCCTGGAGGTCAGAGGGAGGTGGTTGTTGCATCGACCGCCTGTACATTTCACGGGCGTACGTCTCCCGCGTCTCAGTGGCCTCCATGTGGCCAGTACCGTGCTCGGACCACCACCTGGTGTGGGCAGAGTTCATCCCGCTACACACGCAGGGAGGTTCCGGGAACTGGTACTTTAACAAACGGCTGCCGGAGGATCGCCAATTCTGGGACTTGTTCCAAAGGTTCTAGACCACCTGGAAGGAGAAGCGGGGAGGATTTCACTCCCTGCAGCTATGGTGGGATGTGGGCAAGGCGCGATTCCAAGGTCAAACAGCTCGGGAGCGAGCTGCTCGATCTGGATTCGCGTCTAAGTCAGACCTTCGGGGACCCGATCCTCTGGAGGGAATACCAGGAGAAAGACGCGCTGAAGGAGCTGCAGTTCGAGCAATCCCGAGGCACGTACATGAGGTCACGGATCCAATTGCTCCACGATTTGGAACGTGGTTCACCCTTCTTCTACTCGCTGGAGAAGTGGCGGGGAGTCCGTCAGCAGTTAGTGGAGCTGATCGCTGACGCTGACTTCTCCGTCACCGAACCAGAGGACATTAACGCAGTGGATCATTCCTGACCACGGCCCTCCACCAAATCCGCCGGCCTGGACGGTCTGACAGCGCAGTTCCTCCGCACATTCTCGGAGGTCCTGGCGGAGGACCGCACCATGGCTCCGAGGGAAAGCCTGGTGACTGAAAAGATGCGCCTGTCTTGGCGGAGGGCTGTCGTGGTCCTTCTGCCCAAGGGCGATTTCCACCTACTAAAGAACTGGCGCCCGGTCCCCCCACCTCTGGTCTTTGCCAGGGCAATGGCCAACCGTCTGGGCCCAGTGCTGGCCCAAGTGATCCATCCTGACCAGTCTTACACGGTCCTGGGCCGGTCCATCCAGGATAATATTCATCTGGTCCGGGACCTGGTGCACCTGACTCAGGAGATCAGTGTATCCACTGCCTTTCTCTCCCTCGACCAGGAAGCTTTCGACGGGGTGGCTCACGAGTATCTGCTGAGGACTCTGCGGGCGTTTGGATTTGGACTGCACTTTGTGGCCTGGATCCTGTTTTTAAACGCCACCGTGGAGTGCCTCGTGAAAGTCAATGGATCCTTGACGGCCCCTATTCCCTTCCGCAGAGGATTACGTCAGGGCTGCCCCATGTCCGGGCAACTGCACGCGTGGAGCCATTCCTTAGTCTGCTTCGGGGGAAGTTGACGGGCATGGTTCTACGCGAGCCGGACATGGAGGTGGTCCTCCCGGGCTATGCCGATGACGTGCTCCTCATGGTCACCGACCCCGTCGACCTGCAGAAGATGCGCGAGTGTCAACGAGTCTTCTCGGCCGCCTCCTCTGCCAGGATCAACTGGGGGAAATGTTCCGGACTCTTGGTGGGTCCCTGGCAGGTGGACTCCCTCCCGGAGGAGATGAGGTCTTTCACGTGGAGTACCACGCACCTCCTCTACCTGGGAGTCTACTTGAGTCCGACTGCGGAGACATGGCCGGCGAACTGGCAGGAGATGGAGACGAAATTCGTCACTCGGCTGGGCGCTGGTTGGGTCTCCCTCAGGGTGCTTTCCTACCGGGGCAGGGTGTTGGTCATTTACCAACTGGTGGCCTCCGTGTTCTGGTACCGGTTTACCACCTTGGTCCCATCAGCCACCTTTGCTGGGATGATCCAGAGGAAGTTGTTGGTCTACGTCTGGGGCAACGGAAAGCACTGGGTCTCTGCAGGGTCCTGAGTCTCTCGATCGAGGAGGGCGGTCAGTAGCTGGTGTGCATATGCACCCAGCTGGTGGCTCTCTGCCTCAAGACCCTGCAGAGATACGTGTACTCCAGGCATCCTCCCAGGTGGCACGTGCTGGCGACGCACTTTTTCCAATAGAACCGCTGCCTTGAAGGAGGTACGTGGATACCGGTTGCGTGCGTCAGCTGTGCTGTCCTGCAGAACATGTCCGGCTTCTATCAGGACCCGCTGAGAGTCTGGAAGCTGGTTGCGATCCACCAGGGCCCCCCTCTGCCGGCGGTGGGCGACGGCCCGGTCGTGAGTGTGGCCGGGTCTTGTCCGACCACACCGGGCGTCGGGGAGGCTCCAACATGTGAAGTACTTACGATTGAGTAAATCCCCGCTCCACCTGAAGTACTCGTCGTACCCAGGCGCCAAAATCCTTTTCGGAAGCCGCCTTGCCTCGACACACTCGATCTCCCTCCAAGACTCAGGGAGGCGTCTCCTGTACGCGCTCCTCCACACCCTGCACGTCTTCGCCCTGGTCCACCGTCCAGACACTAAGTGGCGGTCAGTGTTACCTTTCAGTCGCGAGAGGGCCCCCCAATGCAGGGATTCTCCCCCTCTCCATCGGGGACCTGGGGTGGATGGTACTAGACCGAGGAGTCCCTTGCCACCTGTTAGTGTCATGGTTCACAGACTCGCCAGCCGCCTGCCACTTTTGCGGGCTGGAAGAGTCTGTGTTCCACGTGTATATGGATTGTGTGAGGCTGCAGCCCCTGTTCCAACAACTAAAGGGGCTGCTCCTTGCCTTCTGGCTGAGCTTCACACCCACCATCCTCATCTTTGGACACCCTATGCATAGGGGAGTGGGTGGGGCCGAAGATATCCTGGTTGGGTTGCTCCTGGGCCTGGACAAGCTGGCGAACCATGAGTCACGGTGCCAGTCGGAAGAGGGCTCTGCCCGAGCCAGCTGCCTGCCCCTTTTCCGGGGTTACGTCTGTGGTGTTAGAGAGGGACTACGCATTGACCACGGACACCCTACAGGATTTTTGGGACAGTTGGGCACCGCGTGTGCTGGAATCTTCCTCAATGGGGATTGTAACACAGTTATTTAATACTCAGTATATTTAATATTTAAGAATTGTTTTGCTTTGTATTATAGTGGTGGGTTTGTTTGGTGTTTTGTATTGTATATATTATTCTTGTAATAATTGCTTCATTAATTTTTGGAAAAGGTGCGGCGCTCCCTCCTTTACTGCACAATAGTCCATCTGCCACGTCCCTGCCCACTCTCCCAACCTGTCCAAGTCCTTCTGCAGAGTCCATGCTTTCTCTACACTACCTGCCCCTCCACCTATTTTCGTATCATCCGCAAACTTGGCCACAAAGCCTTCAATCCCCTCGTCCGAATGATTAATATACAATGTGAAAAATAGTGGTGTACAGGAAGGAACTGCAGATGCTGGTTTAAACCGAAGATAGACATAAAAATCTGGAGTAACTCAGCGGGACAGGCAGCATCTCTGGAGAGTATGAATGGGTGACATTTCGGGTTGAAACCCTTCTTCAGACTCAAAATTACGGGAAAGGGAAACGAGAGATATAAACGATAAATGTAGAGAGATATATAACAAACGAAATAAAGATGCAAAAAAAGTAACGATGTTAAAGGAAACAGGCCATTGTTAGCTACTTGTTGGGTGAGAACGAGAAGCTGGTGCGACTTGAGTGGGATAGGGACGGAGAGAGAGTACTTGAAGTGAGAGAAATCAATATTCATACCACTGGGGTGTAAGCCGCCCAGGCAAAATATGAAATGCTGTTCCTCTTATTTGCATTTAGCCTCACTCTGACAGTGGAGGAGAACGAGGACAGAAAGTTCAGTGTGGGAATGGGAAGGGGAATTAAAGTGTTTGGCAACCGGGAGATCAGGTAAGTCCAGGCGGACTGAGCGAAGGTGTTCAGCGAAACGATCGTAGCGGCCCCAGTATCGACCCTTGCGGAACTCCGCTAGTCACTGGCAGCCAACCAGTAAAGGCCCCCCTCGTCCGTAACCACTTCTGAGTTGCTGCTGATGGTACCTTGGAGAAGGGAGATGAGGAAGAACGATCTCCCGATCATTGTCCAAACCAAGATATCCCGTCAGCTACCCGATCTGGAAGAGAAAGTAATTGCAGTCAAACTCCAGCAACCAATCTAGTTGAATTGCTGTGTAGGAAGAAACTGCAGATGCTGTTTCATCCTACACCATAGACACAAAATGCTGGAGAAACTCAACGGGACAGGCAGCATCTCTGGAGACAAAGAATGGGTGACGTTTCAGGTCGAGGCCTTCAGACTCGAGTTGATTCGTTATTGTCTTGTTGAATCTCATTGTCTGTAACTCGTTTTCACCTTGTCCACAACTAACAATGGCCCATTTCCTTCGTCAGCGTCACTTTTTTTTGCATAACTCGTTTTGTTTTAGTTTTTAGAGATACAGCATGGAAACAGCCTCTTCGGACCACCGTGTCCACACTGAACAGTGACGCTATCCTACACACGCCAGGGACAATTTTACACTTATAACAAGCCAATTAACCAACAATCTAGTACGTCTTTGGAGTGTGGGAGAACCTGATCTCGAGAAAACCAGTATCTGCGGTCCCAACTTACAAATAGAGGACACGGCCTCCGAGAGGAGTCCAACGGTACCGGAACGTTCAACCTAGACCACCGAGGAGCCGAGATACCGGCCTGCAAACGTGGCCTGGGAAGTCGGCTATGAGAACGGAACTGACGGCTCCGGACGGAGTTCCAGAACCCCGGCGGCAGGGGGCAAATTCGACCCGCCGATCGGCCGTGGAATTCCCGATGAGGTCGAGATTGGCTGCATCACCCGGCCAAGGCGCCACATTTTGGTGGGTATTTTGGGAGAGGGGGTGGGGGTGGAATTTCACGTGCGTTCTCATAATTTTGTCCGAATTACAGGAGGTTCCGACAAACAGTTGCACAGCGGTAGAGTTGCTTCCTTATAGCACTTTCAGCAGCAGAGACCCGGGTTCGATCCAGACTACGGGTGCTGTCTGTACGGAGTTTGTATATTCTCCCCGTGATTCGCGTAGGTTTTCTCCGAGAACTTTGGTTTCCTCCAACACCCCAAAGACGTGCAGGTTTGTCGGTTTAATTAGAAAAAATAGGTGCAGGAGGAGGCCATTCGGCCCTTCGAGCCTGCACCGCCATTCATTTTGATCATGGCTGATCGTCCCCTATCAATAACCCGTGCCTGCCTTCTCCCCATATCCCCTTGACTCCACTAGCCCCTAGAGCTCTATCTAACTCACTTATATCCATCCAGTGATTTGGCCTCCACTGCCCTCTGTGGCAGGGAATTCCATAAATTCACAACTCTCTGGGTGAAAACATTTTTCTCACCTCAGTCTTAAATGGCCTCCCCTTCATTCTAAGACTGTGACCCCTGGTTCTGGACTCGCCCAACATTGGGAACATTTTTCCTGCATCTAGCTTCTCCAGTCCTTTTATAATTTTATATGTTTCTATAAGAACCGCCCTCATCCTTTTAAACTCCAGTGAATACAAGCCTAGTCTTTTCAATCTTTCCTCATATGACATATGACATATCGCAGGGATCAATCTTGTGAACCTACGCTGCACTGCCTCAATCAGAAGGATGTCCTTCCTCAAATTAGGAGACCAAAACTGTACACAATACTCCAGATGTGATCTCACCAGAGCCCTATACAACTGCAGAATAACATCTTTAGTCCTATACTGAAATCCTCTTGTTATGAAGGCCAACATTCCATTAGCTTTTTTCACTGCCTGCTGTACCTGCACGCCAACTTTAAGTGGCCGGTGTACAAGAACACCCAGGTCTCGCTGCATCTCCCCCTTGTTTTTGCCGCCAAAGTGGATAACCTCACATTTATCTATATTATACTGCATCTGTCACGCATCTGCCCACTCACTCAACCTGTTCAGGTCGCCCTGCAACCTCCTAACATCCTCTTCACATTTCACACTGCCACCCAGCTTTGTGTCATCCGCAAACTTGCTAGTGTTGCTCCTAGTTCTCTCTTCCAAATCATTAATATATATGGTAAACAGTTGCGGCCCCAACACCGAGCCTTGCGGCACTCAACTCGCCACTGCCTGCCATTCTGAAAAGGACCCGTTCACTCCTACTCTTTGCTTCCGGTCTGCCAACCAATTTTCTATCCATGTCAACACCCTACCCCCAATACCACGTGCTCTAATTTTAGTCACCAGTCTCCCGTGCGGGATCTTATCAAAGGCTTTCTGAAAGTCCTAGATACACTACATCCACTGGCACACCTTCATCCATTTTACTTGTCACATCCTGAAAAAACTCCAGAAGATTAATCAAGCATGATTTCCCTTTCATAAATCCATGTTGACGGACTAATCCTTTTGCTACTATCCAAATGCCCCATTATTACATCTTTAATAATTGACTCCAGCATCTTTCCCACCACCGAAGTCAGGCTAACTGGTCTGTAATTCCCCGTTTTCTCTCTCTCACTCCTTTCTTGAAAAGTGGGATAACATTAGCTATCATCCAATCCACAGGAACTGATCCTAGCTTGGTATAAGTGTAAATTGTCCGTAATGTGTGTAGGATAGTGCTAATGTGCGGGGATCACTGACTCGGTGGACCGAAGAGCCTATTTCCGCGCTGTATCTGTAAACTAAACTAAACTAAAATCGATGGTGAACCTGTGTTATGCATCTCAGCATCGAACTGGTTTAGAAAAGCATCCCAGTCCTCAGACTTCCCGCTAATCTTTGCCAGGTAATACGAATTCTCTTTAAGTTTCACGTTGACCGTGGCTGCCTTTGAATTCCTTTGTCAGCCACGGTCGCCTCATTCCCCACTCACTGGGAAAAGGAGATTATTACTCATTGGGATAAAATTGGAATTCAATCATGGCCAATCTATCTTTCCATCTCAACACCAATCTCCTGCCTTGTCCCCATAACCCCTGACGCCCGTACTAATCAAGAAACTGCATATCTCCGCCTTAAAAATATCCACTGGCTTGGCCTCCCCAGCCTTCTGCGGCAATAAATTGTAGATTCACCACCCTCTGACTCACGAAATTCCTCCTCATCTTTCGAAAGGTGCGTCCTTTTATTCTGAGGCTGCACCCTCTTCCTAGACTCTCTGACTAGTGGAAACTTTCTCTCCACTTCCACTCTATCCAGGCCTTTCACTATTTTGTGAGTTTCAATGAGGTTCCCCCCTCATCCTTCTAAACAGCGAGTAAAGGGCCCAGTGCCCACAAACGCTCATCATATGTTAACCCACTCATCCCGGAGATTATTTTCGTAAACCTCCTCTGGACCCTCTGGGGGAGGTGCGGGGGTCGGGGGGGGGGGGGGGGGGGAGTGTGAGTCGTGGTCGATTTCAAAAGCGCTGTCGTAATTTTGTCCGGATTAAAGGAGGTCAAAGACCAACACTTGCCAGAAAATCAGTGATGGACCTGTATTAATGGCAATTCATTGTATGAGTGATCAGTGTATTTTTACCTATGTGTTGATCTGTTAACAGGCCCGTAAGTTTGCAGCAAGTAAGAATTTAATTGTTCCATTCCTGGGGGCACGAGAAATTAAACACTCTCTTGATTCCGTTTCACACTTAAGGGCGGCATGGTGGCGCAGCCGTAAAGTTGCTGCCTCACAGACCCAGCTTCGATACTGACTACGTGTGCTTATCTGTACGGAGTTTCTACCTTCTTCCCATGACCTGCCTGGGTTTTCTCCGGGTTCCTCCCACGCACCAACGATGTACAGGTTTGTAGATTAATTAGGCTTCGGTAAAAAAAAAATTGTCCCGAATGTGTGTAGGATAGCATTGGTGATCGCTGGTCGGCTGGGGCCAAAGGACCTGTTTCCGCGCTGTATCTCTAAACTAAACATAGAACTAGCGTGTGAATGGGTGATCGATGATCGCCGTGGACTCAGTGGGCCGAAGGGCCTGTTTCAGTGCTGTAACTCTAAACTAGAAAAGTTCCACAAGGTGCTTGGTACATGAACTCATGAAGGTGACTGAGGAACTCTGCCCTCGGGCTCT
>JAXLNO010000073.1:481683-576466 GCA_038087875.1 Malacoraja senta | reverse complement strand
GAATTAAACGTGTATCAGAAGAATTTACTCAATTATGGGCTAATAATGGGAAAAAGCTTATACTTAAATTCTGGAAAAATGCGCCCACACCAACAATAAAAATGTGGACATCAAATATGTTGGAAACATTACATCTGGAAGAGATGAGATTCCTCCTAGTAGGCAAAGTAGACCAATTTCAAAAGACGTGGTCTACGTTTTTGGACCTATTACAAGCATGAGGTGCAATAGTAATTTAGAAAAACAAATAAATAAATAAAAGGTATCTGGACCTGGTAATGGGAGGTAAAACAAAAACAGACTTGGTTGGTAGTTCCTTCTCTATGAAGTATGTTATAAGAGTTATAATAGAGCGATTGTTCCTTCTTTCTTTCTCTTTCTTTTCTACGGTCTATTTTCTAACTTTACTTCCTTCTCTAACTTCTTTTCTAAGGGCTTTCTTTTCCCAACACTCTTTTGCACTTCACAACCTTTGCGCACTTTCTTCACTTTTCTTACTTCTTTCTTTTTCTTTCTTAAAGTTTAAAAAAGTGAAGCGGTACAAAAAATGTATTAATATATACGTGTTGTACATTACTGTAATCTACCGTACTTCTATTAAAAAAATTATTTATAAAAAAAAAAAAAAAAAAAAAAAAAAAAAAAAAAACATCACATGTTTTCCAGGAAACATTATCACAGCAAAGATAATGAAACGTAACTAAATGCTGACAAAATAAATAAATTAAAACTTAATTCAGAATACTTAAAGTATCCCCAATTCTACATGTTTTCATCTGTACACTGTAGGAACAATTGTAATCTTGTGTAGGAAGTAACTGCAGATGCTGGTTTAAACCGAAGATAGACACAAAATGCTGGAGTAACTCAGCGGGACATGCAGTATCTCTGGAGAAAAGGAATGGGTGACGTTTACCATCCAGAGATGCTGCCTGTCCCGCCGAGTTACTCCAGAATGTTATGTCTAACTACAATTGTATTCATGTTTTGCCTTTCCGCTGACTGGTTAGCACGCAACAAAAGCTTTTCATTGTACCTTGGTACACATGACAATAAACGTAGAAAATAGGTGCAGGAGTAGGCCATTTGGCCTATCCAGCCAACATCGCCATTCAATATGATCATGGCTGATCATCCAAAATCAGTACCCGTTCCTGCTTGCTCCCCATATCCCCTGATTTCGTTAGCCATCAGAGCTAAATCTAACTCTCTCTTGAAAACAACCAGTGAATTGCCTCCACTGCCTTCTGTGGCAGATAATTCCAGATTCACAACTCTTTGGGTGAAAAAGCTTTTCATCTTAGGCCTACCGATTATTCTTAAACTGTGACCCCTGATTATAGACTCCCCAACATCGGGAATATTTTCCCTGTATCTAGCCTGTCCAATCCCTTGAGAAGTCTACATGTTTCTATAAGATCCCTTGTCATCCATCTAAATTCCAGTGAATACAAGCCCAGTCGACCCAACCTTTCATCATATATCAGCCCCGCCATCCCGGGTATTAACCTGGTGAGCCTACGTTGCACTCCCTCAATAGCAAGACAACTAAACTAAACTCTCCAGATATACTGCCTGTCCCGCTGAGTTACTCCAGCGCTTTGTGTCTATCTTCGGTGTAAACCAGCATTTGCAGTTCTAAAATACATAAAGTATTTCAGTGTGCTCAGACTCTGTGTAACATCAACTGAACTAAACAGGTGGTTGTTCGTGGGAACGAGCTACAGACACGGAATTACGTACCTGGGTTCTGTCACTGCTTGTCTCTGGAGTATCGACTGCCAAACTCTCAAGGGGCCAGTGCTCTCGTCCTCAGTGGCCGTCACTGTGTGGATAACATATAGAGTAGATTTACATCAGGAATGGAAGTAAAATAAGGAAGTATTCCTTTATCAGCAAACGGTTAACCCCTTTTATCTCAGACGGGGCATGAGTTTGACTTAGTGGAGGGAGTGATATAATGTGGGAAGAGTCCTTCACTATCTCTGCAAACCTATTCTGGCTCTGACACTATTCCTGGTGTCTGTAACCCCCCCCCCCCACCCCCCACCATCGGTCCTACGCTCCGCCCCGTGTTTGTAACCCCTTCCCTCACTTCTGGCCCCTACACCCTTACCTGCCCAGTAACACACTCTTCTCTGGTCCCTGCATCCCTCTCCCTGTCTCTGTGACCCCCTCCCATCCCCCGGCCCCCTACACCCTTCCTTGTCTCTGTAACTCCCTCCCTTCCCCTACACCCCTCACCCTGTCTCTGTAACCCCCTCACCTCCACCCCTCCCTGCCTGTCACCCCCTCCACTCCAGTCCCTACACCCCTCACCCAGTCTCTGTAACCCTCACCTCTACCCCTCCCTGCCAGTCACACCCTCCCCTCCAGTCCCTACACACCTCACCCTGTCTCTGTAGCCTCCTCCCCTCCAACCCTCCCTGCCTGTCACTCCTCCACTCCAGTCCCTACACCCCTCACCCTGTCTCTGTATCCCCTCACATCTACCCCTCCATGCCTGTCACCCCCTTCCCTCCAGTCCTTACACGCCTCATCCTGTCTCTGTAGCCTCCTCCCCTCCACCCCTCCCTGCCTGTCACCCCTCCCCTCCAGTCCCTACACTCCTCACCCTGTCTCTGTAACCCCCTCACCTCCACCCCTCCCTGCCTCACCCCTCCCCTCCAGTCCCTACACCCCATCACCCTGTCTCTGTAACCCCCTCACCTCCACCTCTCCCTGCCTGTCACCCCCTCCCCTCCAGTCCCTACACCCCTCTCCCTGTCTCTGTAAATCCCTCCCCTCCGGCCCCTACACCTCTCCCTGTCTCTGTGGCTCCCTCCCTCCTGCTATTTCATCTCTCCCTATCTTAATTTGTTACTGCTTATTTTACTATCAACTGTGTAGAATATAATGTTACAGCTGTTCCTAAATCCCGCCCTATGTAACTCACTCTATTCCCTACACCCCTTCTTGTCTCTGTAACCCCTTCCCCTCCGGTCCCTACACCCCCTCCCTGTATCTGTCACCCCTCCACTCCGGCCCCTACCTGCCGAATTGAAGGTAATTTATCGAAAGGGTGTGACTGCCTCCTGTTCCACAGTGCATGGTTAGGTTGCTTGTTTAGACCAGTCTGCAATTATTCAAGAATGTCTGGATTTGCACGTTTGCCCAACTAGCTCCGCAGAGGTTTTTAATGAATTAACAATCTTTCATCATATGTCAGTCCCACCATTCCGGGAATTAACCTGGTGAGCCTACGTTGCACTCCCTGAATAGCAAGAAAACTAACTCCAGACATGCTGCCTGTCCCGCTGCGTTACTCCAGCACTGTGTCTATCTTCAGTATAAACCAGTATCTGCGGTTACCTTAATACATAAAGTATTTGAGTGATCAGACTGTACAAAATTGCAACTAAACTAAACAGGTCGTTGTTCGTGGGAACGAGCTACAGACATGAAATTACATACCTGGGCCCTCTCCGGCTGCTCGTCTCTGGAGTAACGACTCACAAACTTTCAGGGGCCAATGCCCTCGTCCTCAGCGGCCGTCACTGTGTGGAGAAAACGAATGTATAGAGTGGTAGATTTACATCAGGAAACGGTAGTAAAATAAGCAAGTTCAGTCTTAAGAAGGGTCTCAACCCGAAACGTCGCCCATTCCTTTTCTCCAGAGTTGCTGCCTCACCCGCTGAACCAGCATTTTGTGTCGACCTACGATTTTAAACCAGCATCTGCAGTTCTTTCTTACACATAAAATAAGCACGTATACCTTTATCAACAAACGGTTAACCCCTTTCGTCGCAGATGGGGCATGACTTTGATTTAGTGGAGGGAGTGCTGTAATGTGGGAAGATTCCCTCACTATCTCTACAAACCTACACTGGCACTGAAAATATTCTTGGTCTCTGTCACCCCCACTGGCCCCTACGCCCCTCTCTGTCTTTGTAACCACATTCCCTCCTCTCCCAGCCCGGACACCCTTACCTGCCTCTGTAACCCTCTCCCCTCCAGCCCCTAAACCCCTCTCCCAGTCTCTGTAACTACCTGCCCTCTGGATCTACACCCCCTCTCCCAGTCTCTGTAACTCCCTGCCTTCCGGCCCCACATCTCCCCCATCCTCTGTATCTCGCTCCCTTCCGGCCCCTACACCCCCTCTCCCAGTGTCTGTAACTCCCTCCCCTCAGGATCTACACCCCCTCTCCCTGTCTCTGTGACTACCCTGCCCTCCGGCACCCACACCTTTCCCTGTCTCTATAACCCCTTCCAGCCCCTCCCTGTCTCTGTAACTCTACCCCTCCGGCCCCTACACTCCCTCCCTGTCAATTGAAGGTATTTAATCTAATGGGTGTGACTGCCTCCTGTTCCACAGTGCCTGGTTAGGATGTTTGTTTAGCCAAGATTGTACAATTCAAGAATGTCTGTATTTGCACATTTGCCCCAACTAACCGCTACGTTTTTTTAAATGAATAAACTTTCTTTCATAATATAGGCAGTCCCACCATCCCGGGAATTAACTTGGTGAGCCTACGCTGCACTCCCTCAACAGCAAGAAAACTAAACTAAACTCGCTAGAGATGCTGCCTGACCCGCTGAGTTACTCCAGCACTGTATCTATCTTCGCTGTCAACCAGCATCTGCAGTTACCTTAATACATAACGTATTTCAGTGATTCAGATTCTGTACAAACTCACAACTCAGCTAAACAGGTCGTTGTTCGTGGGAACGAGCGACAGACATGGAATTACGTACCTGGGTTCTGTCCACTAATCGTCTCTGGAGTAACGACTAACAAACTCTTGTCCTCAGCGGCCGTCACTGTGTGGAGAACACGAATGTTTAGAGGGCACATTGACATCAGGAAACGGAAGTTAACTAAGCAAGTATTCCCTTATCAGCAAATGTTTAACCACTTTCTTCCAGATGTGGCATGACTTTGATTTAGTGGAGGGAGTGCTGTAATGTGGGAAGATTCCGTCACTATCTCTGCAAACCTAGCTCTGAAACTATTCCTGGTCTCTGTAACCCTCACCAGCCCCTACAACCCCTCCCTGTCTTTGTAACCCCCTCCCTGTCTTTGTAACCCCCTCCGGCCTCTACACCCCTACCTGCCTCTGTAACCCTCTCCCGTCCAGTCCTCCCTTTCGAATGGGAGGTATTGAATCCAATAGGTGTGACTGTCTCCTGCTCCACGGTGCCATGGTTAGGTTGCTTGTTTAGACAAGACTGCACTGATTCAAGACTGCCTGGATTTGCACGTTTGCCCAACAAATTCCGCAAAGTATTTTTTAATGAATTAACAGAGGGTCGGAACCTAGAAAAGAGAACAGCACAGCACAGGAACAGGCCCTCTGGCCCACAGTGTCCGTGCCGAACATGATGCCAAATTAATCTCCTTAGCCTGCACATAATCTGGAACTCTGCATTCCCTGCATGTCCATGTGCCTATCTAAAGGCCACCAAAACGCTGAGTTGGATGATCAGCCATGATCATATTGAATGGCGGTGCAGGCTCGAAGGGCCGAATGGCCTACTCCTGCACCTATTTTCTATGTTTCTATGTTTCTAAAACACCAATATCATCACTGCCTCCACCATCACCCCTAGGTTCCACCATTCCCTGTGTAAACAACCCCACACATGTTGGTCTTAATTAAGTCTGAAGATACAGCGCGGAAACAGACACTTTGGCCCACCGATTCCTCGCCCACCATCGACTACCTTTTCACACACTCATTGTATGTTTAGTTTAGAGATACTGCGTGGAAACAGGCCCTTCTGCCCACAGAGTCTGTACCCGACCATCGACCACCCGTTCACACACACTAATTCTATGTTTAGATTAAAGATACAGCGCAGAAACAGGCCCTTCGACCCAGCGAGTCCACGCCGACCAGCAAAGATTCTCGGCATTAATGCGGCGGCGTGGTAGCTTAGCCATAGAACTACTGCGGTAGAGTGCGGGAGATCCCGGTTCTATCCTGGCTAAGGGTGCTGACTGTACGGAGTTTGAACGTTCTCCCTATGACTGTGTGGGGTTTCTCCAGGTGCTTCGGTTTCCTCCCACATCGCAAAGCCCAACAAGTTTGCAGGTTAGTTGTCTTGGTATAAACGTAAAATTGTCCCCAGCGTGTGTGGGATAGTGTTAATTTGTGGGGACCGATGGTCGGCGCGGCCTTGGTTGACCGAAGGGCCCGTTTCTGTGTTGTTTCTCTCAACTAAACTAACAAATAATAGGCAAATTGCTCACATTTATACATTAACACCAAAAATAAGTTGTTAAATGTTATTACTTTAGTTTAGCTGATACAGCGCAGAACCAGGCCCTTCATCCCACCGAATCTGCGCCGACCAGCGATCCCCGCACTACCTACACACAGTAGGGACAATTTACATTCATACCAAGCCACTTAACCTGCAAACCTGTTTGTCTTTGGAGTGAGGGAGGAAACCGAAGATCTCGGAGAAAGCCCACGCGGGTCACGGGGAGCACGAACACACTACGTAGAGACAGCAGCCATAGTCGGGATCGAACCCGAGTCTCTGGCGCTGTAAGGCAGTAGCTCTACTGTTGCGCCACCTTGCCTCCTGCCGGAATACAGATAATGTTTTTACCCAGGGCAAGGGATTCAAGAACCAGGGGACTTGGGTTTACAGATTAAATACAAACGCGATGAGCAACTTTTTCACTCATTGGGTGGAGGGTATGTGGAACGAGTTGCCATTATATACATTAATTGGCTTGGTATAGAAGTAAAAATAGTCTCTAGTGTAGGATAGTAATAATGTGCGAATTCGCTGGTCGGCGTGGACTGGGTGGGCCGAAGGGCCTGTTTCCGCGCTGTATCTCTAATCTAAACTATTAACAGTGTAGGAAGGAACTACGGATGCCGGTTTAAAGTGAAGATTGACACAACATCCTGGAGTAACTCAGCGGGATAAGCAGCATCTCGAATGGGTGACGTTTCGCGTCGAGACCCATCTTCTGACTGAGAGTCAGGGGAGAGGGTAACTAGAAATATAGACGGTGATGTAGAGAGATATAGAACAAATGAATTAAAGTAATGCAAACATGTAACATGGCTGTGTGCTAGATGGGAACGAGAAGCTGGTGCAACTTGGGTGGGGGAGGGATGGAGAGAGAGGGAATATAGGGGTTACATGAATTTACAGAAATCAATATTCATGCCGGACCGTGAAGGAATGGGTGATGTTTTGGATCGAGACCCTTCATTGACAGCATTGATGTGCAGCGGGATCTAGGAGTCCAGGTTCACAGCTCACTGAAGGAGGCACCACGAGTAGATAGGGTGCGTGGCGTTGAGAGAGAGCCGGGTTCGGCAGTGACCACTCCGACATTCACAGTAACACGGAGAACTCAGGGGCTTTATTTTATTTACAGCGACACAAACGTCCAGTACCACATGGGGGCGCTGTCCCTCACCGTCAGAGCGCATGTGTGAAGATGCTGGCGATCTGTGGCTGAGTGGGTTTGCTGACGACACCAAGATTGGAGGAGTTACAGACAGTGAGGAAGCTGTCGGAAGATACTGCGGGATGAAGATTAGATGCAGAAAGGGGCGGAGAAATGGCAGACGGAGTTTAATCCGAGCAAGAGTGCGGTGTTGCACTTTGGGACAAGGAGAGAATATAGAGTTAACAGCAGCAAGTCCATTAACAGCATTGATTTTTTTAGTTTAGTTTAGTTTAGAGACAAAACAAGGAAACAGGCCCTTCGGCCCACCGGGTCCGCACTGACCAGCGATCCCTGCACTATCCTGCACACACTGGGGACAATTTACATTTATACCAAGCCAATAAACCTACAAACGTACAAACAAGCACCCGTAGTGGCGATCGAACTTGCGTCTCTGGAGATGTAAGGCGGTATCACAAACATAGAACTAGTGTGTGAATGGGTGATCGATGGTCGGCATGGACGTGGTGGGCCGAAGTGCCTGTTTCCTCCCACTTTGTCTTTTTTTCTCTGTCTTCTTTCTGGTCTTCTCCCAGTCTGTCCATCGGGCGAGAATGCCTGGGTTTCTGACAGGGGTACTGAGGAGAGAACTGTCCTGTGGGAGGGGTGATGAGGAGGGAGCGCCGTGTTGTGGAAAGGATGATGATGAGGAAGCGCTCTTCTGTGAAGAATTGTTCACTCCTTACCCGCAGACACCCCGTCCCTCATTCTCGCCTCACTTCCCCTCAAATCCTCCTCCCTCACAACTCAGACCCTCCTCCCCTCGGTCCCTCAGAACAGTCCCCTCCTCCCAGGATCCCGAACAGAAACGTCGCCTATCCATGTCCTCCACAGATGCTGTCTGACCCGCTGAGTTACTCTAGCGCTGCGTTTTTTATTTGTAATCCAGCATCTGCGGTTCCTTGTGTCTCGCCTCCTTTTTCTGTCGCTGCCCTCGCCCTCCCTCCCGCCCGCACTCATCGGGATCCCACACACACACGCACTCATCGCCCACCACAGGAACCTCACGGCGGCCGAAGGAGCAGGGACCACGTCGCAAGCGCATCAGACACAGACTGGGGAAACAGCTCGCATGAGCAACGTGTGTATTGATGCAGCGCTGCAGAGGGTGAAATCGGCCGGCCTCAGACACATTCTCATAGTGTACTCGTGGAGGGAAATGGAAGGATCTAACCAAGGACCTGGTCTCAGAAAGCATTTAAATTTCATGTGGCGAAAAAAACCCCCATGTCAGCATGCATCATTAGAAAAGAGCAAAACAAAAGGTAAGTAATATTTTCTACAAGCCAATGGCAAGCACGGCTTCATAATTCTCCCTTATGTTCTTATAACGGACCTTCACCCAGTCACTTATTTCATCAAACTCTTCCTTGGAAAAATAGCCAGCAATGTCTTTGAACTTGTCAACATCCTGGAAAAACAAACATTGTACCTGATACACTTTGGTGCAAATTCTGAAATCATCAGATATTAATTCCAAAACAGGTTTTTAAATATCAATTGTTTATTTAATACAGGACAATTCTAGGATAAAGTGTCAACATCTTAAAATAATTGGTAACTTCTTCAGGAT
This sequence comes from Malacoraja senta, assembly GCA_038087875.1. Lineage (NCBI taxonomy): Eukaryota > Metazoa > Chordata > Chondrichthyes > Rajiformes > Rajidae > Malacoraja > Malacoraja senta. The sequence goes on along the minus strand of JAXLNO010000073.1, from coordinate 567,434 downwards.
AGAAATGAGGCATTTCTTCACTCAGAATATAGTGAGTTTTTTTCTGGGGTTGAAAGAAATCAGCTGTTAATTGCATTCCAGCAAGATCCCGTCTCAAGGCAACTGCTTCAGCCTCAGGTGGTTCAGGCACAGTTGCACCATAAAAGACTGTCTCAGAAGGCGTCTTTCGACCAATCTAATCATCCACTCCAGCCGGTGACAGGGTATGATCGCATGGGCACAGTAAAGGAGGTGTGCCGGGAGCCAAAATCCTATTTGATTCAGCATTTACAGACGGAATCGGAGACATATTCTACCGGTGAACGAGCCGGTGCCATCGCAGCAAGTATCTGGGCTCGAAATTAGCGGTTGCCCGGGTGCCAATGACCATCCAATGGGCCGCCGGGCAACCTAAACACCGAGTCATTTTGCCCAGTTTGGCACGGCAGATAGGGGCAAAGATAATAGGTGCAGGGTGACGGAGGGTCGGAGCGAATGGCGTGCCCCGCACAGCGGCAGCGGCAGCGGCAGCGGCTTCTCTTCCTCCCGCACCCCGTCCGCCCTGATAGCGGCCGCTGCTTGCGACTCCGCCATTTCAAAACAAACCCTCCCGCACGCCGTCTGAAGCACCTGCACCGCTCGGCCACGCACCTTCCTGTTGGCTGGCGGAGGAGGGGAGGCGGTGGCGAGGAGATTCCAACTGCCTCCCCCTTTGGCGGCGGCACTTGGCGGTGGACAGGGACGGCCAAGGCAGCGGGGCGATGATACCGGTGTTGTACGAGGAGTGCGAACCATAACTTCATACGTGAAGAAATGGCTCGGTGTCCCACGATGTCTAACTAACATCGGCCTCTATGGCAAAGGGGTCCTGGAACTACCTCTCACTAGTCTAACAGAGGAATATAAGTGTTCTAAAGTAAGACTCCAGATGACACTGAGGGACTCTAGAGACAAGATCATCAGTGCTGTTGCGCCGCCCCTAGCAACTGGCCGGAAGTGGACACCATCTGATGCAGTACAGCAAGCTTCATCAGCCCTGAGGCACAAAGACATAGTGGGGCAAGTCCAGCAGGGAAGAGGAGGCTTTGCCCTTATGACAAGTAAACCAACTTGGCGAAAGGCCACAACATCAGAGCGGAGGACGTTGGTGGTTGAGGAGGTGCGGCGACAGGAGGAGGCCGCAAGAAGTGCAAAGGCGGTCTCTCTTGCCAAGCAGGGGCAATGGATGCAGTGGGAAGGTGTGGAGCGGAGGAAGATCAGCTGGAAAGAACTATGGGAAATGGAAGCAAGCAAGATCAGCTTCATCATCAGAGCGACATATGATGTGCTTCCATCACCAAAGAACCTCCATCAGTGGTACGGCGAGGATCCAACCTGTGCCATCTGCCCAACTCCAGCGACCCTCAAACACATCATGGTAGGCTGCAAGACCAGCCTCACGCAAGGGAGATACACGTGGCGGCATAATCAGGTACTAAAAAGCCTGGCATCAGCCCTTGAGAACAGGCGGTGTGCGACCAACTCCTTGCCTCCGAGAGCAAGCAACCCTCCCCTAAGGGTAATAACCTTTGTCCGAGAAGGACAGAAAACTTCTAAACTTCCTTCCACCAGATCAGAAGAAGGAAGCCAATGCAGGGCCCGTGACTGGAGGATGCTGGCGGACATCGGCCGACAACTAATTTTTCCACCTGAAATTGCTTCCACCACCCTCAGGCCAGACTTGGTGTTCTGGTCCCCTTCACAGAAGACTGCTTACATCATAGAGCTCACAGTTCCATGGGAGAACTCTGTTGAGGAGGCCTATGAGCGTAAGAAGCTGCGCTGCGCAGAGCTTGCAGCAGAGGCAACGCAGCGTGGCTGGAACACCAAAGTCCATCCAGTTGAAGTGGGATGCAGAGGATTTGTTGCGTCATCTACCATCAGACTGCTGAAGGAGCTTGGAATCCACGGTCAGGCTCTGCAGAAGACCATAAGATCACTCTCAGAGGCGGCTGAAAGAAGCAGCCGGTGGATTTGGCTCAAGCGGAAAGACCCATGCTGGGCCCCAAGTATGTCGGGGTGAATCTTTGGGACGGTTTGACACGGGACATGCGCTGAGGGTTGATCATCCTGCAGCGGGCCGCCCTTGTGGAGGGTGTATAGTGTTAAAAGGCCGAAACACCCAGTGATGCAAGGGTACACTACTGATGATGTGTCCTGTGCCCAACTGTCCTGAAGGTTACCCCCCTCCACCCCCCCCCCGATGTTGAGCGTCTACCACTCTCAACAATCAACGAATGTCGTGAAATGCTCCCCACCTATTGGCACAAGGGACTTCTTAACATCTTGTCCTGTGTATTTGATTCTGATAATCTGGACTCGTCCAGTGACTGCTGTGAAAGGACAGCTGACAACATGGGAAAGTCCATGTGACAGCTTGGAGAGACAGCTGACAGGAGGGAACAGACACCACTGGGGCCGTCATGGGCTAGCCACCCATGACAGCAGTCCCCAACGCTGTTTCAGCTAGTTGGAGACACCCGCTAAATGCTACTAAAAGTAAAACTTCAGGTGTGCATCTGTGGTTGGGAGAAATTAACATCAGTGAAGGGCTTGAAGATCCACCAAGGGAAGAAAAAGTGCTTGAGAGAGCAGAAACATGGGCCTCGCATTGACCAGTACTTCTTACGAAGCAACCAGTCAAATCAGTCGAGTGAAGCACAGCGACGGGACACAAACCAAAGTTCGCAGAGCATCAGCACCCATGTCACTGAAGAGGGTGATACAAGCACAGAAATGCCGGTGGAGGAGCCCACGCAACAACTACAAAGACCTCCATTGGAGGGAAAGATCAAAGGACACAAACCTGGAGTGAAATGGCCCAAGGCTGTTGAAAAGAAAGAGTGGGAGACGGTCAACAGTGACCTTATACATATCCTGGAGCAACAAGCGGGCACAGCAGTGGAAAAGCTTGAAAGGATGGGCAACACAATCTACAGCTATGGAGAAGAACGGTTTGGGGTGAGTAAAGGGAGAGGTGGAAAGAAATTACCAACACCAATCAAGTCCAGGAGGCAGCAGGAGATCGAGAGGCTAATCAGAGAGAGGAGACAGTTGAAAAAGCAATGGAAAAAAGCAACTGACGCAGAGAGAGAAGGTCTCATGCTACTCCAAGAGGACATCAAGAACCGATTGGCAACCTTGCGAAAAGCAGAGAACTTGAGGAAACTTCGCAAGAAGAAAGAACACACAAGAACACGGTTCTATAAAGACCCTTTCAAGTTCATCAAAGACCTCTTCGCAAAGGAAAAAAGTGGAACTTTGAAAACATCAAAACAGGAATTGGAGGAACACCTGGAAAAGGCCCACAAAGACACGAAAAGGCATGAGCAGTTGGTCATCCCACATGACATCCCGCCTATTCAACCACCTGAATTCAACATGGACACCAGCCCTCCGAGATGGAAAGAAGTGGAGAACACGGTCCGGCGAGCAAGAGCAGCATCAGCTCCAGGGCCAAACGGAGTACCATACAAGCTCTATAAGAACGCACCGGATGTGTTACGCTTTCTATGGAAGCTCATGAGGGTGGTGTGGAAGAAGCAAACAATACCTAAGGCTTGGCGAAGGGCCGGCGGCGTGCTAATACCTAAAGAAAAGGATTCGTCAGACATCAGCCAATTCCGGCCAATATGTCTCCTCAACGTCGAGGGAAAAATCTTTTTTAGCATTGTATCACAAAGGCTGTCCACCTATCTGGTAACAAACAAGTACATTGATACATCTGTACAGAAAGCAGGAATTCCAGGATTTTCGGGCTGCTTGGAGCATACAAGCATGATCTGGCACCAGATCCAAGCAGCTAAGAAGGACAAGAGAGACCTACATGTGATCTTCCTCGATCTGGCCAATGCATTTGGTTCAGTTCCCCATGAACTCCTTTGGGGATCTTTTGCCTTTTTCCATGTACCAGAGCTCATTACCACACTGGTCAAGAAATATTACCAAGACCTGCAGCTGTGCTTCACAACAGCTGACTTCAGTACAACATGGCAGCGCTTGGAAGTAGGCATCATGGCAGGCTGCACAGTCTCACCCTTGGCCTTTACAATGGCCATGGAAGTCATCATCAGGGCCTCAAAATGGGTGGTGGGCGGTGAACGAACCAGGGCTGGGCTCCGTCTGCCACCCATCAGGGCATACATGGACGACATGACAACACTAACCACTACTGCAGCATGCACCAAGCGGCTACTTGGAAAGCTGCAGGAGAACATCAAGTGGGCCCGAATGAAAATCAAACCAAGTAAATCTCGAAGCACCTCCATAGTCAAGGGGGTGCTTAGAGACACAAGGTTCTGTATTGGTGACGACCCAATACCAACAGTGTCTGAGCAGCCAGTTAAAAGCCTGGGAAGATGGTATAACGCAAGTCTCAAGGACAAAGAGCAGGTGCAACAACTAAGGCAAGAAATTGTCAATGGTCTGGAGAACATCAATCAGACCCTACTGCCTGGGAAACTGAAGCTCTGGTGCCTACAGTTTGGACTCCTTCCTCGGACAATGTGGCCACTGACCGTTTATGAAGCCCCAATAACAACCGTGGAGAAGATGGAGCGAACCATAACTTCATACGTGAAGAAATGGCTCGGTGTCCCACGATGTCTAACTAACATCGGCCTCTATGGTAAAGGGGTCCTGGAACTACCTCTCACTAGTCTAACAGAGGAATATAAGTGTTCTAAAGTAAGACTCCAGATGACACTGAGGGACTCTAGAGACAAGATCATCAGTGCTGTTGCGCCGCCCCTAGCAACTGGCCGGAAGTGGACACCATCTGATGCAGTACAGCAAGCTTCATCAGCCCTGAGGCACAAAGACATAGTGGGGCAAGTCCAGCAGGGAAGAGGAGGCTTTGCCCTTATGACAAGTAAACCAACTTGGCGAAAGGCCACAACATCAGAGCGGAGGACGTTGGTGGTTGAGGAGGTGCGGCGACAGGAGGAGGCCGCAAGAAGTGCAAAGGCGGTCTCTCTTGCCAAGCAGGGGCAATGGATGCAGTGGGAAGGTGTGGAGCGGAGGAAGATCAGCTGGAAAGAACTATGGGAAATGGAAGCAAGCAAGATCAGCTTCATCATCAGAGCGACATATGACGTGCTTCCATCACCAAAGAACCTCCATCAGTGGTACGGCGAGGATCCAACCTGTGCCATCTGCCCAACTCCAGCGACCCTCAAACACATCATGGTAGGCTGCAAGACCAGCCTCACACAAGGGAGATACACGTGGCGGCATAATCAGGTACTAAAAAGCCTGGCATCAGCCCTTGAGAACAGGCGGTGTGCGACCAACTCCTTGCCTCCGAGAGCAAGCAACCCTCCCCTAAGGGTAATAATCTTTGTCCGAGAAGGACAGAAAACTTCTAAACTTCCTTCCACCAGATCAGAAGAAGGAAGCCAATGCAGGGCCCGTGACTGGAGGATGCTGGCGGACATCGGCCGACAACTAATTTTTCCACCTGAAATTGCTTCCACCACCCTCAGGCCAGACTTGGTGTTCTGGTCCCCTTCACAGAAGACTGCTTACATCATAGAGCTCACAGTTCCATGGGAGAACTCTGTTGAGGAGGCCTATGAGCGTAAGAAGCTGCGCTACGCAGAGCTTGCAGCAGAGGCAACGCAACGTGGCTGGAACACCAAAGTCTATCCAGTTGAAGTGGGATGCAGAGGATTTGTTGCGTCATCTACCATCAGACTGCTGAAGGAGCTTGGAATCCACGGTCAGGCTCTGCGGAAGACCATAAGATCACTCTCAGAGGCGGCTGAAAGAAGCAGCCGGTGGATTTGGCTCAAGCGGAAAGACCCATGCTGGGCCCCAAGTATGTCGGGGTGAATCTTTGGGACGGTTTGACACGGGACATGCGCTGAGGGTTGATCATCCTGCAGCGGGCCGCCCTTGTGGAGGGTGTATAGTGTTAAAAGGCCGAAACACCCAGTGATGCAAGGGTACACTACTGATGATGTGTCCTGTGCCCAACTGTCCTGAAGGTTAACCCCCTCCACCCCCCCCCGATGTTGAGCGTCTACCACTCTCAACAATCAACGAATGTCGTGAAATGCTCCCCACCTATTGGCACAAGGGACTTAACATCTTGTCCTGTGTATTTGATTCTGCACCGATCCCCCATCCATCCTGTAGTGATCACCCCATTCATCTTTCACTGAACCCCCCATTCATCCTGTACTGCTCCCCCATCCATCTTGTACTGATCCTCCCATTCAAGACCACCAGGGGCGCCGGGGAGATGGCTGCCCTGCCGGCAGTCTGTTCGTCTTTTCACTCTTTTTAAAACATTTTAGTTGTTAAAAGTTTTTGATTTAATGTTCTTCGGTTTGTTTTATGTGGGAGGGGGGGGGGGGGATAAGGGGACACTTTTTTTTCAAGCATTTACCTTTTCGGAGATGTGATCAATTTTCGGATCACATTCACCGGGCTCTGCAGCCTACCATCGATGGAGCGGGAAGCCTTGTCGGACTGTCGTGAGCCCAACCGCGGGGCGCGGACTGAACATCGGAGCTGATCCCTTGCCTGGGATCGCTCCCACCGCGACCATCGCGGAATCACCATCAAGGGCTCGCAGTCTCGGGTGAAGCATCGGGAGCTCCAACGTCGCGGAAGGTTCGACCAGCCCCGACGCGAGGTTCGATCGTCCGCTGCGGGGGATCTGACATCACCCCCGATGCGGGAGCTTGATCGCCTCGACACGGAGGGCCCGAATGCCGCCGGCTACGGGAGTCATCATCACGTCAACGGAGGGCTCGAGGCCCACGACCGAGGAAGAACTAAGGGAAGGATGCTCTAAATGTGGCCTCACCAACGTCTTGTGTAACATGACCTCCCAACTTCTATACTCAATGCTCTGACTAACGAAGGGCAAAGTGCTGTCATGGACATCAATGGGTCAATGGTACTCACTCTATCGTTACATGTACTGATGTGCAGTGAAATTCATTTGTGTATCCAGTTTAGTTCAAGTACCTGTGTATTTAAGTACTTTACTACATCTTAGATAAACATCGAGGCAGTCGATGAGTTTGAGCAGTCGATGAGTTTGAGTCGAGGTGGCGGGGCCCGAAGGGTAGGGTTGCCAACTGTCGCGTATCAGCCGGGACATCCCGTATTTTGGGATAAATTGGTTTGTCCCGTACGGGACCGCTCTTGTCCCGTATTTTACTGCTACTACTCGGGTCGAAGGGACTGTCGGGTCGGAGTGCCGCATCCGGCCCAGCCTCACCCGTCCTGATGTAGTGCAGCCCATGGAGTGCAGCAGCAGCAGCTGCAGCAGCAGCGCCTAGCCCGTGGCCCCGTCGGTCAGTCAGCAGCCCAACCAGCTGTCCGACCTTCGGACCTTCTCTGACCGCCTACACCACCACCAACCCTCCTTCTCATGGCCGATCGACGGTTCATGAGTTGGATGGGGTGCCTGATGGCGGCCCGGGCCAAAACTCCTCAGCTGGCCCGCCGGCTGGGCTTTGTGTGCGGTCCAGCACCCGGGCCAATTCATCATTCACCCAGGGATTTGTCCCTTATTTTGACCTTTTGTCCCTTATTTGGGAGTGAGAACGTTGGCAACCCTACCGAAGGGGGACCCGGCGTTGGGGGTGGGGGAGCTGCCGAGAACTAAGTGGAGGGAGGGGTGGCGTGGCATGGTGGCGCAGCGGAAGAGTTGCTGCCTCACAACGCCAGAGACCCGGGTTCGATCCTAACCACGGGCGCTGCCTGTACGGAGTCCTATGTTCTCCTGTAGGTTTTCTCCGGGTGCTCCGGTTTCCTCCCACATCCCAAAGACGTGCATGTTTGCATGTTGACGGGCTTCGGTACAAATATAAATGGTCCCTATTGTGTGTAGGATAGTGCCAGTGTACAGGGGGGTCGCTGGTCGGCGCGGGCTCGGTGGGCCGAAGGGCCTGTTGCCGCACTGTTTCTCGAAATTATACAAAATTGGACTGGGGGGACGCAGCGTGTGTGTGGGTGAAGGGGGGGGGGGGGCTGTAGAGAACTAAGGGGGTTGAAGGCACGAAGAAGGAATGAGTACTTTCTGCAATTTTACCAGCGTCTTTGTGGCGAACCAGGATGGCGGGACTGTCATATGCTGAGAGAATAAAGTGCCTGGGCTTGTATACTCTGCAATTTAGAAGGACGAGAGGGGATCCTATTGAAACATATAAGGGTTTGGACACGCTAGAGGCAGGAAACATGTTCCCGATGATGGGGGAGTCCAGAACCAGGGGCCACAGTTTAAGAATAAGGAGTAAGCCGTTTAGAATGGAGACGAGGAAACACTTTTTCTCACAGAGAGTTGTGAGTCTGTGGAATTCTCTGCCTCAGAGGGCGGTGGAGGCCGGTTCTCTGGATACCTTCAAGAGAGAGCTAGACAGAGCTCTTAAAGATAGCGGGGTCAGGGGATATGGGGAGAAGGCAAGAACACGGTACTGATTGGGGATAATCAGCCATGATCACATTAAATGGCGGTGTTGGCTCGAAGGGCCGAATGACCTACTCCTGCACCTGTTGTCTATTGTCCATCTTCCTATTCTATGACCAGTCTGACTTTCCTCCTGATTAAACGTTATCTGTTTGTAATTTGTCTGCAATAAGCGTCTATCTTTATGTCTATCTTCGCTGTTGCTTGTTGTGCCTCTGCAAAGACCGGATGTGTGGGTGAGAGGTGTGTGGGGTGTGTGGGTGTGTGTCGATGTGTGTGTGGGTGTGTGTGGGTGTGTGGGGTGTGTGAGGGTGTGTGGCAGTGTGTGGGGGTGAGGGGTCTGTGGGGGGTGTGTGGGGGGGTGTGGGGATGTGTGAAGGTGTGTGGCGGTGTGTGGGGGTGAGGGGTCTGTGGGGGGTGTGTGTGGGTGTGTGGGGGGGGGGGGGGGGTGGGGATGTGTGAGGGTGTGTGGGTGGCGTGGGACTAAGGGTGTGTGGGTGTGTGTGAGGGGTGTGTGCGGGTGTGTGGGGGTGTTTGTGGGTGTGTGGGGGTGTGTGGGTGTGTGTGGGCGTGTGTGGGTGTGTGTGTGTATGCGGGTGTGTGAGGGTGTGTGGGGGTGTGTGGGGGGTGTTTGGGGGTGTGTGGGGCTGTGTGGGGGTGTGTGAGGGTGTGTGGGGGTGTGTGGGGATGCGTGGGGGTGAGGGGTGTGTGGGGGTGTGTGGGGGGTGAGGGGTGTCTGGGGCTGTGTGGGGATGTGTGTGGCTGTGTGGGGGTGAGGGGTGTGTGGGTGTGTGGGGGTGAGGGGTGTGTGTGGGGGTGTGTGGGGGTGAGGGTTGTGGGGGGTGGGTGGGGGAATGTGGGGGTGAGGGGTGTGAGGTGGTGTCTGGGGGTGTGTGGGGATGAGGGGTGTGTGGGGGTGAGGGATTTGTGGGTGTGTGTGGGGGTGAGGGACGTGTGGGGGTGTGTGGTGATGTGGGGTGTGTGGGGTGTATTGGGTGTGTGGTGGTGAGGTGTGTATGGGGTTGAGGGGTGTGTGGGGGTGAGGGGTGTGTGGGGGTGAGGGGTGTGTGGGTGTGAGGTGTGTGTGGGAATGTGTGGGTGTGTGTGGGGGTGTGTGGGGGTGTGAGGGAGTGAGGGGAGTGTGGGGTGTGTGGGGGGTGAGGGGTGTGTGGGGTGTGTGGGGTTGAGGGGTGTGTGGGATTGTGGGGGTGAGAGGTGTGTGTGGGGGTCTGTGACGGTGTGTGGGGTGAGGGGGGTGTGGGGCTGAGAGGTGTGGGGTGTGTGGGGGTGTGTGGGTTATGTGGGGGTGTGTGGGGGTGTGTGGGGTGATGGGTGTGTGGAGGTGTGGGCGGCTGTGTGGTGGTGTGTGTGGGTGTGTGGGTGTGTGTGTGGGGGTGAGGGGTATGTGGGGGGAGGGGTGTGTGGGGTTGTGTCTGGTGGTGAGGGGGTATGTGGGGGTGAGGTGTGTGTGGCCGTGAGGGGTGTGTGTGGGGGAGAGGGGTGTGTGGGTGTGTGTGGGTGTGTGGGTGCGTGGGTGTGTGGGTGTGTGGGTGTGAATGTATGTGAGGGCGTGTGGGTGTGTGTGGGGGTGAGTGGTGAGGGGTGTGTGGCGGTGTGTGGGTGTGTGGGGTGAGGGGTGTGTGGTGGTGTGTGGGTGTGTGGGTGTGTGGGTGCGTGGGGTGTGTGGGTGTGTGGGGGTGAGGCGTGTGTGGGGCTGTGTGGGGGTGAGGAATGTGGGGTGGTGAGTGGCGTGTGAGGGTGTGTGGGAGTGAGGGGATTGTGTGTGTGGGGGTGAGGGCGGTGTGGTTGTGAGGGGTGTGTGGTAGTGTGTGGGTGTGTGTAGGGTGTGTGTGGGGGTGAGGGGTGTGTGGGTGTGCGGGGGTGAGGGGTGTGTGGGGGTGTGCGGGTGTGTGGGGGTGTGTGCGGCTGAGTAGTCTGTGAGGCTGTGTGGGGGTGTGTGGGGGGGTGTGGGTGTCTGTGGGCGTATGTGCGGGTGTGTGGGGGTGAGGGGTGTGGGGGTGTGTGGGTGTGTGTGGGGGGTTGTGGGGTGAGGGGTGTGTGGGGGTGTGTGGGAGTGAGGGGTGTGTGGGGGTGTGTGGGGTTGAGAGGTGTGTGGGGGTCTGTGAGGTGAGGGGTGTGTGGGGGTGTGTGGGGTGAGGGGTGTGTGGGGGTGTGTGGGGGTGAGGGATATGTGGTGGTGAGTGGTGTGTGAGGGTGTGTGGAAGGGGATTGTGTGTGTGGGAGTGAGGTGTGTGTGGGTGTGAGGGGTGTGTGGGAGTGTGTGGGTGTGTGTGGGGGTGAGGGGGGGTGAGGGGTGTGGGGATGTATGGGGGGTGAGGGTGTGTGGGAGTGTGGGGGTGAGGGGTGTGTGGGTTTGTGGGGGTGAGGGTGTGGTGTGACGGTGTGTGGGGTGATGAGTGTGTGGGGGTGTGTGGGGGCATGTGGGGGTGTGTGGAGGTGTGTGGGGGTGAGGGGTGTGTGTGGGTGGGGAGGTGGGGGGGATGAGGGGTGTTGTGGGGGTGAGGGGTGTGTGGGGGTGTGTGGGGGGTGAGGGTGTGTGGGAGTGTGAGGGGGTGTGTGGGGGTGAGGGGTGTGTGGGTTTGTGGGGGTGAGGGGTGTGTATGGGGGTGTGTGACGGTGTGTGGGGTGCTGGGTGTGTGGGGGTGAGGGGTGTGGGAGTGTGTGGGGTGTGTGGGGGCATGTGGGGGTGTGTGGAGGTGTGTGGGGGTGTGGGGGTGTGTGTGAGGGTGGGTGGGGTGAGGTGTGTGTGGGGGTGTGGGGGAGTGTGTGGGGGGTGTGTGTGGGTGTGTGGGGGGGTGTGGTGAGGGGTGTGTGGGTGTTCGGGGGTGAGGGGTGTGTGGGGGTGTGTGGGTGTGTGGGGGTGTGTTGGGGTGAGTAGTCTGTGGGGCTGTGTGGGGGTGTGTGGGGGTGTGTGGGTGTGTGTGGGAGTATGAGCGGGTGTGTGGGTGTGTCTAAGGGTGAGGGTGTGTCGGGGTGAGGGTGTGGGTGTGTGTGGGGGTGTGTGGGGTGAGGGGTGTGTGGTGTGTGGTGGTGTGTGGGGGTGAGGGGTGTGTGGGAGTGGGGCAGGTGCGGGCGTGAGGGGTGTGTGGGGGTGAGGGGTGTGTGGGGGTGAGGGGTGTGTGGGGTGAGGGGTGTGTGGGGGTGAGGGGTATGTGGGGGTGAGGGGTGTGTGGGTGTGTGTGGGGGTGAGGGGAGAGGGGTGTGTGGGGGTGAGGGGTGTGTGGGTGTGTGTGGGGGTGAGCGGAGAGGGGTGTGTGGGGGTGAGCGGTGTGTGGGGGTGAGGGGTGTGTGGGGGTGAGGGGTATGTGGGGGTGAGGGGTGTGTGGGAGTGTGTGGGTGTGTGTGGGGGTGAGGGGGGGTGAGGGGTGTGTGGGGTGTGTGGGGGTGAGGGGTGTGTGGGGGTGAGGGGTGTGTGGGGGTGAGGGTTATGTGGGGGTGAGAGGTGAGGGGGTGTGTGGGGGTGAGGGGTGTGTGGGGGTGAGGGGTGTGTGGGGGTGAGGGGTATGTGGGGCTGAGGGGTGTGTGGGGGTGAGCGGTGTGTGGGGGTGAGGGGTGTGTGGGGGTGAGGGGTGTGTGGGGGTGAGGGGTGTGTGGGGGTGAGGGGTGTGTGGGGGTGTGTGGGGGTGAGGGGAGAGGGGTGTGTGTGACGGTGTGTGGGGGATGAGTGTGTGGGGGTGTGTGGGGGCATGTGGGGGTGTGTGGAGGTGTGTGGGGGTGAGGGGTGTGTGTGGGTGGGGAGGTGGGGGTGAGGGGTGTGTGGGAGTGAGGGATGTGTGAGGGTGAGGGGTGTGTGGCGGTGAGTGGTTTGTGGGGGTGAGGGATGTGTGAGGGTCAGGGGTGTGTGGGGGTGAGTGGTTTGTGGGTGTGAGGTGTGTGTGGTGGTGAGGGGTGTGTGGGGGTGTGTGGGGGTGAGGGGTATGTAGGGTGTGTGGGCGTGAGGTGTGTGTGTGTGTGTGAGAGGTGTGTGAGGGTGAGGGATGTGGGGGGGGGGTGTGGGTGTGAGTGGGATTGAGGGGTGTGTGGAGGTGAGGGTGTGTGGGGGTGAGGGTTGTGTGGTGGTGAGGGATGAGGGGTGTGTGGGATGTGTGGGTGTGTGGGTCTGTGGGTGTGTGGGTGTGAGGGTGTGTGGGGTGGGGTGTGTGGGTGTGTTGTGGTGAGGGGTGTGTGGGGGTATGTGGGGGTGCGTGGGGTTGTGTCGGGGTGAGTGGTGTGTGGGGGTGAGGGGTGTGGGGGTATGTGGGGTGAGGGGGGTGTGGGGGTGTGTGGGTGTGAGGGGTGTGTGGGGTGGGGCAGGTGGGGGCGTGAGTGATGTGTGGGGGGTGGGGGGTGTGTGGGGTGAGGGGAGTGTGGGGTGTGTGGGGGTGTGTGGGGTGAGGGGTGTGTGGGGTTGTGTGGGGGTGAGGTGTGTGTGGGGTGAGAGAGTTGGGGGGTGACGGGTATATTGTGTTGGGGCAGGTGGGGGTGTGAGGGGTGTGTGCGGGTGTGTGGGGGTAAGGTGTGTGTGGGGGTGAGGCAGGTAGGAGGGTGACGGGTGTGTTGTGTTGGGGCAGGTGGGGGAGTGAGGGGTGTGTGGGGGTAAGGGGTCTGTGTGGGTGTGGGGTGTGTGGGGGTGAGGGGTGCGTGGGGTGGGGAGTTGGGAGATGAGGGGTATGTGTGGGTGAGGGGTGTGGGGTGTGAGGGGTTTGTGGGGGTGAGGGGTGTGTGGGTGTGTGTGGGGGTGAGGGGTGTGTGGGGTTGAGGCGTGTGTGGGAGTGAGGGGTGTGTGTGGTTGAGGGGGGTGTGGGGTGTGTGGGTGTGTGCGGGTGAGCGGTGTTTGTGGGTGGGGGGTGTGTGGAGCTGTGTGGGGGTGAGGGGTATGTGGTGGTGAGTGGTGTGTGGGGGTGTGTGGGGTTGTTTGAGGTGTGTGGGGGTGAAGGTGCGTGGAGGTGAGAGTGTGTTTGGGGGTGTGTGGGGGCGAGGGGTGAGGGGTGTGTGGGGGTGTGTGCGTGTGTGGGTGTGTGGGAGTATGGGTGTGTGGGGGTGAGGGGTGTGAGTGAGGGGTGTGTGGGGGTGAGGCGTTTGTGGGGGTGAGGGGTGTGTGGGTGTGTGTGGGGTTGAGGGGTGTGTCGGGGTGAGGGGTGTGTGGGGGTGAGGGGTGTGTGGGGGTGTTTGGGGGTGTGTGGGAGTGAGGGGTGCGTGGGGGTGAGGGTGTGTGTGGGGGTGTCTGGGGGTTAGGGGTGAGGGGTGAGGCGTGTGTGGGTGTGTGTGCGTGTGTGGGTGTGTAGGTGGATGGGTGTGTGGGTGTATGTGGAGGTGTGGGGGTGAGGGGTGAGGTATGTGTGGGGGGTGTGGGGGTGTGGGGTGAGGGGTGTGTGGGGTGTGTGGGTGTGTGGGTGTGAGGGGGTGTGTGGGGTGTGTGGGGGTGAGGGAAGAGGGGTGTGTGGGTGTGTGTGGAGGTGTGGGGGTGAGGCAGTGTGTGGGGTGTGGGGGTGTGTGGGTGTGTGGGTGTGTGGGTGTGTGGGGGTGAGGGGGTGTGGGTGTGTGGGTGTTTGCGGGTGTGGGTTGTGTAGGTGGGTGGGGGTGAGGGGTGTGTGGGGGTGTGTGGGTGTGTGGGGGTGTGTGGGTGTGTGGGTGTGTGGGGGTGTGTGAGGGTGTGGGTGTGTGGGTTGTGTGGGTGTGTGGGGGTGAGGGGTGTGTGGGTGTGTGTGGGTGAGGGGTGTGTGGGGGTGAGGGGTGTGTGGGGGTGAGGGATGTGTGGGGGTGGGGCAGGTGGGGGGGGGGGTGAGGGGGGTCAGTGTTGTTTGGGTGTGGGACAGGTGGGGGTGGAGGGGGGGAGAGGGCACGGACGGAATCAGTACAATGGTACAAAATGTCCCAGTGCTGGGACGCTGAAACACTGTGACACACTCTCTCCCCTTGTCGCGGGTCAGCTGTGGTCACAAGTGTTGCAAACTGCCCGGGGGAAGGGGTTAAAGGACTGGGGTGGGGATGGAAAGCGCTGACACAACGCCGGGCTGCTGTCAATGTGAGCTGGGAAGCATCGTGGATTAGACGGACCAGTACTTTGTCTACAGCGCGCAGTGAGTTATCCAACTTCAACTTTAGACAAAGGTAGACACAAAATGCTGGAATAACTCAGCGGGACAGGCAGCATCTCTGGAGAGATGGAATTGGTGACGTTTCGGGTCAAGACCCTTCTTCACACTGGTAAGTGATAAGGGAAACGAGAGATATAGACGGTGATGTGGAGTGATAAAGAACTGAATGAAAGATATGCAAAAAAAGTAATGAAGACAAAGGAAACAGGTGTTTGTTGGGTGAGAACGAGAAGCTTGTGCGACTAGGGTGGGGGTGGGATGGAGAGAGAGGGAATGCCTGGGTTACCTGAAGTTGGAGAAGTCAATGTTCATACCGTTGGGGTGTAAGCTGCCCAAGCGAAATGTGAAGTGCTGTTCCTCCAATTTGCGCTGGGCCTCACTCTGACAGTGGAGGAGGCCCAGGCCAGAAAGGTCAGTGTGGGAATGGGAGGTGGAGTTAAAGTGTTTGGCAACCGGGAGATCAGGTAGGTCCAGGCTGACTGAGCGGAGGTGTTCAGTGAAACGATCGCCCAGTCTGCGTTTGGTCTCGCCGATGTATAAGAGTCCACACCTGGAACAGCGGATACAGTAGATGAGGTTGGAGGAGGTGCAAGTGAACCCCTGCCTCGCCTGAAAGAACAGTCAACGGAAAGACAACATACGATTACAATCGACGCGTCCACATTGTGCAGATACATGACAAAGAGAATAGCGTGAATAACGTTTAATGCAAGATAACGCCTGGAAAGTCCGATCAAACATAGTCTGGGGTCTCCAATGAGGGAGATAGTAGTTCAGGACTGCTCTGTGGTTGTGGTAGGATGGTTCAGTTGCCTGATAACAGCCGGGAAATACTGTCCCTGAATCTGGAGGTGTGCGTTCGTTTTCACACTTCTGTACCTCTTGCCTGATGGGAGAAGGGAAGCAGCAGGAGTGGTGAGACTGGTCCTTGATTCTGCCGCTGGCCTTGTCGAGGCAGCGTGAGGTGTAGGTGGAGTCGATGGAAGGGAGGTTGGTTTCTGTGATGGTCTGGGCTGCATCCACAATGAGTCTACAATTCCTTGCGGTCTTGGATGGAGCCGTTCCCAAACCGTACTGTGATGCATCCTGATAACATGTTTTGTGCGGTGCATCTGTAGAAGTTGGTGAGAGTTGTAGGGGACATGCCGAACTTCCTAAGCCTCTTAGTTAGTAGAGGCATTGGTGAGCTTTCTTGCTCGTTGCTTCAATATGGGTGGTCCAGGAGAAGTTGTTGGTGATATTGACTCCGAGGGATTTGGACTTTTCGACCATCTCTACTTCAGCGCCGTCAATGTCAACTGGGGTTTGTGAACAGCTTCACTTCCTGAAGACGGTCACTATCTCCTTTGTCTTGCTGACGTTGAGAGAAAGGTTGTTGTCTCCACACCAGGTCACCAGGTTCTCGATCTCCTTCCTGTACTCCGTCTCATTATTATTTGATATCCGGCCCACAATGGTGGTCTCGTCTGCCAGTTTGTACATTGTAAAGTAAGGACAAAATGGAGTAATTTGTAAAGTTACTCCAGCACTGTTCGTCTATCTTTGCTTCATAGAAATATAGATACATACAAAATAGCAACAGGAGTAGGTCAGTCGGCCCTTCAAGCCAGCACTGCCATTCACTATGATCATGTCTGATCATCCACAATCAGTACCCCGTTCCTGCCCTCTCCCCATATCCATTGATTCCGTTAGCCCAAAGAGCTAAATCTAACTCTCTTGATTCTGTTAGAGCTAAATCTGTAAGACTTAAATCTAACTCTCTGTTGAAAACATCCAGTGAATTGACCTCCACCGCCTTCTGTGGCAGAGAATTCCACAGATTCACAACTCTCTGGGTGAAAAGGTTTTCCTCATCTGAGTCCTAAATGGCCGACCTCTTATTCTTAAATTGTGACCCCTGGTTCTGGATTCCCCCAACATGGGGAACATTTTTCCTGCAGCTAGCCTGTCCAATCCCTTAAGATTGTT
This sequence comes from Malacoraja senta, assembly GCA_038087875.1. Lineage (NCBI taxonomy): Eukaryota > Metazoa > Chordata > Chondrichthyes > Rajiformes > Rajidae > Malacoraja > Malacoraja senta. Next base: position 550,922 of record JAXLNO010000073.1, on the reverse strand, counting down.
ATATGCTTCTGTAAGATCTCCTCTCATCCTTCTAAATGTCAGTGAATACAAGCCCAGTGGACCCATTCTTTCATCATATGCCAGTCTCGCCATCCCGGGAATAAACCTGGAGGGCCCGAACGCCGCCGGCTACCGGAGTTAAGATCGTCCTGTCAACGGGGGCTTGAGGCCCACGACCGAGGAAGAACTAAAGTAAGGACTTGAACTATATTTTGCCTTCCATCACAGTGATGAAGGTGTAGGAGTCACTGTAGTGGATGTTCATGTTAACGTGTTTTGAGTGATCTGTTGCTTTTAATAGTAAGATTAAACGAGATCTTACCAGTTTGAAGTTTGATCTTTATTTTATGAGGAGTTACAATGAGCGATTACGTGAAGAAGTCCGTCAGCCCGCATGCACGTCAATCTTCAAAGCAGCGGTGTGAAATCACAGATAACAGTAGTTGAAGTAACATAGTAAGATTAGAGATGACTAGAACTACCAGATGATCTTTATGATACGAGGGTTGGGAGAGGAGGGCACGTAATCGCTCATCAGAGGCCCAGGAGCCGTTGGAGCGGTTGGTGCGGTTGAACAAGTGGGCTTGAGGAAGCCGCTGATTGGTGGAAGCGGACATGAGGGAGCAGCTGATTGGGAGTCAGATCCCTGCTGATTTCTTCCAGCAGTTTGTATTGTATTGTATTGTACTTTGTATTGTATCCAGGGTAAGGGGGGAGTATGAGGGCCAGGGCAGTTTACTGTTCTGGATGTCAGATGTATTGTATCCAGGGTAAGGGGGGAGTATAAGTGCCAGAGCAGTTTACTGTTCTGGATGTCAGATGTGGGAGGTCAAGGAGTCTGATAGCCTTCCAGACGTCCACATCTGTGCCAGGTGCTTTGAGATGGGGCTCCTAAGGAACCGTATTAGGAAACTGGAGCAGCAGCTCGATGACCTCCGTCTGGTCAGGGAGAACGAGGAAGTCATTAAGAGGAGTTACAGAGAGGTGGTCACTCCAAGACCACAGGAGACAGGCAAGTGGGTCACGGTTAGGAGGGGCAAGGGGCAGAGGCAGGGACTAGAGAGTACCCCGGTGGCTGTACACCTTGACAATAAGTACTCCTGTTTGAGTACTGTTGGGGGGGACAGCCTACCTGGGGGTAGCGACAGCGGCCGGGCCTCCGGTACAGAGACCGGCCCTGTTGCTCAGAAGGGTAAGGAAAAGAAGAGGAGGGCAGTAGTAATAGGGGACTCTATAGTTAGGGGGTCGGATAGGCGATTCTGTGGACGCAGTCAGGAGACCCGGATGGTAGTTTGCCTTCCTGGTGCCAGTGTCTGGGATGTGTCTGAACGTGTCCAAGATATCCTGAAATGGGAGGAAGAGGAGCCCGAGGTCGTGGTACATATAGGTACCAATGACATAGGTAGAAAAAGGGAAGAGGTCCTGAAAGGAGAATTTAGGGAGTTAGGAGGAGAGTTAAGGAGAGTTAAGGATAAGGACCGCAAAGGTAACAATCTCGGGATTACTGCCTGTGCCACGCGACAGTGAGAGTAGGAATGGAGCGAGGTGGAGGATAAATGCGTGGCTGAGGGACTGGTGCAGAGGGCAGGGATTCAAGTTTCTGGATCATTGGGACCTCTTTTGTGGAAGGTGTGACCTGTACAAAAAGGACGGGTTGCACTTGAACCCGAGGGGGACCAATATCCTAGCGGGGAGATTTGCAAAGGCTACCGCGGAGACTTTAAACTAGAACGGTTGGGGGGGAGGGACTCAAATAGAGAAAGCTAGTAGACAGTGTGTGAGGCAGGAGGCAGAGAAGGGAAGCACTCAGACCCAACATTTAGGGGGGCAAGAAGGAAAACAATATAAACAGAGAATAAGTGGTGGTGGGTTTCTTACATCTGTGAGCAGAGAGACAGAGGGGTGTAAAATGAGGGTAGAAGCAACAGGTAGCAAGGTGGAAAGGAAAAGTGGCAGGCAGGCAAATCCAGGGCAAAAAGGGCCACTTTTCAACATTATTGTATAAGGGGTAGGAGCGTTGTAAAAACACATGAAGGCTTTGTGTCTCAATGCAAGGAGCATTCGTAATAAGGTGGATGAGTTGAATGTGCAGATAGCTATTGATGATTATGATATAGTTGGGATCACGGATCATGGCTCCAGCGAGCTGAACATCCAGGGATATTCAATATTCAGGAGAGATAGACAGAAAGGAAAAGGAGGTGGGGCTTTGCTGGTTAGAGCGGAGATTAACGCAATAGAAAGGAAGGACATTAGCTTGGAGGATGTGGAATCGATATGGGTAGAGCTGCGAAATACTAAGGGGCAGAGAACGCTGGTGGGTGTTGTGCACAGGCCACCTAACAGTAGTAGTGGAGTTGGGTATGGCATCAAACAGGAAATTAGAAATGCGTGCAACAAAGGTAAAACAGTTATAATGGGTGACTTCAATGTACATATAGATTGGGTGAATCAAATTGGCAGGGGTGCTGAGGAAGAGGATTTCTTAAATTGTATGCGGGATAGTTTTCTAAAGCAACATGTAGAGGAACCAACGAGAGAGCAGGCTATTCTAGACTCGGTATTGAGTAATGAGGAAGGGTTAGTTAGCAGTCTCGTTGTGCGTGGCCCCTTGGGCAAGAGTGACCATAATATGGTTGAGTTCTTCATTAGGATGGAGAGTGACATTGTTAATTCAGAAACAAGGGTTCTGAAGTTAAAGAAAGGTAACTTTGAGGGTATGAGATGTGAATTGGCCAAGATTGACTGGCAATTGATTCTTAAAGGGTTGACGGTGGATATGCAATGGAAGGCATTTAAAGACTGCATTTATGAAATACAAAAAATGTTCATCCCGGTTTGGCAAAATAATAAATCAGGGAAGGTAGTGCATCCGTGGATAACAAGGGAAATGACGGATAGTATCAAAACAAAAGATGAAGCTTACAAATTAGCCAGCCTATCAGAGGACTGGGAGAAATTCAGAGTCCAGCAGAGGAGGACAAAGGACTTAATTAGGAAAGTGAAAATAGATTATGAAAGAAAACCGGCAGGGAACATAAAAATTGACTGCAAAAGTTTTTATAGATATGCGAAGAGAAAAAGATTAGTTTAAAACAAATGTAGGTCCCTTGCAGTCAGAAACAGGTGAATTGATCATGGGGAACAAGGGACATGGCAGACCAATTGAATAACTACTTTGGTTCTGTCTTCACTAAGGAAGACATAAATAATCTGCCGGAAATAGCAGGGGACCGCGGGTCAAATGATATGGAGGAACTGAGTGAAATCCAGGTTAGCCGAGAAGTGGTGTTAGGTAAATTGAATGGATTAAAGGCTGATAAATCCCCAGGGCCAGATTGGCTGCATCCCAGAGTACTTAAGGAAGTAGCCCCAGAAATATTGGATGCATTGGTGATAATTTTTCAAAACTCCTTACATTCTGGAGTAGTTCCTGAGGATTGGAGGGTAGCTAGTGTAACCCCACTTTTTAAAAAGGAAGGGAGAGAGAAAACGGTGAATTACAGACCAGGTAGTCTAACATCGGTAGTGGGGAAACTGTTAGAGTCAGTTATTAAAGATGGGATAGCAGCACTTTTGGAAAGTGGTGAAATCATTGGACAAAGTCAGCATGGATTTATGAAAGGTAAATCATTTCTGACGAATCGTATAGAATTTTTCGAGGATGTAACTGGTAGAGTGGATAAGGGAGAACCAGTGGATGTGTTATATCTGGACTTTCAGAAGGCTTTCGATAAGGTCCCACATAAGAGATTAATATACAAACTTAAAGCACATGGCATTGCGGGTTCAGTATTGATGTGGATAGAGAACTGACTGGCAAACAGGAAGCAAAGAGTAGGAGTAAACGGGTCATTTTCAGAATGGCAGGCAGTGACTAGTGGGGTACGGCAAGGCTCAGTGCTGGGACCCCAGCTATTTACAATATATATTAATGATTTGGACGAGGGAATTGAATGCAACATTTCCAAATTTGCGGATGACACAAAGCTGGGGGCAGTGTTAGCTGTGAGGAGGATGCTAGGAGGCTGTAAGGTGACTTGGATAGGCTGGGTGAGTGGGCAAATGCATGGCAGATGCAGTATAATGTGGATAAATGTGAAGTTATCCACTTTGGTGGCAAAAACAGGAAAGTTTACTTTTATCTGAATGGTGGCCGATTAGGAAAAGGGGAGATGCAACGAGACCTGGGTGTCATGGTACACCAGTCATTGAAAGTAGGCATGCAGGTGCAGCAGGCAGTGAAGAAAGCGAATGGTATGTTAGCATTCATAGCAAAAGGATTTGAGTATAGGAGCAGGGAGGTTCTACTGCAGTTGTACAGGGTCTTGGTGAGACCACACCTGGAGTATTGCGTACAGTTTTGGTCTCCAAATCTGAGGAAAGACATTCTTGCCATAGAGGGAGTACAGAGAAGGTTCACGAGACTGATTCCTGGGATGTCAGGACTTTCATATGAAGAAAGACTGGATAGACTCGGCTTGTACTCGCTAGAATTTAGAAGATTGAGGGGGGATCTGATAGAAACTTACAAAATTCTTAAGGGATTGCACAGGCTAGACGCAGGAAGATTGTTCCCGATGTTGGGGAAGTCCAGAACAAGGGGTCACTGTTTAAGGATAAAGGGGATATCTTTTAGGACCGAGATGAGAAAAACATTTTCCACACAGAGAGTGGTGAATCTATGGAATTCTCTGCCACAGAATGTAGTTGAGGCCAGTTCATTGGCTATATTCAAGAGGGAGTTAGATGTGGCCCTTGCTGCTTTTTTGGTGCTATCCCTGCACTCTGCAGTGAGCACAAACATGGATCGGTCTGACAACCCGAGCCGCAGCAGCAGTCTTCTCAGATTCTGTGAGGCTATGACTTGATTAATCATGCAGAGGCTGGTTACCCGAGTCCCAGGCTGAACCAGCAAAGTTTTATGTTTAGAATACCCATATTAATTTCTATTATTATTCCCAACATTTGCGGGAAACCATGGCTGCATAGGCCAGTCAGACAGTACGAAAACCCTGAAGCGGGATCTTGCTGAATTTATTGCAAGACCCGACTGATGGGGAAAAATGGAGAAAAGACATAAAAGAACATTCCTCCCCCGTGTAGCGAGAATGTATCTCTCGCCACTGTGATGCCACATGTTTTTGCAACCGGTGAATGAGCCTGGATGCAAACATATCCATATTCGGTGTTCCATCGAGCCATAATGTCATAAAATACTTAGTGATCCAACATCCATTCTGTTGTCATTGATTTTACGTGATGATACACCAGCGCCAAATGAGGTTGGGTAAATTATGGCAGGATACTGTGACTTGACTGCACCCATGTGACTAACATGTGCCTCCACCACAGTGTATCAACTTGGAACTGAGCATGCAGTTTATGCATATTAGCACAATAACCCTTTAACACATAATATGCACCGAGTGTCTATAGGTAGTTGATACCAATAACTGAAGAATTGGTAATTCATGCAAATCTCATCCGCCTCCGTGACTAGAGATGGCATTCGTAAATTTCCATCTTTGAGCACTAGCATCAGTTTGTAATATAACTGAAGATTTATTGACCAAAACTACTGGAGCAATGCTGAATATAGTTCGTCCACCATTGTGACTTAGGTAGCTTCAGCTGGTAATAGCATAGGTCTGTTAACAATGACCTATATGGCACTTGAGACGTTACTACTTTGCACGTTGTAAGTTCTGATAATGCAAAGGCCCAATTGCACAGCTGAAACACAGCAGCTATATTGCCAATTACACTTGATGAATAGAAGACTGCTTGATAACAAGGTTGTTACAGGCTTCTATTGACTCCAATCTCCTGCCCCAGGGCGGATTCACAGATAAATTAATAGCTAAAGGTAAATCCGAATAATCAATAACTCTAGTTGGTATCAACTTAAATTTAACTGGATGGATGAAGGACCTCAATTTCTCAAATATAGTTGCAGCTGAAACAGTTGATTTTTGCAAAACACAGTTTTAAGAATATCATCCATAAAGCCATAACAAGTGTTTTTGAGCTCTGAGCGGTCCAAGCACCGGTTTAGTAATTTGGTAGATGACCTGGGAGCTGACGTTAGCCCATGTGCAACGCATTAACTGTTATCATTGCCCCATCCAGATACATTTCAAATGTCTCCGGTGATCGGAGATGAGAAAAACATTTTTCACACAGAGAGTGGTGAATCTCTGGAACTCTCTGCCACAGAAGGCAGTTGAGGCCAGTTCATTGGCTATATTTAAGAGGGAGTTAGATGTGGCCCTTGTGGCTAAAGGGATCAGGGGGTATGGAGAGAAGGCAGGTACAGGATACTGATTGGGGATGATCAGCCATGGTCATATTGAATGGCGGTGCAGGCTCGAAGGGCCGAATGGCCTACTCCTGCACCTATTGTCTATGTTTCTATGTTTCTACGATCCATGTGAATGGGTCCTGAATAGTATGCATCTTTCAGATCGATGCATGCCATAAAGATCCTATGGAACTCAGTTGTTCGACAGTAACGAAGTACCAGATACTGAAAAGTCTATGTTGCACATGCGAGTTAAATCAATTATGAACCGACATCCTCCATCTTCCACAATGAACAGGCCACGCCTTCCATAATTCCGTGCCTGCCTCGAAAGGCAACTCTGGACAGATTCCCGAGCCTGTCTCGAAAGGTAATCATGGCCATAATAATGAGCCTGCCTCGAAAGACAACTCTGGCCATAATTCTGAGCCTGCCTCGAAAGACAACTCTGGCCTTATTCCCGAGCCTGTCTCGAAAGGTAATCCTGGCCATAATACTGAGCCTGCCTCGAAAGACAACCCTGGCCCCAATTCAAAGCCATACTTGGTACCCCTGTATACCGTGCAAAAATAATCCAATCACATGTTATCATTTTAGTATTTCACGGATCTGAATCTAATGTTATCATTGTCATTTGTACAAAAACAAGTGTAAATATTACCAACTTGTAAATGGTCCACTTACCCCATGTTTCGGAAGAACCAGACCCACCTATCTCCATGGTTACCGGTGGTCTTATGGTAAGCCGAAAGGCCCCTGATGTGGGTTCTGTTCCCGTCCTTGATTGGAGAGTAGGAATGGTAGTGTATGTGGATTCCATATTTCCTGAGACCGGCTTGGACCTTGGCCTGAAAGTCTTCTGCCCAGCTTTCAAGCTGCCACCAGCTTCAGTGAACTGCTTACTGCCGATGAGGCGTGGGGTGTGTCGTCGCCGATACGATGAAGCTTTGTTCGTCGTCGGTACCTTAATCAGTCCGACAGCTTTTGCTTCCTCATCCAGGTATACCTGTTGGATAAGTCTCACCTGAAGAGAAGATTCGGCGGTTGGTTTCATTTCCTGGCTTTCATGCCCCCTCCATTGTCACCCCTGATGGCGCTGTTCACTGCCGGCACTTGTAGCGTGAGGGGAACTCTGCCCCCTTCCGGGTATTCTGCCAACGGCTGGAACCAATTCTTCCGGCAGTATCCCCTTCGCTTGCGAGTATTTCCTCGCACTCCCCTCCACAGAGAGGGGGATTCGCAGGCAGCCCTGAAAACACGTGGTGCCGCAGGCCCCCGAGGATACCTGTGCTGACATGGCCCGTCCTACGGACCTATATCAGGATTTTTGCTCTGTCAGACTGAAACTGACCTTGCATGCTCCCCTCCTCAGAGAGGGAGACATTGTGCAGCCCTGAAACAGGTGCCACTGCCGCGGGCCCCCGAGGAGACCCGCGCTAATATCTCCCTCCTTTGGAGTATATCATAGTGGAGAAACCTCTCCATCAGGTGCTCCATGTGGGTTTATGCGTCCGTAGACGCACCCATTGAAGGAGCTGGCCCGACTCGCCCGAGGCCCAAGGCCTGACCGACTTACTCGTGGTTTGACCCCTTTCTGGGGCACCATAGCGGTCTAGGAGCCGCTGACCGCACTGTCAGCGACTCGGGTGGCGAGACCGGCTTACTGCTGGTTTTACCCCCTTTCTGGGGAACCATAGCGGTCTGGGAGCCGCTGACCCCATTGTCAGCGACTTAGGTAGCGAACCCGACGGCCGCCGGCTACTCGCGCTTCCGCGGTCCGGACCGGGATCTCCCCGCGGTCCATAACCGGTTTCCCCGCGGCCCGTCCGACTTCGCCCTGAATCCAGCAGGCAAACTCTGTAAAGAGCTTCCTGCAGCACAAAAAACAGAACCTAGAAATAAGTTTTAAAACTTACATGCTGGTTTAAACTTACCGCTGGAAGGAGCAGCGCGCCTGCCAGTCAGTCGTTGCGCAATGCGGTAGACGTAATGACGCGCATGCGGGCTGACGGCCTTCTTCACGTAGTCACTCACGTGACTCCGAAGTAAAATTGTATGACTGACCAGGCCAATGAAATTCCTCGTATGTTGCAAAACATACTTAGCGAATAAAGTGTGATTCTGATTCTGATTCTGATTCTGAACCTATGCTGCACTCCCTCAAAAGCAAGAATGTCCTTCCTGAAATTAGGAGACCAAAACTGCACACAATACTCCAGGTGCGGTCTCACCAGAGCCCTGTACAAGGACCTGTATAGGACCTCCTTGCTCCTATACTCAAATCCTCTCGCAATGAAGGCCAACATGCCATTAGCTCTCTTCACTGCCTGCTGTACCTGCATGTTTAGTTTTAGTGACTGGTGTACAAGGACACCCAGGTCTTGTTGCACTTTCCTCTTTCCTAATCTGACACCATTGATATAATAATCTGCCTCCTTGGTCTTGCCGCCAAAGTGGATAACCTTACTTTTATCTACATTAAATTGCATCTGCCATGCATCTAGCCACTCACTTAACCTGTCCAAGTCACCCTGCAACCTCCTTGCATCCTCTTCGCAGTTTACACTACCACCCAGCTTTGTGTTATCCGCAACTTTGGTAGTGTTACTTTTAATCCTATCATCTAAATCATTAATATATAGTGTAAATAGTTGCGGCCCCAGCACCGAGCCTTGCGGCACTCCATTCGCCACTGCCTGCCATTCTGACAGGGACCCGTTTATTCCTCCTCTTTGTTTCCTGTCTGCCAACCAATTCTCTATCCATGTCAATACCCTACCCCCAATACCATGTGCTCTAATTTCGCCCACTAATCTCCAGTGTGGGACCTTATCAAATGCTTTCTGAAAGTCCAGACACTATCCACCGGCTCTCCTTCATCCATTTTACTTGTCACATCTTCAAAAAAGTCCAGATTAGTCAAGCATGATTTCCCCTTCGTAAATCCATGCTGACTCAGACCGATCCTGTTACTGCTATTCAAATGTGGCGCAATTTTATCTCTTATAATTGACTCCAGCATCTTTCCCACCACCGATGTCAGGCTAACTGGTCTATAAATGCCTGTTTTCTCTCTCCATTTCTTAAAAAGTGGGATAACATTAGCTACCCTCAAATCCACAGGAATGATCCTGAATCTATAGAACATTGGCAAATTATCACCAATGTATCCACGATGTCTAGAGCCACCTCCTTTAGTACCCTGGGATGCAGACCATCAGGCCCTGGGGATTTATCAGCATTCAGTCCCATCAGTCTGCCTAATGCAAATTTCTCGTCTAATGCAAATTTCTTTCAGTTCCTCTGTCTCCCTAGACAGGGGTGGGCAACCTTGTTCTGCATAAGGGCCAGGACACATGTCTGTGAGTGGATGGCGGGGCACATCTATCACGTGTACACATGGACCCCGCCTCCATCCCGCCCCGGATGGCAGGCATCAAATCACGTGTTCACATAGATCCCGCCCCCCTGGAGGACGCCACCCGGAGCACTGGCCCCTGGTTACGGGCGCTCACCAACATGGCGCACCTACGGTCCATTGCCATGGCTCTGTTGGTCCTGAAGGCGGTGGCTCAAATACTCACACGCCCCCGGCCTATTGACAACCCCGATCCCGACCGTGAAGCCCAGACACAGAAGGTGCGCGACCGTGCCGGCGGCTTTTCGCAGGATGCGGTACAGCCAGAGCTCGGCGTTTGGCGCTCGGCCACGCTCGACGGCTCCGCCATTGTGGCCGCCAGCGAAGGCCTCCTTGCGTCACCGTGCCTGGGTGCCGCGGCCTCCATCCCGGGAGGTACCGGAGAAGAAGGAAGTCTGCGGGCCGGATGATTTCAGATTACGGGCCGCATTTGGCCCGGGGGCCGCGGGTTGACGACCCCTGCCCTAGATCCTCTGTCCCCTAGTACATCTGGGAGATCATTTGTGTCTTCCTTTGTGAAGACAGAACCAATGTACCTGTTCAACTCTTCTGCCACTTCCTTGTTCCCCAATTTCACCACTTCCTGCCTTCAAGGGACCCACATTGTCTTAACTAATCTTTTTCTCTTAACATATCTAAAGAAGCTTTTACTGTTCTTCTTTTATATTCCTGGCCAGCTTTCCTTCGTACTTTATCTTTTCAGCCCGTATTGCCCCTTTTGTTACCCTCTGTTGTCCTATGAACGTTTCCCAATCCTCTGGCTTCCCGCTACTCTTTGCTATGTTATACACCTTTTTTTTTGTTTTATTCCATCCGTAACTTCTCTTGTCAGCCACGGTTGCCTCCTACTCCCCTTAGAATCTTTCTTCCTTTTTGGAATGAAATGATCCTGCATCTTCTGGATTATGCCCAGACATTCCTGTCATTGCTGTTCCACCGTTATTCCTGCTAGGATCCTTTTCCAGTCTACCTTGGCCAGTTCCTCTCTCATGCCTTCATAGTCCCCTTTGTTCAACTGCAACACTGACACTTCTGATTTAACCTTCTCCCTCTCAAATTGCAGATTTAAACGTATCATATTATGGTCACTATCTCCCAGCAGTTCCTTTACCTTGAGCTCCCTTATTAAATCTGGTTCAATAGACAACACTAAATCCAGAATTGTCTTTTCTCTGGTCGGCTCCATTACAAGCTGCACTAAGAATCCATCTTGGAGGCACTCCACAAACTCCCTTTCTTGGGGTCCAGAACCAACCTGATTTTCCCTGTCTACCTGCATATTGAAATCTCCCATAACCACAGTGCCATTACCTTTGTTACATGCCAATATTAACTCCTGCTGCAACATGCACCCTATATCCAGGCTACTGTTGGGGGCCTGTAGATAACTCCCACTAGTGTCATTTTACCTTTACAATTCCTCAATTCTATCCACAGCGACTCTACATCGTCAGTCCCTATTTCACCCCTCGCAAGGGACTGAATTTCATCCCTCAACCCAGAGCTACCCCACCTCCTATTCCCACCAGCCTGTCCTTTCTATAGGACGTATAACGCTGAATATTCATTTCCCAGTCCTGATCCTCCTGCAGCCATGTCTCTGTAATCCCCACAATGTCATATCTAACTGAGCCTCAAGCTCATCTACTTTACTCCTTATACTTTGTTTATTCAAATAATTTTTTTATTTCATTACCCACCTCACCTTTCACATCCATTCCTATTTCCCTTGGCCATACTCGCCTATCCCTTCATGAGCCTTCTGCCCCGTTAATTCTGGTGTCTTTCTTAACTTTTCCTATATTCTCTTTCCCTTTAACTCCATCCTTGTATTTCCAATTTGTCTCCTCCCCCCCCCCCACTGTTTAGTTTAAACCCACCAGTGTAGCAGTGGCAAACGTGCCTGCCAGAATGCTGGTCCCCCGCCTGTTAAGGTGCAACCCGTCCCTTTGTACAATTCATCCTTGCACCAGCCCCCCTGCACCAGCTCCTCAACCACTCATTCAGATCCGCTATCTCCCTGTCCTGCCCTCACCAGCACGAGGAACTGAAAGCAAACTGGGGATGCTGCTTGCCAGCCTTCTTCCGAGCTCTCTAAAGTCACGCTGCAGAATTACTTTCCCCTTCTTCCCGACGTCATTTGTGACGACATGCACTACCACTTCCAGCTGCGCACCTTCACACTTGAGGACTCCCTGTAATCCCGTGACGTCCTGGATCCTGGCACCAGGGAGGCATCACAGCATCCTTGAATCCCGCCTGTTGCCGCAGAAACCCCTGCTTGTACATCTCACAATGGAGTCCCCGTCTACCACGGCTCTGCCTGACGTCTGTCTCTTCGGCTTTGCTTCAGCGCCACGTTGTGACTCGCAGACCTGTCCGCCGCTCAGACTGGCAGTGTCTTCTGTCCCGACAGCTTCCAAGAGGGTGAACCTGTTTCCAAGAGGTCTATCCCCAGGGGTCTCCTGTACTCCAAGCTTCCTTCCCTTCCTCATCGTCACCCACCTTCTCTCTTCAGGTATCTTCGGTGTGACGATCTCGCTGTGGGTCCTGTCCAGGAAAATCTCATTTTCCCAGATGATCCTGAGGTCGTCCAGTGCCCCAACACGGTCCTTCAGGAGATGAACCTGGACACACTTTCCACAGTTGTAGCAGCCAGAGGCACCAGCAGTGTCCCTGCACTCCCACATCCTGCAAGCATCACACTGACTCAGCTTATCTGTCATTTCCTCACTGCTTCTCACCCTCTCCATCTTTTGCCGTAGTCTCCTCCCTCAGCCTTCTCGCCAAAGACTCTCGAGCCAAAGACTCGCACTTTTCTCACAAGCCACTTCCCTCGACAAGGCCGCTGTCCCAGAGCAAACCTTGCTTATATTAGCTGATAAATGGACTAATTTGCTAACTTACCAATTTACCCAGAAGATCAACAACACACAGTTGCCTGCCCTGGAAGAGATCTATAGCTCTCGTTGCCTGCGGAAGGCATCACGCATACTAAAGAACTCATCTCATCCTACACATCACTTGTTTGCCCTTCTGCCCTCGGGAAAGCGTTACAAGTCCATCAAATCACACACCAAAAGATTAACAAACAATTTCTACACCAAGGCCACCACCACTCTGAACTCTGCACTGAACACACAGCCCCCATAGCCAATATTTTGTATTGCCACAACACTATACTGTGAAATATTGCACATTCGGAAGGACATTCTTGCCACTGAGGGAGTGCAGCGTAGGTTCACAAGGTTAATTCCCGGGATGGCGGGACTGTCATGTGCTGAGAGAATGGAGCGGCTGGTCCTGTACACTCTGGAGTTCTGAAGGATGAGAGGGCAGCTTATTGAAACATATAAGATTATTACGGGTTTGGACATGCTAGAGGCAGGAAAGATGTTGGGGGAGTCCAGAACCAGGGGCCACAGTTTAAGATTAAGGGGTAAGCCATTTAGAACGGAGATGAGGAAACACTTTTCCACCCAAAGAGTTGTGTGTCTGTGGAATTCTCTGCCTCAGAGGGCGGTGGAGGCCGGTTCTCTGGATACTTTCATGAGAGAGCTAGATAGGGCTCTTAAAGATAGTGGAGTTAGGGGTTGTGGGGAGAAGGCAGGAACGGGGTACTGATTGTGGATGAGCAGCCATGAGCATATTGAATGGCAGTGCTGGCTCGAAGGGCCGAATGGTCTTCTCCTTTTCCCATTTTCTATGTATCTATATTTCTATGAAGCAAAGGTAGACAAACAGTGCTGGAGTAACTTTAGAAATTACTCCATTTTGTCATTAATTTACTATGACAAATGTAACTGGCACATGTAACTGGGTCCTGAACTTTCCATCGCAACGGCAGCAGACAGTCAGGGTGGGCAGTAGGACATCAAAAACCATAGCCGTGAGCACTGGCTCGCCCCTAGGCTGTGTCCTAAGCCCCCTGCTGTTTAGTCTGCTAACACACGACTGTACTGCTAGACTCAACAACAACTTCATCAACAGGTTCGCTGATGACACAACAGTGGTGGGTCTCATCAGCGACTATGATGAGTCGGCGTACAGGATGGAGGTGGAGCTGCTCACAGGATGTGGGAAATCCCACAACCTCATTCTCAACGTGGGAAAAACTAAGGAGATGGTGGTTGACTTCAGGAGGGCGGGAAAACAACACCATACACCTCTGCACATCGATGGAGCTGATGTGGAAAGGGTCAACAGCGTGAAGTTCCTAGGACTCCACCTGTCAGACGACCTGACGTCCACGACCAACACCACAGCACTGGTCAAGAGAGCCCAGCAGCGACTACACCCTCTCCGAAGACTACGTAAAGCAGGTCTCCCCACTACACACCTACGAACTTTTTATAGGGGGACAATCGAGAGCTCATTAACCTACGGCATCACTTCCTGGTTCGGGAGCTGCAAGGCGTACGAACGGCACCAACTAGACAGGATTGTGAAGACCGCCAGCAGGATTATTGGTGCTCCACTCCCTTTCCTGCTGGACATATACAGGAAGAGATGTATCAGCAGAGCCATCTCCATCATCAAAGACCCCTACCACCCATCCCATCACATATTCTCCATCCTGCCATCTGGGAAGAGGTACCGGAGCATTAGGTAGTCGAGGCTCCAACCGGCGCGGCCTGAGGTCCGCGGGCGTCGCAGTCTCCGGGGAGGGAGCGGCCGCTCCAGACACTTCCAGGCCGTTGAGGACTTTCCACCCAATGCCGGTGTTCCAGCTTCCCGGCGGGTGAGTCTACAACATCGGGCTGCCGTTGCGGCGACTGGCTGCGGAGCCCTCAGACTGGCCCCGATCTCGGGTGGACTAGGAGGAGGACTGGACACTTTGGTGCCTTTCCCTCACGGTGGAGAGTGTCGACTCTGCTGTGGGGGGATGTTCATGTTGAATTTCTAAATAGTGTGTCGTGTCTTTTTTATTCTACCTTTTTATTTTTTATTTATATGGTTAATTGTCTGTAAAGCGCTTTGGTTTCAGTAATCTGATTGAAAGGCGCTATATAAATAAACTTACTTTACTTTACTTTACTAGGTGCAAAACCAGCAGGATGCTCCTCAGCTTCTTCCCGCAGGTTATAAGACTGATAAACGGACTTTGTCCCCTGCCAAAGTATCGTGCACCAACCAGCAACCTGAACACACTGCAGCAGAGCCACTGTCGTGCCGCTGCCGATCGGAACGCCGGTTGATGTTTAGTAGAGTAGAGTGTTAATTTGTTCATGATATATGTATTTTTGCTTCTATTTATTTTTTACTGCACACTGGAATTGACACTGGTTGAGGAACGTTTTTTTGTTTCCTCTGGGTATGCGAATACTCAGGAAATGACAATAAAGATATACAATGTACAAACTGGCAGACGACACCACCATTGTGGGCCGGATATCAATTAATGATGAGAGGGAGTACAGGAAGGAGATCGATAACCTGGTGTCCTGGTGTCCTGGAGACAACAACCTTTCTCTCAACGTCAGCAAGACAAAGGAGATAGTGACCGACTTCAGAACGCAAACCCCAGTTGACATTGACGGCGCTGAAGTAGAGATGGTCGAAAAGTTCAAATCCGTCGGAGTCAATATCACCAACAACGTCTCCTGGACCACGCACATTGAAGCAACGAGCAGGAAAACTCACCAATGCCTCTACTAACAAAGAGGCTTAGGAAGTTCGGCATGTCCCCTACAACTCTCACCAACTTCTACAGATGCGCCGCGCAAAGCATGCTATCAGGATGCATCACAGTACGGTTTGGGAACGGCTCCATCCAAGACCGCACGAAATTGTAGAGAATTGTGGACGCAGCCCAGACCATCACACACGAACCAACCTCCCTTCCATCGACTCCATCTACACCTCACGCTGCCTCGGCAAGGCCAGCAGCAGAATCAAGGACCAGTCTCACCCCTGGCCACTCCCTCTTCTCCCTTCTCCCATCGGGCAAGAGTTACAGAAGTGTGAAAAAGCACACCTCCAGATTCAGGGGCAGGTTCTTCCCCGCTGTTATCAGGCAACTGAACCATCCTACACACCTATATTAAAGCAACGATCAAGAAAGATCACCAACGCCTCTACTTATTAAGAGGCTTAGGAAGTTCAGCATGTCCCCTACAACTGTCACCAACCTCTGCAGATGCTCCGTAGAGAACATTTTATGGGGAATCATCACAGCTGGGATTGGGAAGAACTCCGTCCAAGACCGCAGGAAACGTAATCATGTATGGCTCTTTCCTGCTGACTAGTTAGCACGTCACAGAGGCTTTTCACTGTACTAAAGTGAGCTGGGTAACTAAAGGGCCTGTCCCACTAGGCGATTTTTTCGGCGACTGCCGGCGTCATATCTGGGTCGGCAAAAGATTTTGAACATTTCAAAATCCAGCGGCGACAAAAATAAAATGTTGCGACATTTGAAAAAACACAACGCGTCATATGTCATAACACCGCGTCACTGCCGTGTCAATGCCGCGTCACGCTGAATCACGCCGCAAATTTTTCGGTGACCTGATACGTCAGTCAATGATGCCGGCAGTCGCCAAAAAAAATCGGCATGTTGGACAGGCCCTTTACCATCTTGTTTCCCCGACTACAGCAGGCCGTGCTGCCGAGATGGAGCTTTCCGCCCGTGTGCGGGAGGCCCCCACATATTCCATGTCTGGAACAGCGCGGACGGGTCAATCGGAGCGAAAGGCCAGCGGACCAGAGTGGGAGCGGTCCCCCGGACTCCCAATCCAAGGAGCTGTTTCCAGATCAGGATAGGCGTTTTGAGTTCTGAGGGCAAGTCTTGAAGATCACGCAGCAGCTGAGCAAGTTTGCGATACCAGCTATAGTCTGGCAGTCGGTAAGTGTGACAACGCTGAACACATACTTATATTTTTTAATTTTTTAATTTTTTCTTTTTATAAACTGTTTTATAAACTGATAAATGAATCGGAAAAAAGTAAAAAGGAAAGAATGCAGAGAAAGAAGAAAGATACAAAAAAGAGAGAAGAAAAAACCCCTGAACTGACAAAGAAGTGAAAGAAAAAAACAGAAAAAAACAGAGATATGTCCCACTATCCTTCCCTACCCCCGCTCACCCAACCCAAGCATCGGTTTCAAATCTGTGTTCAACCATTCTATTGTTGAAGAAATTCAATGAAAGGAGAGCATGTTTTGAAAAATTGGTCTGATTTATCAGCCAAAACAAGCCTTATTTTTTCTAAATGTAATGTCTCGGTCATTTCTGTGATACACATATTCACTATGAGAACTGTTATCTTTTTCCAGAAGTTAAGTATTATTTTTTTCGCAGTTATTAAGCCATAGTCAAGGAAACGTTCTTGGAATGTCGTTAACATGGAGCAGCCCTCTGACATTCCTAATATTATTTATTTTGAATCTGACTCCAATTGAATTTTGAGTGTTTTAGGAATGGTATTGAATATTCCCATCCAGAAATTTTGTATTATTTATACAAAAATACAAAATATGAACACTTTACAACACATACACATCCCATGAATTAGCATATGATCAGCGGTTGACGCCACTGGACCTCGACTCGCTGGAGTTTAGAAGGTTGAGGGGGAACCTCATTTAAACTTACAGAATAATGAAAGGCATAGATAGAGTGGATGTGGAGAGTACGTTTCCACTGGTGGGAGAGTCGAGGACCAGAGGTCACAGCTTCACATTTAACGGACACTCTTTTAGAAAGGATGTGAGGAGGAACTTCTTTAGTTAGAGAGTAGTTGAAACACATAAGATTGGTAAGTTGAAACACATAGAATTGTTAAGGGATTGGACACGCTAGAGGCAGGAAACATGTTCCCGATGTTGGGGGAGTCCAGAACCAGGGGCCACAGTTTAAGAATATGTTTAAGATGGAAAGTGGTGAAATCATTGGACAAAGTCAGCATGGATTTATGAACGGTAAATCATGTCTGACGAATCTTATAGAATTTTACGAGGATGTAACTAGTAGAGTGGATAAGGGAGAACCAGTGGATGTGTTATATCTCGACTTTCAGACGGCTTTCGACAAGGTCCCACATAAGAGATTAGGGGTATTGGGGGTTCAGTATTGATGTGGATAGAGAACTGGCTGGCAGACAGGAAGCAAAGAGTAGGAGTTAATGGGTCCTTTTCAGAATGGCAGGCAGTGACTAGTGGGGTACCGCAAGGCTCAGGGCTGGGACCCCAGCTATTTACAATATATATTAATGATTTGGACGAGGGAATTGAATGCAACATCTCCAAGTTTGCGGATGACACGAAGCTGGGGGGCAGTGTTAGCTGTGAGGAGGATGCTAGGAGGCTGCAAGATGACTTGGATAGGCTGAGTGAGTCGGCAAATGCATGGCAGATGCTGTATAATGTGGATACATGTGAGGTTATCCACTTTGGTGGCAAAAACAGGAAAGTAGACTATTACCTGAATGGTGGCCGATTAGGAAAAGGGGAGATGCAACGAGACCTGGGTGTCATGGTACACCAGTCATTGAAAGTAGGCACACAAAAATGCTGGAGAAACTCAGCGGGTGCAGCAGCATCTATGGAGCGAAGGAAATAGGCAACGTTTCGGGCCGAAACCCTTCTTCAGACTAGGCATGCAGGTGCAGCAGGCAGTGAAGAAAGCGAATGGTATGTTAGCATTCATAGCAAAAGGATTTGAGTATAGGAGCAGGGAGGTTCTAATGCAGTTGTACGGGGTCTTGGTGAGACCACACCTGGAGTATTGCGTACAGTTTTGGTCTCCTAATCTGAGGAAGGACATTCTTGCCATAGAAGGAGTAGAGAGAAGGTTCACCAGACTGATTCCTGGGATGTCAGGACTTTCATATGAAGAAAGACTGGATAGACTCGGCTTGTACTCACTAGAATTTAGAAGATTGAGGGGGGATCTTATAGAAACGTACAACATTCGTAAGGGGTTGGACAGGCTAGACGCAGGAAGATTGTTCCCGATGTTGGGGAAGTCCAGAACAAAGGGTCACAGTTTAAGGATAAAGGGGAAATCTTTTAGGACTGAGATGAGAAAAACATTTTTTACACAGAGTGTGGTGAAACTCTGGAATACTCTGCCACAGAATGTATTTGAGGCGAGTTCATTGGCTATATTAGTTAGATGTGGCCCTTGTGGCTAAAGGGATCAGGGGGTATGGAGAGAAAGCAGGTACAGGATACTGAGTTGGATGATCAGCCATGATCATATTGAATGGCGGTGCAGGCTCGAAGGGCCGAATGGCCCACTCCTGCACCTATTTTCTATGTTTCTATGTTTCTATGTAAGAATAAGGAGTAAGCCATTTAGAACGGAGATGAGGAAACACTTTTTCTCACTGAGAGTGGTGAGTCTGTGGAATGTTCTGCTTCAGACGGCGATGGAGGCATGCTTAAAAGAGAGAGCTAGATAGGGCTCTTAAAAATAGTGGAGTCAGGGGATATGGGGAGATGGCAGGAACGGGGTACTGATTGGGGATGATCAGCCATGATCACATTGAATGGTGGTGCTGGCTCGAAGGGCCGAAAGCTCTACTCCTGCACCTATTGTCTATTGTCTATTAATCGGTGGATCTCATTGCCACAGAGGGCTGTGGAGGCCAAGTCAGTGGATATTTTTCGGGCAGTGATAGACAAAATCTTGATTAGAATGGGTGGCACGGGTTGTGAGGAGAAGGCTGGAAAATGAGTATAGGAGGCAGAGATCAGCCACGATTGAATGGATGAGTAGACTCGATGGGCCGAATGGCCTAATTCTACTATACCTAGCGAATATGAGCATACATTATCCACGTCACATCAAACACAGTCTCTCTTATAGACAGTAAAAGCTGGAGTAACTCAGTGGCACAGGCAGCCTCTCTAGAGAAAATGAACTGGTGACGTTTCTGGTCGAGACCTTTCTTCAGACTGATAGTCAGTGGAGAGGGAAGCGAGAGATATAGAACAAGATGGTGACGTAGAGGGAGAATAAATGAATGAAAGATATGCAAAAAAGTAACAGTGATAAAGGAAACAGGCCATTGTTAGCTGTTTGTTGGGTGAAAACCAGTTACAGACAATGAGTCTCAACTAGACGACGTTGAAACTGGTGCGACTTGGGTGGGGGAGGGATGGAGAGAGAGGGAATGCCGGGGTTACTTGAAGTTAGAGAAGTCAATGTTCATACCGCTGGGGAGTAAGCTGCCCAAGCGAAATATGAGATACTGTTCCTCCAATTAGCGCTGGGCCTCACTCTGACAATGGAGGAGGCCCAGGATAGAAAGGTCAGTGTGGGAATGGGAGGGGGAGTTAAAGTGTTTGGCAACCGGGAGATCAGGTAGGTCCAGGAGGACTGGGCGAAGGTGTTCAGTGAAACGATCGCCGAGTCTGCGTTTGATCTCGCCGATGTATAAGAGTCCACACCTTGAATAACAGATACAGTAGATGAGGTTGGAGGTGGTGCAAGTTATTGTATTTATCTAATTGTATGCATTATTGCAACATTGCCCTCAGCTAACAGTGAGCCATACTACATTTTCATAGATTCATAGAATCATAGAGAGATACAGCGTGGAAACAGGCCCTTTGGACCAACTTGCCCACACCGGCCAACATGTCCCAGCTACACTAGTCCCACCAGCCCTCATTTGGTCCATATCCGTCCAAACCTGCCCTATCCATGTACCTGTTTAATTGTTTTTTTAAACCTTGGGATAGTCGCAGCCTCAACTACCTCCACCGGCAGCTCGTTCCATACACCCACCACTCTCTGTGTGAAAAAGGTACCCCTCAGAATCCTAGTAAATCTTTTCCCCTTCACCTTGAACCTTTGTCCTCTGGTCCTGAATTCCCCTACTCTGGGCAAGAGACTCTGTGCATCTACCCGATCTATTTCTCTCATTATTTTATACACCTCTATAAGATCACCCCTCATCCTCCTGCACTCCAAAGAATAGAGTCCCAGCCAACTCAACCTCTCCCTGTAGTTCCGTCAACCTCTCCCTATAGCTCAGGTGATCACGGTCCCCTTTGACCTGTGTTTTCACACCCAACCCAACCATATCTCTAAGTCCCCCTCTCCCTTGACTGTCAGTCTGAAGAAGGGGCTCGACCCGAAACATCACACATTCCTTCTCTCCATAGATGCTGCCTGTCCCACTGAGTTTCTCCGGCATTTTGTGTTTATCATCGTTGCAAACCAGCATCTGCAGTTCCTTCCTGCACATTCACTCTCATCCCATCCCATTGCACAGGCGTGGGCCAGATTCCACTGGGAAACGCACATCATTTAGGTGTAGGTTTATTATGGTCATGTGCACCGAGGTACAATGAAAAGCTTTGCTTTACATGCTATCCATTAAGATCAAATAATACTGGACATCAATACACTCAAGCCAAATTTAGTTTAGTTTAGTTTAGTTTAGGTTTTAAAGAGTGGGACGGTGGCGCAGCGGGTAGAGCAGCTTCCTCACAGCGCCAGAGAACCGGGTTCCATCCCGACCACGGGTGCTGTCTGTACGGAGTTTGTACGTTAGCCCTGTGACCTGTGTGCGTTTTCTCCGGGTGCTCCGGTATCCTCCCCCATTCCAAAGACGTACAGGTTTGTAGGTTAATTGGCTTGGTATAATAGCAAGATTAAACGAGAATTTACCAGTTTGAAGTTTGATCTGTATTTTATGAGGAGTTACGATGAGGGATTACGTGAAGAGCACGTCCAGCACGCATGCGCGACATTCTTCAAAGCAGCGGTGTGGAATCACAGGAAACACAATAATTGAAATAAACATAGTAAAGAAAAGGAGAACTAAGATACCAGTTGATCTATAATTGAGGGTGGGAGCGGAGGGCACGTAATCCCTCATCGTAACTCCTCATAAAATACAGATCAAACTTCAAACTGGTAAGTTCTCGTTTAATCTTACTATTTTACTTCGGAGTCACGTGAGTGACTACGTGAAGATTTTAAAGCTCTGTGATTTCAAACCGTGTAACAGTTCATACTTCACTCGCTGCCGAAGTCATTCAAGGGAGGAAGTATGTTATCGTAATCAACCATAATCTGTTTGTAAACAATAATGGTATCTATTAAACAATAACAAAAGACAAAATTCTCCCCCGGGCTTAAATTATATATTTTTGCAGATTTTAAAGTTTCTTTTTTCTTTTTCCCTTCTCCCTCGAGAATCTCTTGTTGTGTTGATGTAAGTGAATAAGTGAGTCATGACACACAACCGTAGGTCAGGTGGGTATGCCCGGAAATCCATAACTAGGACTCACGTTCCTGGCTTGCTCTGCTTTATGGTGAATGACCCGGTCTGGTGTTATAACCATGTTGTCCAGTCGCAGTAAGTGGAGGGACTGGACTCTTTGCGCTGAGACTAGTGGCATCAGCATGACCGTTTTCAGGGTTATCTTTTCCAGGGTGAGACCTGGCTGGGGACCATCCCCTTAGGTATGTCAGGACCACACTGACATCCCAGATTTGGGTATACCTAGGTCTAAGAGGGTTGGAGTTGACGATACTCCTCATGAGTTTGATCACCAGCGGTTGAGACCCCTATGGCCTGTTGTCCTGGCACCTGTTTTAAGTAGGCTGACAGCGCACGTCTGGCAGTATTGATGGCGCTGTAGCTCAATCCTTCATTATGGTGAAGGCCCCCAGGAACTCCAGTACATTGGTTATGGTTGCAGATGAGTACCTTGTCCCAGTAGTCGAGCAGTATCTTTCCCACTTCCTGATGCTCGATCGGTATTGTTTCCTGGTGGACATACGGTGTCATCATGTTGATGGTCCTGTCAGACACCCCAGTCCCAGCAGTGGTCTTTTGATAATCTGCAACCCAGTAGGTTAATTTTGTCATGGCATGGATGACTTATGCCTGATACAGGGTGCGTCAATAGGTCTGGGCTACTGGGAAAGATCAGAGGAGTTTCGATGGCCATGTCGAGGACCACTGGGAACCATGGCTGTGTAGGCAGTTGGTACTATCAAAATACCTGAAGCAGAGTCCATCTCTATTTTGCGTAGTACCCTACAGATTAAGGCAGAAGGGGGGGGGGGAGCATAGAAGAAATAGGTCCCCCAGTTCAGCGCGAATGCATCTATCGCTGCTGCCTCAGGGTGTGGTTCCCAAGGGACATACATTGGTACGTGGTGATTTAGTCTGGATGCAAAGAGATCGATATCTGGTGTGCCATATTGGTTTGTAATTTGAGCAAAAGCTCTAGGATTTAACATCCATTCGGTGTTTATCATTGAATTTGCGCGACCTGGCATTGTATTTAGCTTACCTGGTAGGTAAGTTGCTGATAGCCAAATATGTCTATCGACCCACCATTACCAGATTGTGTTGACCCGATTGTCACATGATATCGATTTTATTCCGCCCATATGGTTAATATGGGCCACCACCGTGATATTATCAATTTGTAAATGAACATGCAAGTTGTGCATATTCCTAGAATATGCTTTAAAACCATAAAACGCACCCAACATTTCCAAATAATTTATGCCCAGTGTTTGTAGTAAAGATGAGTCTAGGTTAGTCCATCTACCACCTGTGCTGGATATGGTATTAGTTGCTCCCCAGCCTTGAGCACTGGCATCTGTTTGTATAGTTAACGTTGGGTTATTGATGATGATAGGGCTGGAACTATGCCAAATGTGTTATATCCACCATTCTAACTCTGATATTGCTTCAATGGGTAGTTTCATTGTTCGGTCAAAGTGACCTGCATGTCGTTTCAACGCCTGTACTTTTGCCCTTTGTAGGTGTTGATAGTGCAGGAGTCCAAATTGTGTAGCTGAAAATGCTGCTACCATTTTGCCAATTACTCTTGCCACTTGTCGGATGGTTGGTCGATTGCTTACCATTAAATTGTTGCACGTCTGTGCCAATTCTGCTGCTTTACCTTTTGGCAACATTACAGACATGTGGATTGAGTTAATTGTGAATCCCAGATAGTCCATAGTTGTGGATGGCGTCAACTTAGATTTATCTGGATGTATGACAAAACCCAGGGTTCAAACAATTGTTTGGTAGCTAATACATGCTTTTGGTAAATATATTTGAGACAAATTCCAAAGGTTCATGTTTGGATTTCTCAATGACACCCTTTGTAAGTAACCTCACCAGTTCTGCTTGAGCCTCTAGTTCTCTTTGACTGAGAGGGTAAAGACCCTTTGGGGTACGTGCTGAACTGGTGGCATGTTTTCTTGAATGAACTCTATTTTGTATCCCCGAATAATGTTAAGTATATAACTATCATTCGTGAGACACCTCCTGTTAGTACAGTTCCCCCATTTACATGCTGGTAGGAACCAGACCCACCTACCTCCATAGTTATGGTAGTGTTCCTTTCTTCCGTTTGTTCATCCGTCGTTATACTGCTGGATGTACTGCTGATGTACTGCTGATTGGGGGTGGCGCATTTTCCATGGGGTCCGCTCTGGGCCCTGGCCTAAAAAGGCTTTCGGGGATAGTATGCGAACCCCGAGCTTTCACCAGTTCCATAAATTTGACCTTGACTGGTGGACGCGGTGGGGTACTGCCGTCTAGTTTTTTGTGTGGGTCTGCTCGTTCCGGGGCCTGCCCTCATGAGGCCAAATGCTTTGGACTCTTCCTCCAGGTCTTTCACTTGTCCTTCCAAATAACAGGATCTGCGGCTCTGAGGCCGGTGTTTTACACAGTCCTGCAAACCTGGGATTGAGGGCAGGTCTTATTCTCTCCTTGCGGAGGTTGTTTATCCCATATTGGGTGTTGCACAGCAGAGCCAGAGTGTCTTGCTGGTTTGTGGTCATATCCACCCCATCCACGGTTTCCAGCTCTAGTGCCTCATTAAGTACCTGTCTTGTAGGGGTATGAGGGACAGGTGGTTAATGCTGGCCGCCAATTTTGGCTGCAACGGCCGCCCTGCTCGTGGTGTAACCACGTAGCGAATCTACACACCCAGCAGCTCTTCCTGATCCTGTACCCCAAGCGTACTCCCGACATCTTCAGCCAATGACCCCTGTTCCTGACCAGCCCAGCCCTGGTCGCCAACGCTGCCCTGCTTTGAGGGGAAAGCGATGGCCAGTGCATGGTAGAGCACTGATGTGGGAGTGCCTGATCCCCCTGGCGAGACTGCTCCAGCTCCCGAAGCAAGTCTCGCTGGAGCAGTTGCTCCATGAGCCTTTCCATTCGGCTCAGGCGGCTAGTTCTGCCGCTCTAAGGCGGACCCTCCTCATCGGAGTCAGACATAACCGGACGTTTTTTTTTAAATTTTTAATTTTTTAATTTTTTACTTTTCCTCCAGCCCGCTGCCGCTCATCAGGCTGCGCTAGCGGTACTGAGCGATGAGGGTGGACCGCAGCATATGCGGTCCAGGTGCCGCCTCTCGCCCCCCACTGATGGAACACTCCCGATCTGTTGGAGTCGAAC
Source organism: Malacoraja senta (assembly GCA_038087875.1). Classification (NCBI taxonomy): domain Eukaryota; kingdom Metazoa; phylum Chordata; class Chondrichthyes; order Rajiformes; family Rajidae; genus Malacoraja; species Malacoraja senta. The sequence continues at coordinate 525,811 of JAXLNO010000073.1, read as the reverse complement.
GGGGGGCGGTTTTCTCCTTTGCCGTGCTGCTCATTTTTTCCCAGTTCCCCTGGAATACAGAGCAGAGCACAGCTTGCTGATTACGACCTCAGAGTAAGACTTACCTGATGGTCCGCTGTTTATTTTCCACTGACGTGTAGCGGGAGCGCCTGTACTCCCGGTCGTCGCTGTTGCACTGCGTGAACGCTAATGTCGCGCATGCGTGCTGGACGGGCTCTTCACGTAATCACTCACGTGACTCCGAAGTAAAATTGTAAATTGTCCCCAGTGTGTGTGTAGGGCAGTGTTACTGTCTGGGGATCGCTGGTGGGCTCGGACTCGGTGGGCCGAAGGGTCTGTTTCCGTGCAGTTTCTCTAAATTAAACTCAACTACAATGCGGAAACAGGCGCGTTGACTCACCAAGTTTACTCCGACCAGCGATCCTCATACACGGAGTAGTACGGGGAATTTTTACCGATGCCAATTAACGTACAAACCTGTATATCTTAGGATGTGGGAGGAAACCGGAGCACCCGGAGAAAACCCACGCGGTCACAGGAAAACATGCAAACTCCGTACAGACAACACCCGTAGTCAGGATCGAACCCGGGTCTCTGGCGCTGTAAGGAAGCAACTCTATCGCTGCGCCACTGTGCCGCCCAAAGATTAATTGAGTTTATTATCACGTGTACCGAGGTACGGTGAAAAGCTTTTTTGTTGCGCGCCATCCAGTCAGCGGAAAGACAATACATGAGCCGTCCACAGTGTACAGATACAGGATAAAGGGAATAACGTTTGGGGCAAGATAAAGTTCAGTGAAGTCCAATTGATGAGTGAAAAAAATTCACCTCAGGTTCCTATTAAATCTTTCTCCTCTCACAGTAAACCTATCTTCTACTCTGGAGGAAAAGACTCTATGTACAGTATCTCCCCAACATCCTTGCTAACATACTTCCCCCAAAGCTTCAGTCACAGAATTTAGTATAGGTTGGGAGGTCAATGTGGCCTCACCAACGTCTTATAGTTGTATAAGACGTTGGTGAGGCCACATTCAGAGTATTGTTTGTTTGGGGGTTTTGACTTGTAATGTGTGGGGGTAAGGGGGTAACTATTTCTAGGTCCCTACCTGGTCGGTGAGGCAGCTTTTTCTGCAGGCTGCCTCGTCGACCCGTCCTCGTGGCCTACCAGCGGGCATGGAGCGCCGTTTCCTGACGGGGACCGCCCAGCACCTTCAGCTTCGGTGGCGGAACAGCGCTGGAGCGCTCTCGGAGAGCGTAGCGGGCGATGCCTTGCCTGGGTCGCCGCGCTGGATCGGCGCGCTGGAGCTCCGGTATGCGCTGACCGCCGACACCAACACCTCCGGGCTGGCGGACTGCGGAGCGACCAGCTGCGGTCGGCGGCGCCGACTCCAACATCGGGAGCCTCGTGGCCCCAAATCAGCGCGGCCCTGTCGGCTTCAGGTGCCATCGACTCCGTCGGGAAACCGGCCGTTCCAGCCGCTCCGATGACTCTCCCGACTGCCAGGAACACGGGGCCTACGTAGAGGCAACTGTGGTGGCCTCGATGGGCCTGACTCTGGGGAGAACTGGGTTGGGGACTGGACATTGTGCCTTCCCCCACAGTGGTGGTCATTGTGGGGGATGATTTTGTGTGCTGTGCCTGTCAGTCCGTGTACAAGATGGCGGTCGGAGGGGAGAGTGGGACGCTGGCGCGAATTGGTCGCCGCTGCTCCCTCCCCAAATTGTGTTTCTTATTTTCTTTTGGTGCTCTTGAAATTGAATTCTGTCCTTGATTTGTGTACTGTGGTGTTTTTATATTTAATTTATTCCGATTATGTGTTTTGTATTTTTTTTGTGATTCTATGCATTGTAAGGTGTCCTTGGGTTTTAGAAAGGCGCCAGTAAATAAAATGATTATTATTATTATTATTATTGTGTTCGGATCTGGGCACCATTTTATAGGAAAGATGTTATCAAGCTGGAAAGTGCACAGAGAAGATTTACCAGGATGGTACCAGGACTCGAGGGCCCGGACTATAGGGTGAGGTTGCGCAGGCTGGGAATCTATTCTTCAGTGTAGGAGGATGAGGGGTGATATTATAGAGGTTTACACAATCAGATAGACCCACAATGTCTTATGCGCATAGTAGGGGAATGAAGAAAGAGAGGACAACGGTTTAAGGTGAGGGAGAAAGATTTCATAGACAATAGACAATAGACAATAGGTATTTTGGCCCTTCGAGCCAGCACCGCCATTCATTGTGATCATGGCTGATCAGCCACAATCAGGAACCTGAGGGGTACCTTTTTCACACAGAGGATGGTGGGTGTATAGAACAAGCTGCCAGAGGAGGCAGATGAGGCTGGGATGATTGCAACGTTCGAGAAACAATTAGACAGGTATATGGATAGGACAGGTTTGGAGGGATATGGACCAAAAGCAGGCAGGTGGGACTAGTGTAGATGGGACATGTTGATTGGTGTGGACAACATGGGCCGGAGGGCCTATCTCCATGCTCTATAACTCTATAACTCCATGTATCTGTGACTCTGTGACAATGACTCTGTGACTCTGCGACAATGACTCTGTGACTCTTTGACTCTGTGTCTCTGTGACTCTGTGACACTGTGACTCTGTCTCTGTGTCTCTGTGACTCTGTGACTCTGTCTCTGTGACTCTGTGTCTCTATGACTCTGTGACACTGTGACTCTGTGTCTCTGTGCCTCTGTGACTGTGACTCTGTGTCTCTGTGACTGTGTCTCAGTGACTCTGTGACTGTGACTCTGTGTCTCTGTGACTGTGACTCTGTGTCTCTTAGGTACTTCTGATCTGTCTTCACTGAGGAAGACACAAACAATCTCCCTGATGTACTGGAGGACAGAGGATCTAAGGGGGTAGAGGAACTGAAAGAAATTTTCATTAGGCGAGAAATAGTATTGGGTAGGCTAATGGGACTGAAGGATGATAAATCCCCTGGGCCTGATGGTCTGCATTCCAGGGTCCTCACTCAGGGAGGTGGCTCTAGAAATAGTGGGCGCATTGGTGATCATTTTCCAATGTTGAATAGATTCAGGATCAGTTCCTGTGGATTGGAGGTTAGCTAATGTTATCCCACTTTTCAAGAAAGGGGCGAGAGAGAAAACGGGGAATTACAGACCAGTTAGCCTAACTTCGGTGGTGGGAAAGATGCTGGAGTCAATTATTAAAGAGGTAATAATGGAGCATTTAGATAGCAGTAAAATGATTAGTCCAAGTCGACATTGATTTGTGAAAGGGAAATCATGCATTACTAATCTTCTGGAATCGTTTGAGGATGTGACAAGTAAAATGGATGAAGGTGTGCCAGTGGATGTAGTGTATTTAGACTTTCAGAAAGCCTTTGATAAGGTCCCGCACGGGAGACTGGTGACTAAAATTAGAGCACATGGTATTGGGGGTAGGGTGTTGACATGGATAGAAAATTGGTTGGCAGACCGGAAGCAAAGAGTTGGAGTGAACGGGTCCTTTTCAGAATGGTAGGCAGTGGCGAGTGGAGTGCCGCAAGGCTCGTTGTTGGGGCCGCAACTGTTTACCATATATATTAATGATTTGGAAGAGGGAATTAGGAGCAACACTAGCAAGTTTGCAGATGACACAAAGCTGGGTGGGAGTGTGAACTGTGAAGAGGATGTTCGGAAGTTGCAGGGTGACCTGGTGTGTGGGCAGATGCGTGGCACATGTGAGGTTATCCACTTTGGCGGCAAAAACAAGGAGGCAGATTATTATCTCAATGGGGTTATGTTAGGTAAGGGGGGGGGGGGGGTGCAGCGAGACCTGGGCGTCCTTGTACACCGGTCACTGAAAGTTGGCGTACAGGTACAGCAGGCAGAGAAGGAAGCTAATGGAATGTTGGCCTTCATAACAAGAGGATTTCAGTATAGGAGTAAAGAGGTTCTTCTGCAGTTGTATAGGGCTCTGTTGAGACCACATCTGGAGTATTGTGTACAGTTTTGGTCTCCTAATTTGAGGAAGGACATCCTTGTGATTGAGGCAGTGCAGCGTAGGTTCACGAGATTGATCCCTGGGATTGATACCCCCTCATCCTTCTAAACTCCACTGAATACAAGCCTAGTCTTTCAATCTTTCCTCATATGACACTGTGACTCTGTGACTCTGTGACTGTGACTCTGTGACTCTGTGACTCTGTGACTGTGTGACTGTGACTCTGTGACTGTCTCTGTGACTCTGAGACACTGTGACTCTGTGACTGTGACTGTGTCTCTGTGATTCTGTGACTCTGTGACTCTGTGATTCTATGACTGTGACTGTGACTGTGACAGTGTCTCTGTGACTCTGTGACTGTGACTGTGTCTCTGTGATTCTGTGACTCTGTGACTGTGATTCTATGACTGTGACTGTGACTGTGACAGTGTCTCTGTGACTCTGTGACTGGGAATCTGTGACTGTGACTATGACTGTGACAGTGACTCTGTGACTGTGACTGTGACTCTGTGACTCTATGACTGTGTCTCTGTGATTCTGTGACTGTGTCTCTGTGACAGTGACTCTGTGACTCTATGACTGTGACTCTGTGTCTCTGTGTCTCTGTGTCTCTGTGTCTTTGAGTCTCTGTGACCCTGTGACTCTGTGACTATGACTGTGACTGTGACTCAGTGACTCTGTGTCTCAGTGACTCTGTGACAGTGTCTCTGTGACTCTGTGTCTCTGTGACTCTCTGACTCTGTGACCGTGTCTCTGTGACTGTGACCCTGTGACTGTGTCTCTGTGACTCTGTGACTGTGACTCTGTGACTCTGTGACTGTGTACTGTGACTATGTGACTATGATTCTATGACTGTGACTGTGACTGTGATTCTGTGACTCTGTTACTCTGTGACTCTGACCCTGTGACTCTGAAACTGTGACTGTGTGACGGTGACTCTGTGACAATGTGCCTGACAGTGACTCTGTGACTCTGTGACACTGACTCTGTGACTGTGACTGTGTATCTGTGACTCTGTGACTCTGTGGCTCTATGACTGTGATGCTGTGACTGTGACTCTATGACAGTGTCTCTGTGACTCCGTGACTGTGTCTCTGTGACTGTGTGACTCTGTGACTATGATTCTGTGACTCTGTGTCTCTGTGTCTCTGTGTCTCAGTGACCCTGTGACGCTATGACTATGGCTGTGACTGTGACTCAGTGACTCTGTGTCTCTGTGACTCTGTGACTCTGTGACACTGTGACTAGGTGACTGTGACCGTGTCTCCGTGACTGTGACTGTGACTCTGATTCTGTGACCCTATGACTGTGACTCTATGACTGTGACTGTGACTGTGACTTTGACTGTGACTCTGTGACTATGACTGTGTCTCTGTGACCCTGTGACTCTGTGACTATGACTGTGACCGTGACTCAGTGACTCTGTGTCTCTATGTTTCTGTGACTCTGTGACTCTGTGACTGTGACTGTGACTCTATGGCTGTGACGCTGTGACACTGTGACTCTGTGACTGTGACTGTGACTGTGACTCTGTGACTGTGTGACTGTGTGACTGTGTGACTGTGTGACTGTGACTCTGTGACTGTGACTGTCTCTGTGACTGTGACTCTGTGACTCTGTGACTGTGATTGTCTCTGTGACTCTGTGACTCTGTGACTCTGTGACTGTGACTGTGACTCTATGACTGTGACGCTGTGACACTGTTTACTCTGTGACTCTGTGACTGTGACTCTGTGACTGTGTGACTGTGTGACTGTGTGACTGTGTGACTGTGACTCTGTGACTGTGACTGTCTCCGTGACTGTGAGTCTGCGACTCTGTGACTGTTACTATGACTGCGACTGTGCCTCTGTGCCTGTGATTCGGTGACCCTGTGACTGTGACTTTGCCTGTGACTCTGTGAATGTGACTGTGTATCTGTGACTCTGTGACTGTGACTCTATGACTCTGCGACTGTGTCTCTGTGTCTCTGTCTCTGTGTCTTTGTGTCTTTGTGACCCTGCGACTGTGACTATGACTGTGACTGTGACTCCGTGACTGTGCCTCGGTGACTGTGTCTCAATGACTCTGTGACTGTGTCTCTGTGTCTCTGTGTCTCTGTGTCTCTGTGACTCTGTGACTCTGTGACTGTCACTCTGTGTCTCTGTGACTCTGTGAATCTGTATCTATGTGTCTCTGTGTCTCTGTGACTGTCTCTATGACTGTGACTGTGAATCTGTGACTGTGACTCTGTGACTATGTCTCTGTGACTGTGACTGTGACTATGACTGTGTCTCTGTGATTGCGACTGTCTCTGTGACTGTGACTCCGGGACTCTATGACTGTGTCTTCGTGTCTCTGTTACTCTGTGACTGTGACTCAGTGACTCAGTGTCTCTGTGATTCTGTGACCCTGTGACACTGTGACTGTGACTGTGACTGTGTCTCTTTGTCTCTGTGACTGTGACTGTGTCTCTGTGTCTTTGTGTCTCTGTGTCTCTATGTTTCAGTGACTCTGTGACTGTGACTGTGACAGTGTCACTGTGACTGTGACTGTGTCTCTGCGACTCTGTGTCCCTTTGACTCTGTGTCGCTGTGTCTCTGTGTCTCTGTGTCTCTATGTCGCTGTGACTCTGTTACTGTGACTGTGTCTCTGTGACTGTGACTGTGACTGTGACTCTGTGACTCTATGACTGTGACTCTGTGACTGTGACTCTGTGACTGTGACAGTGTCTCTGTGACTGTGACGGTGTCTCTGCGACTCTGTGTCCCTTTGACTGTGTCTCTGTGTCTTTGTGTCTCTGTGACTCTGTGACCCTGTGACCGTGTCTCTGTGACTCTGTGACCCTGTGACTGTGTCTCTGTGACTCTGTGAATCTGTGTCTATGTGTCTCTGTGTCTCTGTGTCTCTGTGACTGTGACTATGTCTCTGTGACTGTGACTCTGTGACTATGTGACTCTGTGACTGTCTCTCTGTCACTGTGACTCTGTGACTCTATGACTGTGACTCTGTGACACTGTGGCTGTGACTCTGTGACTGTACCTCTGTGACTGTGTCTCTGTGACTGTGTCCCTTTGACTCTGTGTCGCTGTGTCTCTGTGTCTCTGTGTCTCTATGTCGCTGTGACTCTGTGACTGTGACTGTCACTGTGTATCTGGAACTGGGACTGTGTCTCTGTGTCTTTGTGTCTCTGTGACACTGTGACCCTGTGACTGTGTCTCTGTGACTCTGTGACCCTGTGACTGTGTCTCGGTGACTCTGTGTCTCTGTGAATCTGTGTTTCTGTGACTCTGTGATTCTGTGTCCCTGTGACTCTGTGACTATGACTCTGTGACTCTGTGACTGTGTACTGTGACTGTGTGAATGTGACTCTGTGACTGTGACTGTGTATCTGTGACTCTGTGACTCTGTGACTCTATGACTGTGACTCTGTGACTGTGACTCTATGATAGTGTCTCTGTGACTCGGTGATTGTGTCTCTGTGACTGTGTTACTCTGTGACTATGACTCTGTGACTCTCTGTCTCTGTGTGTCTGTGTCTCTGTGTCTCAGTGACCCTGTGACGCTATGACTATGGCTGTGACTGTGACTCATTGACTTTGTGCCTCTGTGAGTCTGTGACTCTGTGACACTGTGACTCTGTGACTGTGACTGTGTCTCTGTGACTGTGACTGTGACTGTGACTCTGTCACTCTATGACTGTGACTCTGTGACTGTGACTGTGACTCTGTGACTATGGCTGTGTCATTGTGATCCTGTGACTCTGTGACTATGACTGTGGCCGTGTCTCAGTGACTCTGTGTCTCTATGTCTCTGTGACACTGTGACACTGTGACTGTGACTGTGTCACTGTGATTCTGTGACTGTGTCTCTGTGACTCTGTGTCCCTGTGACTCTGTGACTCTGTGACTGTGACTGTGACTCTATGACTGTGACGCTGTGACTTTGTGACTCTGTGACTGTGACTCTGTGACTCTGTGACTGTGTGAGTATGACTGTCTCTGTGACTGTGACTTTGTGACTGTGACACTGTGACTGTGACTGTGACTGTGTCTCCGTGACTGTGACTCTGTGACTCTGTGACTCTGTGACTATGACTGTGACTGTGACCTGTGACAGTGATTCTGTGACCCTGTGACTGTGAATTTGACTCTGTGACTCTGTGAATGTGACTGTGTATCTGTGACTCTGTGACTGTGACTATGACTCTGTGACTGTGTCTCTGTGTCTCTGTCTCTGTGTCTTTGTGTCCTTGTGACCCTGCGACTCTGTGACTATGACTGTGACTGTGACTCTGTGACTGTGACTCAGTGACTGTGTCTCAATGACTCTGTGACTGTGTCTCTGTGTCTCAGTGTCTCTGTGACTCTGTGACTCTGTGACTGTCACTGTGTCTCTGTGACTCTGTGAATCTGTGCCTCTGTGTCTCTGTGTCTCTGTGACTGTCTCTATGAATGTGACTGTGAATCTGTGACTGTGACTCTGTGACTCTGTGACTCTGTGACTGTCTCTCTGTGACTGTGACCCTGTGACTCTGTGACTGTGTCTCAATGACTCTGTGACTGTGACTATGACTGTGTCGCTGTGACTGCGACTGTCTCTGTGACTGTGACTCCGGGCCTCTATGACTGTGTCTTCGTGGCGCTGTGACTCTGTGACTATGACTGTGACTATGTGACTCTGTTACTCTGTGACTGTGACTCAGTGACTCTGTGTCTCTGTGACACTGTGACCCTGTGACACTGTGACTGTGACTGTGACTGTGTCTCTTTGTCTCTGTGACTGTGACTTTGTCTCTGTGTCTTTGTGTCTCTGTGTTTCTATGTTTAAGTGACTGTGTGACTCTGTGACTGTGACTGTGTCTGTGGCTCTGCGACTCTGTGTCCCTTTGACTGTGACTCTGTGACTCTGTGTCTCTGTGTCTCTATGTCTCTGTGTCTGTGACTCTGTGACTGTGACAGTGTCTCTGTGACTGTGACTGTGTCTCTGCGACTCTGTGTCCCTTTGACTGTGTCTCTGTGTCTTTGTTTCTCTGTGACTCTGTGACCCTGTGACTATGTCTCTGTGACGCTGTGACCCTGTGACTGTGTCTCTGTGACTCTGTGTCTCTGTGAATCTGTGTCCCTGTGACCCTGTGACTGTGACTCTGTGACTCTGTGACTGTGTACTGTGACTATGATTCTGTGACTCTGTGACTCTGTGACTCTGACCCTGTGACTCTGTGACTGTGACTGTGTATCTGTGACTCTGTGACTGTGACTCTGTGACTGTGACTGTGTATCTGTGACTCTGTGACTGTGACTCTATGAGTGTGACTCTGTGACTGTGACTCTATGACAGTGTATCTGTGACTCTGTGACTGTGTCTCTGTGACTGTGTGACTCTGTGACTATGAGTCTGTGTCTCTGTGTCTCTGTGTCTCTGTGTCTCTGTGTCTCTGTGACCCTGTGACTGTGACTATGAATGTGACCGTGACTCAGTGACTCTGTGTCTCTATATCTCTGTGACTCTGTGACACTGTGACTGTAACTGTGTCACTGTGACTCTGTGACCGTGTCTCTGTGACTCTGTGTCCCTGTGACTCTGTGACTCTGTGACTGTGACTGTGACTCTATGACTGTGAATATGTGACTCTGTTACTGTGACTATGACTGTGTCTCTGTGACTGTGACTCTGTGACTTTATGACTGTGACTGTGACTCTGTGACTGTGACTCTGACTGTGACTCTGTGACTCTGTGACTGTGACTGTGACTCTATGACTGTGAATATGTGTCTCTGTTACTCTGTGACTGTGACTCAGTGACTCTGTGTCTTTGTGATTCTGTGACCCTGTGACACTGTGACCGTGACTGTGACTGTGTATCTTTGCCTCTGTGTCTCTGTGACTCTGTGATTCTGTGTCCCTGTGACTGTGACTGTGACTCTGTGACTGTGACTGTGTACTGTGACTATGTGAATGTGACTCTATGACTGTGACTGTGACTGTGACTGTGATTCTGTGATTATGTGACACTGTGACTCTGTAACTCTGACCCTGTGACTCTGTGACTGTGACTGTGTGACTGTGACTCTGTGACTATGTGCCTGACAGTGACTCTGTGGCTCTGTGACACTGACTCTGTGACTATGACTGTGTATCTGTGACTCTGTGACTCTGTGACTCTATGACTGTGACTCTGTGACTGTGACTCTATGATAGTGTCTCTGTGACTCTGTGACTGTCTCTGTGACTGTGTGACTATGACTGTGTATCTGTGACTCTGTGACTGTGACTCTATGACTGTGACTCTGTGACTGTGACTCTATGATAGTGTCTCTGTGACTCTGTGACTGTGTCTCTGTGACTATGTGACTCTGTGACTATGACTCTGTGGCTATCTGTCTCTGTGTGTATGTGTCTCTGTGTCGCAGTGACCCTGTGACGCTATGACTATGGCTGTGACTGTGACTCATTGAGTCTGTGTCTCTGTGACTCTGTGACACTGTGACTCTGTGACTGTGACCGTGTCTCTGTGACTGTGACTGTGACTGTGACTCTGTGACTATATGACTGTGACTCTGTGACTGTGACTCTGTGATTGTGACAGTGTCTCTGTGACTGTGACTGTGTCTCTGCGACTCTGTGTCCCTTTGACTGTGTCTCGGTGTCTTTGTGTCTCTGTGATTCTGTGACCCTGTGACTGTGTCTCTGTGACTCCGTGACCCTGTGACTGTGTCTCTGTGACTCTGTGAATCTGTGTCTATGTGTCTCTGTGTCTCTGTGACTGTTTCTATGACTGTGACTGTGAATCTGTGACTGTGATTCTGTGACTATGTCTCTGTGACTGTGACTCTGTGACTCTGTGACTGTGACTGTCTCTCTGTGACTCTGTGACTCTGTGACTCTATGACTGTGACTCTGTGACACTGTGGCTGTGACTCTGTGACTGTACCTCTGTGACTGTGTGACTCTGTTACTGTGTGACTGTGACTGTGACTGTGACTGTCTCTATGACCCTGTGACTCTGTGACACTGTGACTCTGTGACTCTGTGACTGTGACTGTGACTATGACTGTGTCTCTGTGACTGCGATTGTCTCTGTGAATGTGACTCCGGGCCTCTATGACTGTGTCTTCGTGACTCTGTGACTCTATGACTGTGACTCTGTGACACTGTGGCTGTGACTCTGCGACTGTCTCTATGACCCTGTGACTCTGTGACACTGTGACTCTGTGACTGTGTAACTCTGTTACTGTGTGACTGTGACTGTGACTCTGTGACTCTGTGACTGTGACTGTGACTATGACTGTGTCTCTGTGACTGCGACTGTCTCTGTGACTGTGACTACGGGCCTCTGTGACTGTCTTCGTGTCCCTGTGAATCTGTGACTATGACTGTGACTCTGTGACTTTATGACTGTGACTGTGACTCTGTGACTGTGACTCTGTGACTCTGTGACTCTGTGACTATGACTGTGACTATGTGACTCTGTTACTCTGTGACTGTGACTCAGTGACTCTGTGTCTCTGTGACAATGTGACCCTGTGACACTGTGACTGTGACTGTGACTGTGTCTCTGTGTCTCTGTGACTCTGTGACTGTGTCTCTGTGTCTTTGTGTCTCTGTGTCTCTATGTTTCAGTGACTGTGACTCTGTGACTGTGACAGTGTCTCTGTGACTGTGACTGTGTATCTGCGACTGTGTCCCTTGGACTCTGCGACTCAGTGACTCTGTGACTGTGGCTCTATGACTGTGACTCTGTGACACTGTGACTCTGTGACACTGTGACTCTGTGACGCTGTGACTCTGTGACTCTGTGACTTCGTGACTGTGTGACTCCGTGACTGTGTGACTGTGACTGCGATTGTGACTGTCTCTGTGACTCTGTGACTGTGACTGTGACTCTGTGAATCTGTGACTGTGACTGTGACTCGGTGTCCATGTGTCTCTGTGTCTCTGTGACTCTGCGACTCTGCGACTCTATGACTGTGACTGTGTCTCTGTGTCTCTGTGACTCTGTGACTGTCTCTCTTTGACTCTGTGACTCTGTGACTTTGCGACTCTGCGACTGCGACTCTATGACTCCGTGACTCTAAAGGCTCTGTCCCACGGGTTTGCGGTCGTTGGCGGTGAAGCGCGGCGTCGCCGGAAGAGGGGATCGCACGGCAACCACGAGAGCGCCGCACGGATGCTGCGCGGGGGGTCAAGTACGGCCGGTTGCACGAGCTTGCGGTTTCCGCTCATGACGTCTTTCGGACCGCGCGGCTGTGGCGGCGGCCGTGCCGCACACGTACCTCACTGGCGGCGGCTGTGGCGGCGGCTGTGCCGCACTCGTACCTCACTGGCGGCGGCTGTGCGGTAGGAACATATTTTTGGACAGTGTTGGGTATTTTTTTTGCACCGTGCGGTGTTGGGATCAACGCCGCACGGCCCCGGCACTGTGCGTTTGACCGAGCCCGCGGTCTCTGGCGGCCCAGGAGCCGTTGATAGTTCCTGTTTCGCCGCCAATGACTGCAGACTCGTGAGACAGGCCTTTAAGACTCTCTAAGACTCTGAGGACTCTAAGAGTCTAAAGGGGCTGTCCCACTTGGGCGACCTAATCCGCGATGGCAGAAGAGTGCCTTCGAACTTCAAGGGGGGAGAGAAGGGGAGGAGAAGGGAAAAGAAGAGGGGGGGAGAAGGAGTGGGGACAGTTCAAATAAGTATAATAAAGTTAGCGGGCATTTTACCTATGGGTGGGTCTTCTAGGTCGTGAAACTCCAATGAGCCTATCAAAATGGCCGGTCAGCGAAGGAGATTGCCTACGGCTGCCTTCGACTGCCTGTAAGTAAATAGCGACCCCACCGATTTTTTCAAACGGCGACCTATTTTTATTTGAGGCCGGTTTTAATCACGGTGAAAAAAAAGCAGCAACCAAGATGAAGCCGCGGCCAAGCGGAAACCACTTTCGACCATTAGGGAGAGTGACCAAAACCTCCTGTGACCTCGTGGCGACATAGCTGCGACCATGGGTGGGGGGCAAGGTCACCAGAGGTTGCTGTGGAAATCTCCGAAGTGGGACAGGACCATAAGACCCCATGACTCTGTGACTCCTACAACTGGTTACTGATCCGGGTCAGATGCAAGCTGACTGGAGACGTTATTCAACTTTGTTGCCGTTTCAGGGCATCGTTCTGTGTCGCTACTTTGAGGAAGAGCGCATCACGTTCATTGGGCAGAAGATGATCGAGCTGGTCTCCGGTACGGGCATCGTGGCCATTCTCCTGGGTGAGTGGGCTCATCCGATATGTCTCAATGTCCGCCAGTCGTTCTCGATGCCCTTCAAGAGCCCCCAATACTTCTCCCCCCACCCCTTCCCAACTCCCTGTTACAAAAAATGCTGGAGTAAAAGGGCGGTTCTGTGGCGCAGCGGGTAGAGCTGCTGCCTCACAGCGCCAGAGACCCGAATACGGGTGCTGTCATTACGGAGCTTGCACGTTCTCCCCGTGACCTGTGTGGGTTTTCTCCGAGATCTTCGGTTTCCTCCCACACTCCAAAGACGTGCAGGTTTGTAGGTTAATTGGCTTGGTGTAAAAATGTAAAATTGTCCCTAGGATAGTGTAGGATAGTGTTTGTCAAGTCGAACTGAAATGAAAGAACAGGTGCAGAGATATGGCAAATTGAAATCACGAGACAGTGATTAAAGTGGGCGGAACCCCAGGCTGCTGAGGTCTGCCCGGGGCTTTCAAAAGAGCACACAGCACCAGAAGCCAGGAATGAAGACGGAAGAGACTTGCGGGCGGCAAAACTTGAACAGTAAATCAAAAGAACTGTCCGAAAAGACTGCAGCCCCAGAGACCCTGTTTAACCCTTTAATATCTGAGAAACTTGTCTGGCTAACGTGTTGATTGAGAAAGTTTGAAATATGTGCGGTGTTAGTTTAAATAATTGCATTTTAAAAAATATGATAAAATGTGTTAAAAAACAGTAAAGATTCATATGATATTAAGCTAAAGACATTGGTAACAATAATGGGCATTATCTGTATTTTTCATTTAATGAAATGTGAAAATTATTTAAAAAAACAAAATGGCTACAAAATGGTTGGAATGTTTGAACATGTAATTTTCTGTTATTTATATTTGGTTACAGTAATGTGTATATTTTTTGCCTTTGTGTCTAAAGGTTTTTCACCTGGTAAAGACTAAAACTGCTAAAAACTGCTAAAGACTAATCTGTCAAAATAAAAGCTGGAAAAGAAGTGTTTGGTCTGAGTGAATCCAGTTCATCATTTCGGGGTAGATAAATCAAATCCCTTTCAAGCGGGGAATCTGCACAAAAACATTAGAAGACTTGACAGTGAAAAACCGTTGTGACCAGGAGATCTGGATACCTGGAGAAGAGACAGTTAAGTCAAGATAAATCATGGCTGATGAAGTTGCTGGAAAGTCAGCTGAGCAGCTCAAGGTGGAGAGGACAACAGCAAAACGGGCATTCTCTCGTCTTGTTAACAGCATCATTAGGAACCATGAATAAATGTCTGAAGAGGAGCTCAGGAACAATTTCAACAAACTCATGCAAGAGGCCGAAAAAGTCATGGAAGCCAATGACGATGTGGAGGCTGGACTCATTGCAGAGCTGGTGGCGGAGCTGGACGCAGAGGAGGAAGCTGTGTTAACTGAACAGCAAAAAGCCAACCTGGCAAAGACTGCAAAGGAGTGTGAGTCGAAACTAAAAGAGGTCAAAGGGCTCATCCAGGACACTCTTTTTCAAGATTCAAGATTCAAGATATTTTATTTGTCACATTCACATACACCCGGGTGTAGTGAAGTGAAATGCTTTTTGCCATTATGCAGCACACACAAAAGAGAATACAGAGAATGTAGACACAACACCAAGATAGTCTTAACACTGAACATCCCCCCACAATGGCTCCCACTATGAGGGAAGGCACGAAGTCCAGTCCCCAACCCCAGTTCACCCATAGTATGGGCAAACTTTGGAAATGTTGAATTATCCACCTCACTACAGACAGCAGATGGTGCATGTGAACTTGCTGCTGCCACCACACCATCAAATAGCAACCAAGAAGCATATGAATTCTTGCTTAACCACCTGCAGAAACTGGTAGAGACTGCAAAGGAGACGTACAGTCGGTGGAAACGTTGGGTCCCACTGGATGAGCAAGAGAGCTTCCAGAAACACCTAAGAACACTCGAGCTTCTCGTCCCCAAGCTGGTTTCCAGGAAGGCTGACTTCATACAGGCAAGAATAAAGAAGGACGCTGAAGGATTAGCACAAGCGGTGAATGCTTTCAAATATCATTCACCAGCCATCAGACTGAGACCCACGGCCCTTCCTAAGTTTACTGGAAACAAGCGTGACTTTTATAGATGGAGGAAGGATTGGGAAGCACTGCAAAAACAAGGTGAACCCACTGGATCAAATGAGGTGAAGAAGGTTCAATTGCTGGACAGTCTGGAGGACAAAATTACAAGAGACCTCCGCCTCACAAGTTATAACACTGCAGATGATATCTTTCGTGTCCTAGAGAACTGGTTTGGAAATCAAACAGCTATTGCTATTGTGATAGTGGAGGAGCTTCAGAGAATCCCACCTGTCAGAGGACATCAGCCACGTAAAATAGTGGAATTAATTCAAGCTGTGGAAAAGGCGCTTAAGGACTTGAGCGATCTCGGAGACACAGGTGCTATTAAAAATCCACTGATGACAAAATCAATTGAAACCAAGCTTCCAGAAACCCTCGAAAAGGAATGGCTGGTTTATGTAGCTGACAAGAAGAACGCTGTGGCACCAGAGAAACGGTTTGACAGTCTCTTGTCATTTCTCAAGGAGCAGGAGATCATATACGAACAGCTCGAGCAACTGAGGGACGTGGAGCCGAGTAGAAACGAAACTCGGACTGAACCAAGACATGCCAGAACCAAGTCTACCAAGTCAGGAGATGACCACACAAGTTGTGTAGTCTGTGGTGACATAAAGCATAAAAGGTAGTTCTGCAAGCAGTTTCGAGGGCTAAAGCTGACAGAGAAAAGAGCTGCAGTAAAGAAGTTGGGAGCATGCAAAACGTGTCTTGAAGTTCATGATGATGGTTCATACTGCAAACCTGTAAAACCTGTAAAAATTAAATCTGCAAGGATGAACAGACTCCTGAGCATCATTTTTATCTGTGCCCCAATTATGAGATGAGGAAAAGCAGTGTGGATCAGAGAAGGAGTAAATTTGGTCCAGAGGAAGATAAAGGCAAGAAAAAGTATACAGTGGACCAAGAGGAGTTTTTCAGCAAACTTCCACCAGAGTTGGCAAAACAATGCCGAGATGTGTTCTCCAACACTGCATCAAGAGCCTTCAACACTGCAAAGCATCAGCTAAGCCTCCTAAAGGAAGGTGGACTGCAAGGGCATCCATTGATTATGATGCTTCTGGAGGTCGTAGCAAATGCTGGACAAAAGGTTGGGACATTAATTGACTTGGCTTCAGATACCAACTACATAATTCACAAGGCTGCGAGTACACTGAACCTTAGGAGTGAAGACATCACGCTTATCGTCCATGGAGTTGGGGGGATGAAGGTCCACGTAGAGACAAGGCGCTACCTTCTAAAGATCCGAGGGAAGACTCCCAAGGGCGCACTCAAGTCGCACCAGTTAGTTTGTTATGGATTGGACAGCATTGCAGATGTTCACAAACATGTGACAACACAGCAGCTGCAAAAGTTCTTTCAAGACGTCCCACTTGAGGAACTTGTGAGACCAAAAGAGATACATTTGCTCATATGTCATAGAGAAGGTCAGCTAGCGCCTCAGAGGATTAGAACTGTTGGAGATCTCATTCTGTGGGATGGACCACTGGGAAAGACTGTTGGAGGTTGTCATCCTGAGCTGTTTGAGAAGCTTACCATGTCAGCCCACATGTCCAAAACACACTTCGCAAGATCAATGAGAGCAGCTGCTTTAAAGTGGGAGGAGGAGCTCACTGCCCCAGTCCCAGAGGAACTTTCACCAAACGGACAGGGCGCCGTCAAAGTCCAGAAGTCACGTACATCAACCGCCAATCGGGACTTCTTGGATTGGTGGAAGTGGGATAGCATTGGAGCAGCATGCGAGCCAAAGTGCGAGGGTTGCCGCTGTGGAAACTGCCAGCCAGGCGGAAAATAAATGACTCTTGCTGAAGAGAGAGAGCTCGAAGTGGTAAGGGAAGGCCTCACCTACGTAACAGGAGACCGTCACAGTAAAGACCCACATTGGCATGCTAGCTATCCTTGGTTGGAAGACCCAGCTTCTCTACCAAATAATAAAAGGACAGTGGAAGCCACATTTCTCAGGACGGAGAGGCAGCTAGCCAGAGAACCTGAATGGAAAAGTGCCTACACTGCTCAGGTGCACGGCATGGTGGACCGAAAGGCTGCAATCAAATTGTCCAAAGACATGATTGCAAACTGGGAGGGACCAGTGTGGTATGTGAGTCACCTTATTCCTCCAAATCCCCACTCTGTCACGACCCCAGTGAGACTAGTGTGGAACAGCAGCCAAAAGTGCAATGGTGTCAGCTTAAATGATTTGCTGATGAAAGTTCCAGATGTCCTCAACCAAATTCGCGCCGTCCTCCTCAGATTCAGAGGCGGAATCTATGCTGCTCTGGGAGACATAAAGAAGATGTATAACTCAGTCTGGTTGGAGGACCGTGAAGTACACTTGCACAGATTCCTCTGGCGAGATTCCGAGGACGAGGAGCTGGGAGAGTATGCTATCACAAGAGTGAACATCGGAGACAAACCTGCGGGGTGCATTGCACAGTTGGCAATGCGAGAGACTGCTAATCTTCCTTCTTTTACCCACCTCAAGGATGAGCAGCAAGTACTCCAGAAAGACAGCTATGTTGACGACATCCTCACATCTCACAACAGCCTCGACCAGTTGAGAATCATCACAGCAAATGTGGAACGAATCCTGAAAGCTGGTGGGTTTGAGCTCAAGCCTTGGGTTCTGTCTGGCCAAAGTGGGAGGAAAGAGGACAGTGATACTTTAAAGGAGAGCAAAACAAAAACCATGATCCTACCAAACCAAATGCATGATGATGATAACAAGGCACTTGGTCTGGGCTACATTGTTGAAGAGGACATGCTCCACGTTATGGTGGGAATCAATTTCTCCAAGAGAAAGAAAAAGATGCGGCTTGGTCAAGGCCTTCTACAAGAGCAAATCAAAACTCAGACGCCAATTCCCCTAACAAGAAGAGAGCTTCTCAGCCACGTAGCAGGGCTATATGACCCCATCGGCATAGTGGCTCCTGTTAAGCAAAATGGAGCGATTTTAGTACGCAGAGCTTTCCAAGAAGCAAAAGAGGGTAGCTGTTCGGTCAGAGACACATGGGACATGGCACTCTCAGATGGACTCAGGGAGGATGCAATTAAGCTCTTTGAAGAGTATGTACAACTAGGAAAAGTCAAGTTCGTCAGGGCACTGACTCCCTCTTGCTCCGCAACTGAACCCTTGGGGATTACCTTTTCTGACGGAAGTGAGCACACCTACGGGGCAGTGATGTTCCTGAGATGGGAATCAGACCATGGCCTAATTGTCAGACTTGTGGAATCCAAGGCCAAGTTAACTCCCTTGGACCACAGAGGAGACGCTGTTAAAGCAGAGATGTGCGGAGCAGTGTTCGCCTCACGCTTAAAGAAGTATTTCGAGCTACACAGTCGAATTCAAGTGGAGAAGTGGTATCATCTTGTGGATAGCCAAACAATCCTTGGTGCAATACAGCGAGAAAGCTACGGATTTCAGACATTCTTCGCCAATCGGATTGGAGAGATTCAAACAAGCACCAACATTCAGGACTGGCGGTGGATTCCTGGCCCACAAAACATCGCTGATGTAATCACCAGAGGTGCCAGCCCTCAAGATCTTGATCAGTATTCGGAGTGGCAAAATGGACCGAAGTTCCTGGTATTGCCTGTGAGTGAGTGGCCAATAAAATCAGCTAAGGAACTGGCTGCCACTGCCAGAGAGAACATCAACAAGTTACAGAAGAAAGCTTTTGTTGCAGCACTATCAAGAGCCAAAGCAGAGAAACAAGAACCGAAACCAACACACCGAAAAAGACCACCTGCAGGGTCAGCTATTCAAAACCTTGTTGATGTCAAGCGGTTCAGCATTCTAACTGGACTGATCAAGAGAGTCGCATGGATTTGGAGAGCAGCGAAGAGGTTTCTTGGCAAGGAAAAAGCCCTAAACGATCCAAAGTGGGAGGCCATCTCTTTGACGGGAGTCATTACAGTAAGAGAACGAGAAAATGCTCTAAAAGACATTTTTTGTGCTGCGCAATTGGGCACAACTTTCCCATGGTAGCCTATGGTAGCCTATAAAGACCAAGATTCTGGGCTGATGGTTTGTGGTGGCAGCGTGCAGAGCTTTGAAGAGGATAATGTTGCTGCAGGGAACATAAAAACTGACTGCAAAAGTTTTTATAGATATGTGAAGAGAAAGAGATTAGTTAAAACAAATGTAGGTCCCTTGCAGTCAGAAACAGGTGAATTGATCATGGGGAACAAGGATATGGCGGACCAATTGAATAACTACTTTGGTTCCGTCTTCACTAAGGAAGACATAAATAATCTGCCGGAAATAGCAGGGGGCCGCGGGTCAAAGGAGATGGAGGAACTGAGTGAAATTCAGGTTAGTCGGGGAGTGGTGTTGGGTAATTTGAATGGATTAAAGGCCGATAAATCACCAGGGCCAGATAGGCTGCATCCCAGTGTACTTAAGGAAGTAGCTCCAGAAATAGTGGATGCATCAGTGATAATTTTTCAAAATTCTTTAGATTCTGGAGTAGTTCCTGAGGATTGGAGGGTAGCAAACGTAACCCCACTTTTTAAGAAGGGAGGGAGAGAGAAAACGGGGAATTACAGACCAGTTAGTCTAACATCGGTAGTGGGGAAACTGCTAGAGTCAGTTATTAAAGATGGGATAGCAGCACATTTGGAAAGTGGTGAAATCATTGGACAAAGTCAGCATGGATTTACGAAAGGTAAATCGTGTCTGACGAATCTTATAGAATTTTTCGAGGATGTAACTAGTAGAGTGGATAGGGGAGAACCAGTGGATGTGTTGTATCTGGACTTTCAGAAGGCTTTCGACAAGGTACCACATAAGAGATTAGGATACAAACTTAAATCACACGGTATTGGGGGTTCAGTATTGATGTGGATAGAGAACTGGCTGGCAAACAGGAAGCAAAGAGTAGGAGTAAACGGGTCCTTTTCACAATGGCAGGCAGTGACTAGTGGGGTACCGCAAGGCTCAGTGCTGGGGCCCCAGCTATTTACAATTTATATTAATGATCTGGACGAGGGAATTGAAAGCAACATCTCCAAGTTTGCGGATGACACTAAGCTGGGGGGCAGTGTTAGCTGTGAGGAGGATGCTAGGAGGCTGCAAGGTGACTTGGATAGGCTGGGTGAGTGGGCAAATGTTTGGCAGATGCAGTATAATGTGGATAAATGTGAGGTTATCCACTTTGGTGGCAAAAACGGGAAGGCAGACTATTATCTAAATGGTGGCCGATTAGGAAATGGGGAGGTGCAGCGAGACCTGGGTGTCATGGTACACCAGTCATTGAAAGTAGGCATGCAGGTGCAGCAGGCAGTGAAGAAAGCGAATGGTATGTTGGCCTTCATAGCAAGAGGATTTGAGTATAGGAGCAGGGAGGTTATACTGCAGTTGTACAGGGTTTTGGTGAGACCACACCTGGAGTATTGCGTACAGTTTTGGTCTCCAAATCTGAGGAAGGACATTATAGCCATAGAGGGAGTGCAGAGAAGGTTCACCAGACTGATTCCTGGGATGTCAGGACTTTCATATGAAGAAAGACTGGATAGACTTGGCTTATACTCGCTAGAATTTAGGAGATTGAGAGGGGATCTTATAGAAACGTACAAAATTCTTATGGGGTTGGACAGACTAGATGCAGGAAGATTGTTCCCGATGTTGGGGAAGTCCAGGACAAGGGGTCACAGCTTAAGGATAAGGGGGAAATCCTTTAAGACCGAGATGAGGAAAAACTTTTTCACACAGAGAGTGGTGAATCTCTGGAACTCTCTGCCACAGAGGGTAGTTGACGCCAGTTCATTGGCTATATTTAAGAGGGAGTTAGATGTGGCCCTTGTGGCTAAAGGGATCAGGGGGTATGGAGAGAAGGCAGGTACGGGATACTGAGTTGGATGATCAGCCATGATCATATTGAATGGCGGTGCAGGCTCGAAGGGCCGAATGGCCTACTCCTGCACCTATTTTCTATGTTTCTATGTTTCTATGTTCCCATCCTGCCCGTTGAGGCCTGGGTGTCCATACTGCTAGCTCGGGAGGCTCACAGGGAGAATCATGACGGAGTGGCTGGGACCTTGCTTAAAATGAGAAGAAAGGCTTGGTTCATAAAAGGAAGGAGAATTGCTCAAAAAGTCGTTGATCTGTAAGAAAGCAAAGGCAAAGAAATGTCAACAAGTAATGAGTGACCTGCCGCCTGAAAGAACTGAACCTGCTGCTCCTTTTGAGTTTACAACAGTAGACCTTTTTGGACCCTACCACGTACACGATGACGTCAAGAAGAGGGTAAAACTCAAAGTCTGGGGAGTTGTCTTCTGCTGTATGGCAAGCAGAGCCATCCACGCAGAGTTAGTCAACACCTTATCGAGTGAAGGCATTGATGATGGCTTATCAAAGATTCACAGCAATCCGTGGGCACCCCAAGAAGATCCGGTCAGATCCAGGTACTAATTGTATTGGCGCAAAACCACTTAGAGGAACTATATAGGTTTTTGGACAAACTGGACAGAGCAGCTTTGGAGGAGAACGCAGCTAAAAATGGAACAGAGTGGATGTGGAAAATCCATCCTGCTGATTCTCCGCACAGAAATGTCGCTGCGGAAGCTGCTGTGCGTATTGTGAAGAGAGCGCTCCAAAGATTTGGAAAAGCTGGAGCCAACTCGCTGGTCCTAACTTGTTTATAAGGAGCAAGTGGCACACCACTCAGAGAAATGTCACTGCCGGAGACATTGTTTGGTTAAGTGACCAAAATGCACTGAGAGGGCAATTCAAGCTGGGCAGAGTCGTCAGCTCCAATCCGGACCGCAAAGGCATCGTGAGTGATGTTAATGTACGGGTCTTTCCAAGTTACTCCATTCCTCTGACAAACGCTTTGAAGGGAAGAGCAAGGCATTTCACTAACGGGAAGGAGAGGATCCAAGCCACGATTGTTCACAGGGATGTTAGGCGGCTGGTTGTCTTACTTCCAGTAGAAGAACAAGACAGAAATGCATCAGGAGATCAAGTTCAAACCTAGACTTCAAAGTTTGACTTTAAAGCGTCGATCTCCCAAGTGGTTCCATTGGAAGATCGAGTGGGAGGTGTCAAGTCAAACAGAAATGAAAGAACAGGTGCAGAGATATGGCAAGTTGAATTCACGAGACAGTGATTAAAGTGGGCGGAACCCCAGCCTGCCGAGGTCTGCCCGGGGCTTTCAAAAGAGCACACAGCACCAGAAGCCAGGAAAGAAGACGGAAGAGACTTGTGGGCGGCAAAACTTGAACAGTAAATCAAAAGAACTGTCCGAAAAGACTGCCGTGATAGCCAGAAAAAGGCAAGCAGGACTGATGTTCTACAAACCCGATTGGCAGCCGGTAAGGACTGAACTCTAAATGAACTGAGCCAAAGACTGCAGCCCCAGAGACTCTGTTTAACCCTTTAATATCTGAGAAACTTGTCTGGCTAACCTGTTGATTGAGAAAGTTTGAAATATGTGTGGTGTTAGTTTAAATAATTGCATTTTAAAAAATATGATAAAATGTGTTAAAAAACAGTAAAGATTCATATGATATTAAGCTAAAGAAATTGGTATCAATAATGGGCATTATCTGTATTTTTCATTTAATGAAATGTGAAAATTATAAAAAACAAACAAAATGGCTGCTATGAGTTGTACTGTTAGAACATGTAATTTTCTGTTATTTATATTTGGTTACAGTAATGTGTATATTTTTTGCCTTTGTGTCTTAAAGGTCTGTCTCACTGTGCGAGTTGACCCACGAGTGACCCCCGAGTGAAAGACTCGTGGTTGCGTACGAGACTACAAGTTTATGATCCAGAGTTTAACCGAGTTCCCACGGGTATGTCTAAGTTTCCCGTTTACTTCTCATTTCTGCGATGTTCCAAGTTCGTCTCCCGAGTGTACCAAGTTCCTCTCCCGTTAATCTTGAGGCAACAATGTATATCGAAGTGTTGAAAAATCATCACATGTTAAAAAAAATGATGTCATGCCAACCAAAGAACGTAGAGACTATTGTGTTTGCTGCATGTGTTCTGCACAACCTGATCCGTATCAGAGGTGCAGCTTCAGGATCAGCAACAGCCATGCAGGACGGTGACTTAGTGGACAGTCAAACAGGGAGAATAACACTAGGTGCGTGGAGGAGTGGTACAAACGACGAGACTTTGGTGCCACTGCAGTGTTTTCGAGGTACGGGGACCAACAGTGCATAAGAGCAGAGAGACCATCTCTGCTCCTACTATAATTCAGAATTGGGCAGTGTGCCGTGGCAGGACAGCTTATTTTGAGTGGCTGCCGACCACAGGTACATCAATGCATGAGGAGAGCCCACATGCAGAAAAATCCAGTTAATTTCATGTTTAGTTTAAATCCTGCTGACTTTTCATTGTTTAACTTTAAGTGTGGATTTTATTTTTTATTGTGGTGTAAAAGTAATTTCATTGCATCTGTCTTTCCTTTAAAACGTGGTTATCATGCATCTGCTTATCTGATTGTAGATCTCAAAACTTGTCATTTAGCGCATTGCATTGTATCTTTTATTGCCTGAATTTAGACTAGTGCATTTCTCAGCTGAATTAGTATATAGTGGAAATACTTTTATTTGTGCTTCATTTGATGATTTTCATGTATGAGAAGCCCTTTTCAGACAGTGGTGTTTGCTGTAGTGCTACTTTTCTCAATATGCGCAAAAAAGCGTTTTTTTATATTGAACAAGAATAAAGACTTTGTTTCACATTCAAGACATTTGTTTCACATAAGACTTTGTCTTATTTTCTGATCTACTGGGAGGTGACAATTTTAAACATTTAAAAAGCACAGCATATGAGGCAGCTGAGTCCTTAAATCTCACAAATGATTGTGAGAATCAAGATGTGAATATATTTTGCCTTCCTCTATTTTGTGTTTTATGATGAAAGGAATATTACATTCGAGACATGAGACTGTAGTGATATTAAAATGAAGACTTCCAGACATCAATTTGATCTTGATAGCAAAGAACTCTCTTTTATTGTGCAATGAAGTAAACAAACAGTGGGAATCAAACGGATCAGCAAAAAGCTTTTCAACACAACACAACACAACACAAATTTATATATAAACTTCAAGCAATTTTTTCTTTTCAACCCACTCTGTCACCTTATCAATAATTTGCTTAACTTTGTTAAGCAGAATTTGTCTTTAAAAAGTCTAAGTAACTGATATTTCTGTCCCTGATTATTGTTTCTAAAAAGAGTTCCCACGGTAGAATCACGAGTCACAAAGTTAAACGCACGGGCCACTACGTTCTTACAACGAGTTTAAATGTTTCAAATTTTAACCACAAGAGTACATTTTACTCGTGGAAAAGTTCAAACATGTTTGAACTTTTGCAAGAGTTAACAAGTTTCACGTGTACCTCCCGTTAGCGCCAAGAGTCGCTAAGTTGCGTCCACGAGTTCCGACGTTTCCGCTACGTTAATTGTACGTGATTACCACGAGTTAAATTTGTTTTAAACTCGGGGTCACTCGTGGGTCAACTCGCACAGTGAGACAGCCCTTTAAAGGTTTTTCACCTGGTAAAGACTAAAACTGCTAAAAACTGCTAAAGACTAATCTGCCAAAATAAAAGGTGGAAAAGAAGTGTTTGGTCTGAGTGAATCCAGTTCATCATTTCGGGGTAGTTAAATCAAATCCCTTTCAAGCGGGGAATCTGCACAAAAACATTAGAAGACTTGACAGTGTTAGTGGGCCCTTCGGCGATCCCCGCACGACCAGCGATCCCGCACTAGGGACGATTTACACATACACCAAGCCAATTTTACTTCGGAGTCACGTGAGTGACTACGTGAAGAACCCCGCCAGTGCGCCTGCGCGTCATTACGTCAGACGCCTTGACGCAAACGGACGTGAGGAGCAGAGCTCCTCCAGTGGTTTGTAGTTTTTCAACTACAAGGTAAGTAGAAACTTTTTTCATGTTTTCCAGGTCCGTTTACTGTGGGTCTATGGGGATTTTTTCCACAGACGCCATGGAAAAAACGGGCAGGGAGAAGAGGCGAGCGATACAGCCGACAGAAAGTCGGGAAAGTCGGGAGTCCGCGGTTAGAGACCAACCGCCTCTAAACCCCGGTACAGTCGCCAGCGGTGAGCATAGCGACTGTGGACCTGGGGCTGGTGAAAACACAGTCTGCGCCTGTCGGGCAAAAGACAAAGTTTAAATCCCAGCGGCCCACGGAGGGAGTCCCAGGCAATGGAAGTAGCTCCAGGGCTAGATACTGCTTTCGAGCGTATTGCCCAAATAGAAAGCCTTTTACATAGGCTGTTGGAGCAAAGTTCACCCAGGGAGGAGTGTACTGAAAGCCAAGCTGCTGGAAGCAGCTCAAACAGCTCCTGGTACAGGGCTAGATACTGCTTTCGAGCGTATTGCCCAAATAGAAAGCCTTTTCCATAGGCTGTTGGAGCAAAGTTCACTCAGGAAGGAGTGTACTGTAATTCAAGCTGGAGGAAGCAGCTTAACAGCACCTGGCTCAGGGCTGATGGAATGCACCCTCAGGGATGAGGAGCGTGCTACGGGTCATGAGATTTCGGACCCCGACTCTGACGGTGAGGCTGTACAAGGCGATGAACGGCAGCTGCCAGATGTTCCACGCCTGGCAGTAGGATTCGCTGCCCCGTCAGGGTCAGGAGAGCCATTAGGAGAAGAACTGGCCTCCTTAATAAATTACTTGGTTTACCATCAGCTAGAACAGCACGAGATGGATGAGACTGCAAGAAAGCAGGAGACCCCAAGTAACTGTGGGTTGCTGAAAGCAGCAGCAGTGAACCAAATTATCTGTAATCAGTTGCAGAGAATATTAAAGCTGCTGGGTTCTGGAATAACTGCTTTTACCAGAATAGCAGGTAACAGCCAAGAGATGACGAAGTTGCATCAGGAAGCACTGGGGTTGCTATGCAGCACCCACTTCGAGATCAATTATCTGAGGAAAGTGCTATACTGCCTACTATGAATCCGAAATTCGCAGCACTCTGCAAACCAAGTAATATACAATTACCCAACTTACTCTTTGGAGAGGATCTCGGGAGACGTATTAAAGAGTTGGAAGATGAAGCGAAAACAGGATTGACAAAAACATCAATGGTTGCAAAGTCTGTAAAGAGGAAGTATCCTTTCAGACGTCATACGGATCCTAGACCAGGACCAAGTCGCTCATCAACGCAGGGACGTGGCTGGCGGCCTGCAGCGGGAGTAAGGACCAGTGGTGGTGCTTCCGTGCTTCCAGGGATCTCAGAATACTCAAATGACTCAAGAGGTAGGTGGACCTGGTTCTCAGGGGAACATACTAACTGGATTAAGTCCAAAAGTTGGAGGCAGATTACGTCTCTTCTATAAATATTGGAAGAAGATGACTTCAGATGTGGTAATTCTGAATAATATACAAGGATTTCGAATTGAATTCAATCCAAATTATAATTTGCCTGTCCAGCATGTTCCTAGCAGAACTCTCCACTTTGCGAAGTAATGGAGGTTCAAGTTGCGCTTCAAAACCTTATATATAAAAGGCGTTATTGAAGAATCAGTCTACCAAATTCACCAATTTGGGTCAAATATATTCCCTCGATCAAAAAAGGATGGAGGATGTAGGATTATTATAGACTTGACAAGTCTGAATCCTTTTGTTCAGTGTCTGTTCACTTGCAAGATATGAAGTATCTTAAATTTACATGGATGAACCAATTAGGGCAGTTCAAAGCTCTGCCTAATGGGTTAACGTTCCCTCCCAGAATATTCATAAAATTGTTTAAATCAATTCTGGGGTTTCTGAGAGCCAGGGGCATGTACTAATGGCATACCTGGATGATGTCCTGATTATGGGAAGGACAAAACAGTCAACAGAAGCATCGGTTGCAGTTATAAAATCAAACTTTTGAAAGTTTGGGGGTTTCTAAATTCATCCAAAGAAATCAAGGTTAAAAACATGTACCTCGATTGATTATTTGGGGTTCACAATTGATTTAGACCAAATGCAAATTACTTTGCCCAGTGAAAAAAGGGTGGAGTTGATTAAAGATTGCAGTAATCTGTTAAACGAGCAAAAACCTCTAATCAGACAGGTGGCTCGAGTACTGGGAAAATTAGTAGATTCCCAGCAGTCCAGTATGGACCATTACATTATCAACAGCTGCAGAGAATCAAAGAACAGGCACTGAGAGTAAATGCTGGTCATTTTGATAGAACCATGCAAGTAACAAGAAATGTTGTTTCTAATCTGCAGTGGTGGATTCTACATGTCTCAAGCAGTTCAGGCAAAGTGCTGATTGAACAACCTTCCATGATATTACAAACTGATGCCAGTGCACTAGGATGGGGTGCAACTGACTTAACATCGAGCTGCGGAGGCAGATGGAATCAGGAAAAGATAGTGTTACTGCAGACATGGGGAATTACCTATTTGGAGCTTTTAGGAGGGTTCTATGGACTCCAAGCTTATGGTTCTAACACAACTAAAAGGAAGGTTCAAGTTCAAATTAATAAACACAACAGTAGTTGCCTATATTAATGATATGGGTGGAATTAAGTCGGTGTCATGTGACAAAATGGTTAAATCAACTTTGGTCTTGGTGTATTGAAAAGAACATTTGGATTTCAGCTATCTATCTACCAGGTAGAATGAACACGATAGCAGAAACCAGGTCACGAAAGTTCCATGATAATAAAGAATGGATGTTGAATCAAGAGGTATTCAATGATATAGTAATCAGATTTGGAATGACCGACCGACTTGAATCATCAGCTATCGAGATATGTCTCATGGAAACCAGATCCAGGAGCAGTGGCGATTGATGCTTCCTCGCTACATTGGGGTGGTATGTTTTCATATATATTTCCACCTTTCTGCCTCATAAGCCAATGTTTGCTTAAAATCAGGCAAGATGCTGCTTCAAGGGTATTGGTAGTATCAGATTGGCCTACACAGCCATGGTATCCGTTGATATTAGAATTAACAACACAAATGTTGATGAAAGTCCCAAAAAAGAGTAATTTATTGCTGCACCCTGTACAGGGGAACAACATCCATTATATGATCGTTTGGATTTGTTGATTTGCAGGTTTTACGAATGCCTTTTCTGGGACGAGGACTGTCTGAGCATACCGTGGACATGCTTACGGCAGCCTGGAGGAAGAGCACTCAAAAACAGTACCTTTCTTATATTAAGAAATGGGAAGAGTTCTGTGTACAAAAGAATGTGCAATAAAGTACTGCAGATGTTTCAAATGTTTAGAATTTCTGTCAAAACTTTATTATGATGAAGGTCTGAGTTGTAGTGCAATTAACTGGGTTGTTGATCACACACAAGAAAGCACACAAGAGAGTTTCAATACAGACTATTTCCAGATGGATAAAAGAAGTCTTAACAGCTGCTGGTATTAACACTTATGTTTTTACGTCTCACTGGTCTAGGGCAGCAGAAACGTCGGCGGCCAGGGCAAAAGACGTCCCCGTCGACCATATCCTCGCAGCCGCCGGGTGGTCCAATGAGTTGATGTTTCAACATTTTTACCATCGGCCTATTGTTCATGCGGGGTTGTTTGCAGAAACTATTTTAAGTTCTGTGTAAATTCCTCTGGTTTAAAGGGGATCTGATTAACTTCATAATTAAAATGAATTACTGCATTTGTGGTACAAATGTTATTATGAATGCATGATTGATTATTCTCGTTCCGAGTCAATCTATGCAGTGAGAAGCCGGGATTGATCCACGGCATGAAATTACAAAGCTTTAAAATCTTCACGTAGGCACTCACGTGACTCCGAAGTAAAATAGTAAGATTAAACGAGAACTTACCTAAGTTTGAAGTTTGATCTTTATTTTATGAGGAGTTACGTAGGTGATTACGTGCCCACGACGACCCTACCCTCTATCATAAAGGTCAGATGGAAGTTCTTGTATTACTCGTTTTATTATGAGACTATATTACTTCGGTTGTTGTTTTTTGTGATTTCACACCGCTGCTTTGAAGATTGACGCGCAGGCGCACTGGCGAGGTTCTTCACGTAATCACCTACGTAACTCCTCATAAAATAAAGATCAAACTTCAAACTTAGGTAAGTTCTCGTTTAATCTTACTATTAACCTACAAATCTGTCCGAAGATCTCGGAGGAAACTCACGGGGAGAACGTGCAAACACCGTACAGACAGCACCCATAGTCGGGATGGAACCCGGGTCTCTGGCGCTGCAACTCTAACGTTGCGTCACTAGAATGGGAAATGAAGATACAAGGTTCTCGTTTAGTACCTCGTCTACATCCCGTGACCCCAAGCACAAATTCCCATATTTATTCTCAAGCTTTTAACTTCTTCCTTCAATTTCGTTTAGTTTAGTTTATTGTCACGTGTACCGAGGTACAGTGAAAAGCTTTTGTTGCGTGCTAGCCAGTCAGCGGAAAGACAATGATTCCAATCGAGCAGTGTACAGATAATTCCTTTGGTTTATAGACACAAAGTGCTGGAGTAACTCAGCGGGTCAGGTAGCATCTCTACAGAACGTGGACAAGTACAACGTGCTGGAGTAACTCAGCGGGTCAGGCAGCATCTCTCTGGAGAACGTGGACAGATAAAAAGTGCTTGAGTGACTCAGCGGGTCAGGCAGCATCTCTGGAGAACACGGATGAACACAAAATGCTGGAGTAACTCAGTGGGACAGGCAGCATCTCTGGAGGACGTGGATAGGTACAAAGTGCTGGAATAACTCAGCGGGTCAGGCAGCAACTCTGGAGAACGTGGACAAGTACAAATTGCTGGAATAACTCAGCGGGTCAGGCAGCATCTCTGGAGAACACGGATCGACACAAAATGCTGGAGTAACTCAGCGGGACAGGCACCATATCTGGAGAGAAGGAATAGGTGACGTTTCGGGTTGAGACCCTTCTGCAGACTCAAACCCTTCTTCAGTATGAAGAAGGGTCTTGACCTGATATGTCACCTATTCCATCTCTACAGCGATACTGCCTGTCCCGTTGAGTTACTCCAGCATTTTGTCTCGATCTTCGGTGTAGAGCAACATCTGCAGTTCCTTCCTACCCTGTAGTTTAGTTTAGTTTTGTTTAATTTAGTTTCTTTATAAAACATTGAAACATGGACAATAGGTGCAGGAGTAGGCCATCCGGCCATTCGAGCCAGTACCGCCATTCAATATGATCATGGCTGATCATCCAGAATCACTACCCCGATCCTGCTTTCTCCACATATCCCTTGATTCCGTTAGATCTCTTTATTTAGATTAGTTTGTGTAGTTTAGTGTAGTTTTAATTTAGTTTAGTTTAATTCAGTTCAGTTGAATTTAATTTACTTCAGTTTAATTTAGTGTTGTGTATTTCAGTTGAGTATAGTTTGTTGTCACGTGTACCGAGGTACGGTGAATGGGTTTTGTTGTGTTCTAACCAGTCAGGGGGAAGACGATACACGATTACAATCGCTCCGTCCACAGATTCAAAGAAGAGGAAGTACTGACACTTTTGAAAAATATAAAAGTGGATGAGTCTCCAGGTCCGGACAGGATATTCCCAAGGACATTGAGGGAAGTTAGTGTAGAAATAGCAGGGGCTATGACAGAAATATTTCAAATGTCATTGGAAACGGCAATAGTGCCGGAGGATTGGCGTACTGCGCATGTTGTTCCATTGTTTAAAAAGGGGTCTAAGAGTAAACCTAGCAATTATAGACCTGTTAGTTTGACGTCAGTGGTGGGCAAATTAATGGAAAGGATACTTAGAGATAATATATATAAGCATCTGGATAAACAGGGGCTGATTAGGAACAGTCAACTTGGATTTGTGCCTGGAAGGTCATGTTTGACTAATCTTCTTGAATTTTTTGAAGAGGTTACTCGGGAAATTGATGAGGGTAAAGCCGTGGATGTTGTATATATGGACTTCAGTAAGGCCTTTGACAAGGTTCCTCACGGAAGGTTGGTTAAGAAGGTTCAATGGTTGGGTATTAATGGTGGAGTAGCAAGATGGATTCAACAGTGGCTGAATGGCAGATGCCAGAGAGTAATGGTGGATGGTTGTTTGTCAGGTTGGAGGCCAGTGACTAGTGGGGTGCCACAGGGATCTGTGTTGGGGCCACTGTTGTTTGTCATGTACATCAATGATCTGGATGATGGTGTGGTAAATTGGATTAGTAAGTATGCAGCTGATACTAAGATAGGTGGGGCTGTGGATAATGAAGTAGATTTTCAAAGTCTACAGAGACATTTATGCCGGTTGGAAGAGTGGGCTGAAAGATGGCAGATGGAGTTTAATGCTGATAAGTGTGAGGTGCTACATCTTGGCAGGACAAATCAAAATAGGACGTACATGGTAAATGGTATGGAATTGAAGAATGCAGGTGAACAGAGGGATCTTGGAATAACTGTGCACAGTTCCCTGAAAGTGGAATCTCATGTAGATAGGGTGGTAAAGAAAGCTTTTGGTGTGCTGGCTTTTATAAATCAGAGCATTGAGTATAGAAGTTGGGATGTAATGTTAAAATTGTACAAGGCATTGGTGAGGCCAATTCTGGAGTATGGTGTACAATTTTGGTCGCCTAATTATAGGAAGGATGTCAACAAAATAGAGAGAGTACAGAGGAGATTTACTAGAATGTTGCCTGGGTTTCAGCAACTACGTTACAGAGAAAGGTTGAACAAGTTAGGGCTTTATTCTTTGGAGCGCAGAAGGTTAAGGGGGGACTTGATAGAGGTCTTTAAAATGATGAGAGGGATAGACAGAGTTGACGTGGATAAGCTTTTCCCACTGAGAGTAGGGAAGATTCAAACAAGGGGACATGACTTGAGAATTAAGGGACAGAAGTTTACGGGTAACATGAGGGCGGACTTCTTTACTCAGAGAGTGGTGGCTGTGTGGAATGAGCTTCCAGTGAAGGTGGTGGAGGCAGGTTCGTTTTTATCATTTAAAAATAAATTGGATAGTTATATGGACGGGAAAGGAATGGAGGGTTATGGTCTGAGCGCAGGTATATGGGACTAGGGGAGAATACGTGTTCGGCACGAACTGGAAGGGTCGAGATGGCCTGTTTCCTTGCTGTAATTGTTATATGGTTATTATATGGTTAATGTAGGTATGTTACAAAACTTACCTTCAGTCGCGCTGTAATTCTGCCACTGGCCGTGTGCGCGATTTTGGCGCCTTTAAGGGGGGGCGGGGTTAAAACGCGGGTTTCTCCTCCCTTGTCCTGGTTAATATTTTGTTGGAGTACAAGCGTTGGCTGAAGAATCGTTCCTAGTGGCCTTTTGTGTATTTTTTATTTTTATTAAATCGTCAATGTCAGCGCTAGAGTAATTTTAAAATCAGCTCCTGAAGCGTCAACGCCGATAACGGGGACGGATTTCACACACGGGACAGGTAAACGAAAGTGGTTTCTTTAAACGTATAAAAGTGCTTCTTAAGAAGCCTTTAATTCACATTTTTTCATGCGACACGGTGATTTTATTCCCCGAATTAACGGCAGTATTTTTCATGCTGATACGGGGTTAAATTCACCGCAAAAGATCGCGTTCCAGAAATCCTCACTCACAAGATGATTTAAATGCCCATTAATTTACAGGTATTAAACATTCAATTCCTTCCATTTGGCCTGTAAATTCATGAACATGAGATTTAAAAATTATGTTATATTGTGAATTATTGTGTGAATGTTATTTGGACACTTAGGCTATTTAAAAATGTTAATCTATTCTTAGGAAATTGATAAATATATATGCTCCTAACTTTGATAACCCCCACTTTTACAATAAAATTTTCAACATAATTGCAGAGTCAAACTATCAAAACGTTATAATAGGAGGAGACTTTAACTGTGTTTTAGATCCGTACTTAGATAAATCAAGTCAAAAACAGAGAGGGAATATGAAATCGAAAACTGGGGAACTTCTCAATACCTATATAAACAATACTAATATAGCAGATGTTTGGAGAATTGTTAATCCAACTGGCAGGGAATACTCGTTTTCCTCAATGGTACATAAGACATACTCACGTATAGACTACTTTCTGCTGGATACAAAATTAATCCCCCAAACATCTAATGCAATATCCCACACAAACTCGATTTCAGACCATTCTCCACTAACTTTCTTTTTAAAACTGGAAGGATTGTCTAAGAATAAATCGTTTTGGAGATTTAATTCTCAAATTCTACAAGATCCAAAAGCGAGTATATATTTAAAAGAACAAATGGAGGTCTTTTTTTCAAATAAATGATACTCCAGATATATCGCCTACTGTACTATGGGAATCTTTTAAAGAATACATTAGGGGTATTATAATTTCATATCAAGCTTTTCAAAATAAAAAGAATAAGAATGAACAAAGACAGTTAGAAGAACTTATTAGACAAATGGATATAGATAATGCTAAAGATCCATCAATAGATAAACATAATAAAATAATAATTTTGAAATTTAAATTAAATAAATTATTATCTGCCAAACGTATAAGACTTTTTCAAATTACAAAACAAGAGCACTTTGAATTTGGGGATAAACCGCATAAACCTTTGGCTCGCCAGCTAAAAAACGGGAAAAGGAACATACTATACCAAAGATCAAATCAGATAAAGGGGAATTATTAACAACACCGAAGGATATTAATAATAGATTTGCGCAATTTTATGAGAATTTGTATACATCTAAAACGACAATTGATTCCAATAATATCACAAAGTTCTTGGATACCTGTAATCTTCCAAAGTTAGAGCTGAAGGAATAAGAGGAACTGGGTGCACAAATCTCAATTAAGGAATTAGAAGATACAATAAACTCACTAAAGAATGGAAAAACACCAGGCCCTGACGGATTTACTAATGAATTTTATAAAAGCTTTTATGATAAAATAATACCAAGATTACAAAAAATGTACCAATATGCTTTTAAAAAACGAATACTACCTGATACATTAGCGGAATCAACGATTACATTAATACCTAAGAAAAATAAAGACTTAGAAGAACCTGGTTCATATAGAGCTATAGCATTGTTAAACACAGATCAAAAAATATTAGCGAAAACATTAGCTAGAAGATTAAGTAAATACATTAGTAAATTAATAAACCCAGATCAGACGGGGTTTATCCCTAAGAGATACTCATCTAACAATATGAGACGTCTACTCAACATAATGCACTCACACAAATCTGAAGATCAAGAATTATCAATTATTTCGCTGGATGCTGAAAAAGAATTTGATCAAGCAGAATGGAATTATATGGACAAAGTATTACAAAAATTTCAACTGGGGGAGAATTTTATTCTATGGATCAACTTACTATATAACAAACCTACAGCTAGAATACTAACTAATAACATACTATCCTCGAAATTCCAACTATCAAGGGGAAATAGACAAGGATGCTCATTATCACCACAGCTGTTTGCTCTCATTATTGAACCGCTAGCAGACAAAATTAGAATACACCCTGATATCCATGGATATAATACTAAAGATTCATATAATAAAATATCTTTACACGCGGATGATATATTACTGTACATTACAAAACCTCAAATCACTATACCAAATATATTAAATTTAATTGAAGACTTTGGATCTTTTTCTGGATATAGAATAAATTGGAATAAAAGTGAAATTATGTCAATAAAACCGAAAGATTCAACACATCTTTTAAAATTCCCTTTTAAAATAGCTACAGAAAAATTTAAATATTTGGGAATCGAAATTACCAGACCATATCAAGGTATGTTTAGGGCAAATTTTGACCCCCTACTTAATAAATTAAACACACTAATTAAATTCTGGAAAACGCTCCCGATGTCTTAAATAGGCCGAATAAACGCAATAAAAATGATCTTTTTACCACAAATGTTATACCTATTTCAATCAATTCCTATATACTTACCAAAGAAGTTTAAAAAAAAACTCGACTCAGATATCACTAATTTTATATGGGACTATAAATCACATAGAATACAAAAAACTCATCCGAATAAATCTAAATATTAGGGGGTTTAGCACTACCTAATTTTATGTATTATTATTGGTCAGTAAATATTAAAAATATGATTCAACTGATGGATAACTCCGCCCAGCAAGTGGACTGGATTGTAATGGAGTAAGAGGATTGCTCCTCTAGAAACATTGGAGCGATCCTCCTTTCTCCAATGAAATTGAATAACATAAATTATAATAAGAACCCAATTATTCATAGTACAATCCGAATTTGGAAACAAATAAAACAAAATTTAAAATTAAGAAATGTATCACTTTTATTACCTATAGTCAATAACCCCTCGTTTAATCCTTCTATTATAGATAAAGCTTATACACAATGGGATAGACTAGGAATTAAAACGCTTGGTGACTTGTATGAAACTGGAAAATTACTTTCATTTCAACAATTACAAATAAAATATAAACTCGGAAATAATCAATATTTTAAATATTTTCAAATATGCGACTATTTGAAAAAATATACAAAAGATCATTATAATAACCCAGTAGATGTATTGGACGAGGCAATGCAGATAAAAGCGGAATCAGCAAACTTAATATCATATTTGTATAATATTATCTTAAATGTACAAATACCATCTACGGAGGGTATCAGAAGAGACTGGGAACAAGAGTTAGCTATTAACATTTCAAAGGAAAGTTGGAATGAATACTTATTAAACGTGCATAAATGCTCGATTAATGTAAGACACACTTTAATACAATTTAAAATTTTACATAGATTATATTATTCGAAAACTAAAATTAATAAAATTTTCCCAAATGTATCATCTATTTGTGATAAATATCAATCCCAAGAAGCTACTATAGCGCACTCATTCGTTTTCTGTACAAAAATTCAAAAATTATGGAATGAAATTTTTGAAATCTTTACAAAGTTATTTAAAACAAGACTGATACCCAAAGCAGAATGGATTATCTTCGGTATAACGGAAGATGGTCCAGAACTAAATGTGTTTCAAAAGAAACTAATGGACTATGGGTTAATAACTGGAAAAAAGCTAATTCTAAAATTTTGGAAGAAGGCTCCAATACCAACTATTAATATGTGGATTTCAAATATGTTTGAAACATTACACCTAGAAGAGATAAGACTCCTCCTAGCAGGTAAACCAGATCACTTCCACCTGACGTGGTCTGCATTTATAGAATTATTACAAACATAGGGTGCAAAAGTACTTAAAAAAAAAATTGAGGTCAGGTAAGGGGGGATGATAGTTGAAGAGTTGGTATGTCCCATTTACGTAATGCTCATAAAAATATTTGTTTCTCTCTTTTTCCTCTTTCTCTTTCTCTTTCTCTCCTAGGGTCTATTTCTTAACTCTTTTTCTTTTGTTTTTAATTTTGCTCTTATAGGGTCTTCGTCCTTTTTTGTTGTCACATTTCCTACACTTTCACTTTTTCCTTCACTTTCTTCTTTCTTTCAATCTTTTCCTTTTCTAGTGTAAAAAATAAATGGAGTACATTAATTGTAAGAAGATATAAATGACGAGTACTAATGTATGTGGTTGTAATGTAATGTACTTCTAATAAATAAAAATTAAAAAAAAGAAAGAAATTGATAGATGTTTAGATATAGTAATTGAATTTTGTAATTAGCTACAATTAGGTAACTAACTAATTATATGCTTTACTTTCATGTCTTCTACGTAAGATTGTTTCATATTTGTTTCAGAATGCTTCAATCTATAATAACTGAATATTTCTTTCAGTTATCTTAATTTTTAAGAAAGTTATGGGCTTTTAACTGTCCTCGATCACAGCTTTTGTGTTGTCAATGGAAAAGCAATAGGGAACAAGATGCTAATTTCCGAGTATGAAAATGGCCATAACTTCTTTAATACTGAAGATATGAAAGTGAATTAGGTGTCAAATTAAACTTCTTTTTATGCTTTATCTGATGGGATAAATTGCAGACTTTATTCTTAAAATCGCAAAATTTTGTAACATTGCTAGTTAATGCACAGGTACATGATAAATGTTTAGTGCAGGATAAAGTCCAGTAAAGTCCGATCATAGATAGTCCGAGGTTCACCAATGAGGTCGATAGTAGTTCAGCACTGCTGTCTAGTCGTTGGTAGGATGGTTCAGTTGCCTGATACCAGCTGTCCCTGAAACTGTCCCACTGAGTTACTGCAGCTTTTTGTGTCTAAACCAGCATCCCACACATTTAGTCTACCCTGACACGTTGGTCTATGCTGATGTACTTGTATATAACTCACAAAACAGAGAGCTGG
The DNA here is from genome assembly GCA_038087875.1 of Malacoraja senta. Classification (NCBI taxonomy): domain Eukaryota; kingdom Metazoa; phylum Chordata; class Chondrichthyes; order Rajiformes; family Rajidae; genus Malacoraja; species Malacoraja senta. Next base: position 488,323 of record JAXLNO010000073.1, on the reverse strand, counting down.
AGGATCCCACCAGCAACTTCAGGCAGTATCTGTGGATGGACATGGACAGGCGACGTTTCTGACGGTCACAAGTTCACAAGTTATAGGAGTCGAATTGAGCCATTCGGCCCATCGAGTCCACACCACCATTCAATCATGGCTGATCTCTCCCTCCCAATCCAATTTCCTTTCCTTTTCCCCAAAACCCTTGGCACCCGTTCTAATCAAGGATTTGTCTATCTCGGCATCAAAAATATCCACTGACGGACTTCCGGTGGCGCTATGGAGGCTTGAGTCCAGCGCCAACTAGCTCCGTGCCGAAGAAAACTGAAACGGGAGAAAAATCGGGTCTTACCTGCAGCGATCGCGATCTGAAAGGCTGCCTGCCGCGTGACGTTATCAGGAGTGCGACTTGGACGGTATGTCGACACAACGTTCTCCCCCTCCCCGTGGGATACAAAAAAAACCCGGTAAAGGGAAACCCCCTCCGATGGAAGAGGAAGGCCCAACTGAGGCCTCGGCCTCAGGTACAATGACTGCCCAGGAAGAGCCCCCGAAGAAAACAAAACAGAAAAAGACTGAAATGGATGATCTTAAAGCTTTTCTTACTGCCGAATTGAAAACCTTTGGAGAGAATTTTAAAGAAGAGCTTTACTCTTTTAAGGTAGATTTTAAAGCAGAAATGCTTTCTACCGTTCAAGAAATACTGGAAGTCTGGAAGAGGTCAAGGGAGGAGGAGGACAAGGAACAGATGGAAGAGCTGGAAGTAAGGATCGCTTCGGTGGAAGCGAGCGTTAAAATGGAGGTGGACCCCATTCATCAAGAACTCGATCAACATAGAACAGCAATAACTGAACTTGAGAAATGGGCGGCGACAAGTGCGGAAACTGTAGGTCGACTCATTAATGAAAACCAACGCCTCTCCGAAATGGTGATCAAATTAAGTGATAAATGTACCGATTTGGAGGGACGTCAAAGACGTATGAACCTAAGAATTGTAGGGGTGAAAGAAGGAAGTGAGAAGGATATGGGCACTCGGGATTTTGTGGCAGACCTATTACAAAAAGCCTTAAAATTGGATTACAAACCTTCACTCGGTCGAGCTCATAGAGCGCAGCGACGTCGTACACAAGATGAAGCCCACCCAAGACAAATCATCGTAAAGGTACAACTGGATCATGAATTTGACGATATAATGAGGAAAACTGTTCAAGGCGGACAGCTCCTTTTTAAAGGGGTGAGATTCAGTATTTACCGAGATTATCCGGCAGAAGTCTTCAAGAAAAGAGCGCTGTTCACTGAGACAAAAAGAATACTGAAGAATATACCGGGTTTGAGATACGGCCTGCTTTATCCCGCAAGACTAAGAGTCTCCTTCAAATCCAAGGAGCTATTTTTTACAGACCACGAAAAAGCACTGGAATACGCCAAAGAAACCGAGAACTTGACCGTAGACTGAAGAATTTACTTTACGTCTTAGGAGTCAAGGACTAACAGGACCGCCAGATCTAAAAGGACCTTTAAAGTTCTTTTAAGAGCTTTAAGGCCATTCGAAAACCGAAATGGACGGAGAACATTGGAGAAAATCGGGATCTTTGTATTGTTTATTTTTTTATTTTATTAATTTTACTAGTCATTGTTATAATCTGTATACTCACACCTAACTACAACTAATACTTATTTAATATCCACATTACTACTAAAATTATTAACATTAACTTCTCTCATAAAAATTTAATACTGTATTGATGGATAACAATGATTAATAATTAATAGTCTTTGATTAAGGTAGAGATGAATTACATACTTAGATTATATAAGAGGATATGCAAGAGGTAAATTTGCCTAGGTCATAATAAAACTTGACGGTTTTCCTCTTTGATTTTCAAATCAAAATTAAATTTATAGATTTAGCGAAGAAAATAATATAACATGTAGAGAACAATAACGTTGTGAATTTTTGCTGTTCTTGAGTTTGTCTGCAGGGATACGTGCTTGTAAATGTACGCACATGGGTATATATACATATTTATATGTATGTATGGTGTGTGTGTGTAGGTATGGGTATGTATATAAGTTTGTTACTCCCAAAGAAGTTATTTGAATGTTAGAAATAATCTCTTTTTTTTTCTTCGGGCACGGAGCTGGGAATTTTTTTTTTTACAAAGGCTACGGAAGTCTTTAGAATTCTAGCCACGTTAGTGTGGCTATCACTAACTACACTAATTGTAGATGTAGTTATTTTTCTTTCACCCTTTACTAATCAACTCTATCACTTCTTTCACTTTAAATATTTTTATAACTCAACGTTTGAATGGAAAAACAAGTCTAATACAAGGAGATGTGTTCGGAAGAGCGATGTATATGATTTTATATTCATCTATCTGAAGCTCGGTAGCAGGATCAGGTTCTACGTGTTGTACTCTCTGCTCGGCTATAGACCACCTTAGAAACAATATGCAAGATGTTAATATGACAAGAGGGGGCCAGGGAATAACATTTTGTAGCTGGAATGTCAAGGGAATCAATGAACCAATTAAGAGAGGTAAAGTTTTGGCACATCTAAACCTAATCAAAACAGATATAATATTCCTCCAAGAAACGCACCTTAAAAAGGAATCCCAACATAGACTTAAAGCAAAGTGGATCGCTGAATCATATCATTCCTCTTTTTCCCATAAATCCAGAGGAGTTGCAATACTAATTCGTAAAGGAATACATTTTACGAACTCTTCAACAATAGTGGATATAGATGGTAGATATATTATATTAGTAGGAGAGTTAAATGGAGAAAAAGTGATTCTTCTTAATGTATATGGGCCTAACTTTGATAACCCCATGTTTTTTAATAAAACATTTAACAAAATTCCTGAATTTACACAATATAAATTAATAATTGGAGGAGACTTTAACTGTACATTAGATTCATACTTAGATAGATCTTCAAGGCAAAAAAAAGTAAAATCTCAATCAAGTGTATTTTTAAATTCATTTATTAATACCACTAATATTAAAGATGTCTGGAGAATAGAAAACCCAACTGGACGGGAATACTCATTTTACTCACCAGTACATAAAACATACTCAAGAATAGATTATTTTTTGGTTGACTCTATGTTTATCCCATTTATTTATAATTCAAAATACCATAACATTATAATCTCAGATCACGCACCTGTAACATTCATGATTAAATTAAATGGAATGTCCGAGAAACAAACATATTGGAGATTTAACCCACAAATTTTGAACGAAAGATCATGCCAGGAATATATTATTAAACAGATTCAAATATTTTTTGAGGTAAATGACAACCCTGACACACCTACTTCTCTTATGTGGGAAACGTTTAAAGCGTTTGTTCGTGGTACATTGATTTCCGCTCAAGCATTTTATAATAAAGAGAACAGGATTAAACAACAAACATTGGAAAGGGAAATCAAGCAACTAGATATAGAAAATGCGAGAACGCCATCTATTTTAAAACATAATAAAATTGCTGTATTGAAATATAAATTAAATAAAATGTATTCAGAACAAGTAATAAAACTTTATCAAAAAACCAAACAATTACATTTTGAATTTGGAGACAAACCACAAAAACTATTAGCACGTCAGTTACGAAAAATGGAAGGGGAAAAAATAATTCATAAAATTAGAACAGAGACAGGAGAATTATTAAAAATGCCCAAGGACATAAATGATAGATTTCTCCAATACTATCATAACCTTTATTCAACTAAAACCGTAGGACAATCAGAAGGAATAGCAGATTTTTTACTAAAATGTAATTTAAAAGGTTTAGATTCAAACGATAGAGAATTATTAGAAAGGGAGATTACCATAAAAGATATTGAGGAGTCAATCGGCTCTTTAAAAAATGGGAAAGCAGTAGGACCAGATGGTTTAGGCTCCGAATTTTATAAAAAATTTCATGACTTGCTTTGTCCACGTTTACAAAGGTTGTACGAGTATATCTATACTCAACAGAAACTTCCAGACACCTTAAATGAATCTATAATAACACTTATTCCTAAAGCTGATAAAGATCTGGAAGACCCGGGATCATATAGAGCAATCGCACTTTTAAATACAGATCAGAAAATATTAACTAAAATACTAGCGCATAGATTAAGTACAATGATGAATAAATTAATACACCCTGATCAAACAGGCTTTATTCAGAAACGGTACTCATATTATAACCTAAGAAGATTATTTAATATTATATATTCCAAGAGAAATATTAATGAAGATCTAGCAATAATCTCACTTGACGCTGAAAAAGCATTTGATCAGGTCGAATGGTCTTATTTATTTTCGGTGATGGAAAATATGCAGTTAGGGGAGAAATTCTGTACATGGATAAAACTGTTATATACAAATCCCACGGCTAGAATATTTACAAACCAAAGGTTGTCATCTAAATTTAGTCTATCTAGAGGTTGTAGACAAGGATGCCCGTTATCTCCATTATTATTTGCGCTCGCTATTGAGCCACTTGCAGAAAGAGTCAGGGGGCATCCGGAAATACACGGATATAACACAAAGGACACAGTGAATAAGATTTCTCTATATGCAGATGATGTATTAATTTATATTACAAAACCAGAAATTAGTATTCCAAACTTATTAAAGCTAATAACCCAATTTGGTTCACTTTCAGGATACAGAATAAATTGGAATAAAAGTGAAATTATGCCAATAAGGGAACATAACAAACAGATAATACAACAATATCCATTTAAAATAGTAAAGGAAAAATTTAAATATCTAGGTATTTATATAACTAAGAAATATACATCATTATTTAAAGCAAATTTTCCACCATTACTAAATAAACTACATAAGAATATTCAATACTGGAAAACACTTCCTATCTCAATGGTAGGCAAAATTAATGCCATAAAAATGATTTTTTTACCGCAAATATTATACCTGTTTCAGACATTACCGATATATCTGGCAAAAACCTTTTTTAAAAAACTGGACTCTATTGTTAATGATTTTATCTGGGATTATAAGAATCATAGGATAAACAAAAGACATTTGTGTAAATCAAAAATAAATGGAGGCTTGGTTTTACCCAACTTTTTGTTTTATTTCTGGGCAGTTAATATTAAAAATATGAATTTCTGGTTGGAAGAAATAGATCATCAACCAGACTGGTTAAAAATGGAAAAGGAAGATTGTTTACCTTTTGATATCGGTTCGATTTTATTTGCTACGTCTAAATTAAACAAAAAAATTTATAGGGAAAACCCTATAATATTTAGTGCTATACGAATTTGGAAACAATTAAAAAAGACATTAAAATTAGATAATTTATCACTTTTTCTTCCAATTGTGAATAACCCTTTGTTTAAGCCTTCATGGTTGGACGGGGGTTTTACACAATGGAAGAATTATGGAATTAAAAATATGGGACAACTTTACAAGGAAGGCACTTTTCTGACATTTCAGGAGTTGCAACAGACTTACGGACTTCGAGGAAATGATTACTTCAGATATCTTCAACTTAGAGATTACGTAAAATCAAATACTCAAAATTTTAGAATTAGAAATTCAGAAATTCTTGATGAATGTTGGAACAAACATCCTAATACAGAAAAATTAATATCATATATATATAATATCTTATTAGACAGTGACATTCCATCGACGGACTTACACAGACAAACATGGGAAAAAGAATTAAATCAAATAATAACGAAAGATACTTGGGAAGAAAGTTTGCAACACATACATCAATGTTCATTAAACGCCAGACATTCTCTAATACAATTTAAAGTAATACATAGGTTACATTATTCTAAAACAAAACTACATAAAATTTTTCAACATATCTCACCTATATGTGATAAATGTCAACATTTAGAAGCTACCTTATCTCATATGTTTGCAAACTGTATAAAAATTAAACAACTCTGGGTAAATATTTTCAGTATAATATCTAAAGTAACCAGCACACAATTGGACCCAGACCCAAAATTAATAATACTTGGAATATTAGAATTAAATCAAACATTTAGAACAACACAAAGAAACTTTATTGATTATAGTTTAATAACAGGAAAAAAATTAATTCTAAAATTTTGGAAAGGCCCTACGACCCCCACAATCAAAATGTGGATTATAGAAATGACGGAGACCTTAAACGTGGAAAGAATCAGACTCTCCCTGTTGGACAAACAGGAATTATTCATTGGAACATGGTCTCCTTTTATTGATTACCTAAAGGGTCAGAACAGTTCAGCACAGGAACCTGACTAACACCCGGGCTAAAGAATGGATGAAATGCTATATCTAGAAATGTACGAATATATCTCGAATGAAGTTTTCTATTTTAATAAATTTTTCCATTCTCCTTTAACTATCTTTTCTCAATTTTTTTGTTTTTTTGGTTTTTTTTTGTTTTATTATTATTTTTTTTTTTCTCTTCTCTTTCTTTTCTTTCTTTACTTCATCTTTCTCTTTAGTTCTATTTAGTTTAAAAAAAAAAAAGCAAAAAGTATTGGAGACATTGTAATAATATTTAACAATATTATCAATTTAAAAATGTAAGACTGTAAGACTGTAATGATGTAACTAGGTTGTGTACGCATCTCCAATAAAAAAATATTAAAAAAAAAAAAAAAAAAAAATATCCACTGACTTGGCC
>JAXLNO010000073.1:447282-481483 GCA_038087875.1 Malacoraja senta | reverse complement strand
ACCAAACCAGGCCGGCAGCATCCGGGACCCCCATCACCATGCAGTGCCCCAAAACCTCCACCCTCTGTACCAAACCAGGCCAGGTAGCATCCAGGACCCCCATCACTGGGCAGTGCCCCAACATCTACCCTCTGTACCAAACCAGGCCGGGCAGCATCCGGGACCCCCATCACCATGCAGCGCCCCACATCCCCCACCCTCTGTACCAAACCAGGCCGGGCAGCATCCGGGACCCCCATCACCATGCAGCGCCCCAACCATCTACCCTCTGTACCAAACCAGGCCGGGTAGCATCCAGGACCCCCATCACCGGGCAGCGCCCCAAAACCTCCACCCCACTGTACCAAACCAGGCCGGGCAGCATCCAAGACCCCCATCACCATGCACTGCCCCAACATCTACCCTCTGTACCAAACCAGGCCGGGCAGCATCCAGGACCCCCATCACCATGCAGCGACCCAAAACCCCCACCCTCTGTACCAAACCAGGCCGGGCAGCATCCGGGACCCCCATCACCATGCAGCGCCCCACATCCCCCACCCTCTGTACCAAACCAGGCCGGGCAGCATCCAGGACCCCCATCACCATGCAGCGACCCAAAACCCCCACCCTCTGTACCAAACCAGGCCGGTCAGCATCCGGGACCCCCATCACCACACAGCGCCCCAACATCTACCCTCTGTACCAAACCAGGCCGGGCAGCATCCGGGACCCCCATCACCATGCAGCGCCCCACATCCCCCCACCCTCAGTACCAAACCAGGCCGGGCAGCATCCGGGACCCCCATCACCATGCAGCGCCCCACATCCCCCACCCTCTGTACCAAACCAGGCCGGGCAGCATCCAGGACCCCCATCACCATGCAGCGACCCAAAACCCCCACCCTCTGTACCAAACCAGGCCGGGCAGCATCCGGGACCCCCATCACCATGCAGCGCCCCAAAACCCCCACCCTCTGTACCAAACCAGGCCGGGTAGCATCCAGGACCCCCATCACTGGGCAGTGCCCCAAAACCCACACCCTCTGTACCGTCCTATTACTGTCACCACCACCCCTCCCTAAAACCCACCCTCTGCACCGTCACCGGACGGAGAGCATCCGGGACGTCCCATCACCGTCCACCGCCCCAAACCCCCATCCTCTGTAGCGAACCGTCACCCCTCCCCAAAACCCACCCTCTGCACTGTCCCAGGGATTGGAGGGGTGGGGGAAGGAACCAGGGTGTCCCGTCAACCCCGGCAGAGAGGTTACCCTGTGTGGGGGGTCGATGACTAAATGCCCAGGGATGGGGAGAAGCGGGCAGGGACCAGACCCAGCCGTGCCCCACGTGGCACAGCGCACGTCTGATGCAAGTGTCTAGCTGTCTGTAACTTGGCACCACTGTCCTGTCATCCCCCACAGGGCAGGGTGAGACGAGGGGGAGGGGAGAAGTGAGGGCAGGGGATTGCTGGGTAGGGGAGAGGGGAGGGAGGGGTAGGGCAGAGGGGAGGGTAGGGAGGAGGGGGAGGGTAGGGGAGGAGGGGAGAGGGCTGGGGAGAGGAGGGGAGGGGAGAGGGGAAGGGAGAGGGCAGGGGGGGGAGAGAAGGAGAGGGGGAGGGGTGAGAGAGGGAGGGGAGATGGCAGGGAGAGGGAGGGCATGGAAGGGAGCCGGGTGGGCAGAGGATGGGGTGTTGGATGAGCAGAGGAAGGGTGGACAGTGTTGGGGGGGGGGATGGGAGTTGGGACCTGACTTGGGGCAGAATGTGCCTCTGGGTCTGAGCTCTGTGCACTAACCCTGGGGGTGCGGACATGACAGGTTCTGTGCACTGATCCTGCCCTACGCCCTACAGCCCCTTCCTGCTCTGACCCTGACCCCTCGGGGGTGGTCTGTGCCGCTGCCCCCCTCCCCCACTGTCCCAGTTCCCTTCCTCTTGCCCCTCCCCATTCCCCCCCCCCGCATCCTCTTTCCCCCTACCCCTCCTCCTGCTCTTCCCATTCCCTTGTCCCCCATCCTCCCTCTTGTACCGGCCGATCTCTGTCCCCCAGGGTCCCGCTCTGCCAATGTAAAACCGTTGCTGCCTCACGGTTGATGTGAACTTTCGATGCGTGAAGAACAAAATAATAAAAGCCACGACATCTTACCTCTCAGCCTCTGCATTCCTTGCCGCTGATTTGTGTGTGCGATCTGGAGATTTATTGCATGGGAAGGCACTGCAGAAAACGGTGGGGGTAAATGTGAGGTTATCCACTCTGGTGGCAAGAACAGGAGGGCAGATTATTATCTGAATGATGCCAGATTAGAAGAAGGGGAGGTGCAACGATACCTGGGTGTCCTTGTATATCAGTCACTGAAAGTATGCATGCAGGTGCAGCAGGCAGTGAAGAAAGCACATGGCATGTTGGCTTTCATAGTGAGAGAATTTGAGTACAGGAGCAAGGAGGTCCTACTGCAGTTGTACAGGGCCCTGGTGAGACCGCACCTGGAATATTGTGTGCAGTTTTGGTCCCCTAAATTTGAGGAGGAACATTCTTGCTATTGAGGGAGTGCAGCGTAGGTTCACCAGGTTAATTCCCGGGATGGCGGGACTGTCATATGCTGAGAGAATGGAGCGGCTGGGCTTGTATTCACTGGAGGTTGGATAGATGAGTTCAAGTGAGTTTATTGTCATGTGTCCCTGGTAGGACAATGAAATTCTTGCTTTGCTTCAGCACAACAGAACATAGTAGGCATTGACTACAAGGCATTCTATAAATATATACACACATGAATCAATATACTGATAAAGTGCAAATAACAGTATTGGCTAATAAAGTTCAGTGTTATGTCCGAGCCAGGTTTAATAGCCTGATGGCTGTGGGGAAGTAGCTATTCCTGAAACTGGTCGTTGCAGCCTTCAGGCTCCTGTACATTCTACCTGAAGGTAGTAGGGAGATGAGTGTGTGGCCAGGATGGTGTGGGTCCTTGATGATACTGCCAGCCATTTTGAGTCAGCGACTTGCGATACATCCCCTCGATGGAAGGGAGGTCAGAGCCGATGATGGACTGGGCAGTGTTTACTACTTTTTGTAGTCTTTTCCTCTCCAGGGCGCTCAAGTTGCCGAACCAAGCCACGATGCAACCGGTCATCATGCTCTCTACTGTGCACCTGTAGAAGTTAGAGAGAGTCCTCCTTGACAAACCGACTCTCCGTAATCTTCTCAGGAAGTAGAGGCGCTGATGTGCTTTCTTAATAATTGTATCATTGTTCTCGGACCAGGAAAGATCTTCAGAGATGTGCACGCCCAGGAATTTGAAGCTCTTGACCCTTTCAACCATCGACCCGTTGATATAAACGGGACTGTGGGTCCCCATCCTACCCCTTCCAAAGTCCACAATCAGTTCCTTGGTTTTGCTGGTGTTGAGGGCCAGGTTATTGTGCTGGCACCATATGGACAGTTGCTCGATCTCTCTTCTATACTCTGACTCTCCCCATCAGTGATACGTCCCACAACAGTGGTGTCGTCAGCGAACTTGATGATGGAGTTCGCACTGTGACCGGCTACGCAGTCATGAGTATAGAGTGAGTACAGCAGGGGGCTGAGCACGCAGCCTTGAGGTGCTCCCATGCTGATTGTTATCAAGGCTGACACATTTCCACCAATACGAAAAGTCTGTGGTCTGAGAGTGAGGAAGTCGAGGATCCAATTGCAGAGGGATGCGCAGAGACCCAGTTCTGCGAGCTTGGTAACCAGCTTGGAGGGGATGATTGTATTAAATGCCGAGCTGTAATCGATGAATAACAGCCTGACATATGAGTTTTTGTTGTCCAAGTGGTCCAGAGCGGAGTGGAGGGCCAGCGAGATTGCATCCACCGTTGATCTGTTGTGGCAGTAAGCGAACTGCAGTGGGTCCAGTATTTTGTCGAGGTAGGAGTTGATCTGCGTCATGATCAACCTCTCAAAGCACTTCATCACCACAGGCGAGAGGATCTTATAGAAACATATAAAAATTATTAAGGGATTAAATGTTTCTGATGTTGGGGGAGTCCGGAACCAGGGCCACACAGTTTAAGAATAAGGGGTCGGCCATTTAGGACTGAGATGAGGAAAAACTTTTTCACCCAGAGAGTTGTGAATCTGTGGAATTCTCTGACACAGAAGGCAGTGGAGGCCAATTCACTGGATGTTTTCAAGAGAGAGTTAGATTTAGCTTTTTGGGCTAACGGAATCAAGGGATATGGGGAGAAAGCAGGAACGGGGTGCTGATTCTGGATGATCAGTCATGATTATATTGAATGGGTGTTGGCTCGAAGGGCCGAATGGACTACTCCTGCACCTATTTTCTATGTGACTCGGCGGGACAGGCAGCATCTCTGAAGAAAGGTCTCAACCCGAAACATCAACCATTCCTTCCCCAGTGATGCTGCCTATCCAGCCTGAGTTTAGTTTAGTTTAGTTTAGAGATACAACACGGAAACAGGCCCTTCGGCCCACTGAGTCCGCGCCGACCAGCGATCCCCGCACACTAACACTACCCTACACACACTTGGGACAATTATACAATTATATCACGCCAATTAACCCACAAACCTGTACGTCTTTGGAGTTGGGGAGGAAACCGAAGATTTCGGAGAAAACCCACGCAGGTCACTGGGAGAACGTGCAAACTCCGTACAGACAGCACCTGGATTGAACCTGGGTCTCTGGTACTGTGAGGCAGCAACTCTATCGCTGCGCCACTGTGCCCCCCGCCCCCCCAGGAATGCGAAGCCTGTATCTCTCTCGGCAGATGCTGCCTGACCTGCTGAGTGTTTCCAATGAGTTCTGTGTCTATCTCAGACATACAGTACAGAAACAGAGCCTTGGGCCCACCTTGCCCATGCTGATCAGAAGGCAGGATCGCAGCAGTGTGTCTGGCACTGTGAGGCAGCAGCTCTACCGCTAGGCCACCATGGCACCATTATTACATCATTTTGGGTCTATTTTCTAGTGATTTATCGCCGCGCGGGCAACACCTGCCGAACCTTGTTGCGGTGAGCGGTGGGATCTATCTACTGGGTCCATGTGCTGAAGTCCCCATGGGCACAAGCCCTAGGGCATGGAAACAGGCCCTTCGAGTTGAGTTGAGTTTTTTTGCCACGTGCACCGGTACAGTGAAAAGCGTTTGTTGCGTGCTAACTAGCCAGCGGAAAGGCAACACATGATCACAACACATATTACAGTCTGAAGAAGGGTCTCGACCCGAAACGTCACCCATTCCTTCTCTCCAGTGATGCTGCCTGTCCCACTGAGTTACACCAGCTTTTTGTGTCTATCTAGGGTTTAAACCAGCATCTGCAGTTCCTTCCTACACATTACAATTGAGCCATCCAGAGTGGGCACATACATGATAAAGGGAATAAAGTTGAGTACAAGGTAAAGCCAGTAAAGTCTGATAGTAGTTCAGCACTGCTCTCTGGTTGTGGTAGGATGGTTCAGCTGGAAGAAACTGTCCCTGAATCTGAAGATATTTGGACTGAAGTATGGACTGGAAGGGTTTGGAGAGACAGGGGCCAAATGCAGGGCAAAAGGGACTATCCAAGTATGCCAACTTGGGTCAGTATGGACATGGTGGGCTGAAGGGCCTGTCTCCATACTGCACAGCTCAATGAGGCGACGGTGGTAGACGGTGTAGCCTTACAACATCAGGGACCTGAGTTTGATCCTGACCTTGGGTGCTGCCTGTATGGAGTTTGTACGTTCTCCCCGTGACCTGTGTGGGTTTTCTCCGGGTACTCTGGCTTCCTCCCACATCTCAAAGACGTGCAGGTTTGCAGGTGAACTAGCTTCGGTAAAAATTGTAAATTGCCCCATAGTGTGTAGGATGGTGCCAGTGTACGGGGATCGCCGGTCGGCGCGGACTCGGTGGGCCGAAGGGCCTGTTTCCGTGCTGTATCTCCAAAGTGTGAAGACAGAAAATGCTGACTGCCTGACCCACTGAGTTACTCCAGCATTTTGTCACCAGCTCTTTCATCTTGCGGAGGGAGAAGTTATTTATACAGGTTTTTACAAAAGCCAATTAAACCTAGCAAACCCGCACGTCTTTGGAGTGTGGAGGAAACCGGAGCGCCCGTGAAAACACCTACGCAGGTCACGGGGAGAACGTGCAAACTCCGTACAGAGAGCACCCGCGGTCGAGATCGAACCCAGGTCTCTGTCGCTGTGAGGCAGCAGTTCTACCCGCTGCGCCACCGCACCGAAGCCTTTCTCTCTCTTGGCAGATGCTGCCTGACCTGCTGACAGTTTCCAGTCAGTTCTGTTTTCATCTCGGACTCACACAGCACAGAAACAGACCGTTCAGCCCACCTTGCCCATGCTGACCATGCTGTCCCATTTACACAGTTTGCATTTGGCTCATAACCCGGTCTAAACCCATCCTATCCATGTACCTGTCCAAATGTTTGATAGTCCCTTCTGCAACTACCTCAACAGACAGCTCGTTCCATACACACACCATCCTTAAAAATAGTTATCCCTCAGGTTCCTCTTAAATCTTTCTCCCCTCACCTTAAACCCATGTCCTCTGGTCCTCGATTCCTCTACTCTGGGCAAAAGACTGTGCATCTACCCGATCTATTCCACTCATGATTTGTGAATTTATGGAATTCCCTGCCACAAAGGGCAGTGGCGGCTAAATTCCTGGATGGATTTAAGAGAGAGTTAGATAGAGCTCTAGGAGCTAGTGGAATCAAGGGATATGGGGAGAAGGCAGGCACGGGTTATTGATAGGGGACGATCAGCCATGATCACAATGAATGGCGGTGCTGGCTCAAAGGGCCGAATGGCCTCCTCCTGCACCTATTTTCTATGTTTCTATGTTTCTACACCTCTATAAGATCACCCCTCATCCTCCTGCGCTCCAAGGAATAGAGAACTCCAACCTCTCTCTATAGCTCAGTCCCCCTAGTCCTGGTAACATCGGGACAATGTCCAGAACTAGGGGTCACAGTTTAAGAATAAGGGGTCGGCCATTTAGGACTGATGAAAAGCATTTTCACCCAGAGAGTTGTGAATCTGTGGAATTCTCTGCCACAGAAGGCAGTGGAGGCCAATTCACTGGATGTTTTCAATAGAGAGTTAGATTTAGCTCTTAGGGCAAAAGGAATCAAGAGATATGGGGAGAAAGCAGGAACGGGGTACAGATCGTGGATGATCAGCCATGATCACATTGAATGGCCGTGCTGGCCCGAAGGGCTGAATGGCCTGCTCCTGCACCTATTGTCTATGCTTCTATGTCATCCAGGTCTTGAGAATATAGAAATCGGAGGTGCAGGACCTTCCAAAAAACTAATTTGCTAGTCGAATCAGTAATAAGGAGGGCAAATTCATCACAAATTCCATATAATACAGCATTTATATCAAGAGGACTGGATTACAAAAACAGGAATGTACTGCTGAGGCTCTATAAGGCACTGGTCAGGCCTTATATGGAATATTGTGAGCAAATTTGGGCCCCATATCTGAGGAAGGATGTGCTGGCTCTGGAGAGGGTCCAGAGGAGGTTTACAAGAATGATTCCAGCTATGAGTGGGTTAACGTACGATAAGCGTTTAACAACACTGGGCCTGTACTCGCTGGAGTTTAGAAGGTTGAGGGGGGACCTCATTGAAACGTACAAAATAATGAAATGCCTGGATAGAGTGGATGTGGAGAGGATGTTTCCACTGGTGGGAGAGTCTACGACCAGAATTGAAGGGTGCTCATTTCGAAAGGTGAGGAGGAACTCCTTTAATCAGAGGATAGTGAACCTGTGGAACTCATTGCCACAGAGGGCTGTGGAGGCCAAGTCAGTGGATAATCTTAAGGAAGAGACAGACAAATTCTTGATTAGAACGGGTGTCAAGGGTTTTGGGGCAAAGGCAGGAAAATGGGATTAGGAAGCAGAGATCAGCCATGATTGAATGGCGGGGTAGAATCGATGGGCCGAATGGCGTAGTTCTACTCCGAGAACATGTGACCATCCGGGTAAATCTTCTCTGTGCCCTTTCCAGCTTGACAACATCTTTCCTGTAACACGGTGCCCAGAACTGAACACAATGCTCTAAATGTGGCCTCACCAACATCTTGTGTAACATGACCTCCCAACTTCTATACTCAATGCTCTGACTGACGAAGGGCAAAGTGCTGTCATGGACATCAACGGGTCAATGGTACTCACTCTATCGTTACATGTACCGATGTGCAGTGAAATTCATTTGTGTATCCAGTTTAGTTCAAGTACCTGTATATTTAAGTACTTAGCTACATCTTAGATAAACATCGAGGGTCGAAGCTTAGAACAGATTTGGGCAGTCGATGAGTTTGAGTCGAGGTGGCGGGGCCCGAAGGGTAGGGTTGCCAACTGTCCCGTATCAGCCGGGACATCCCGTATTTTGGGCTAAATTGGTTTGTCCCGTACGGGACTGCTCTTGTCCCGTATTTGACTGCTACTACTCGGGTCGAAGGGACTGTCGGGTCGGAGTGCCGCATCTGGCCCAGCCTCACCCGTCCTGATGTGCAGCAGCGCCTCGCCCGTGGCCCCGTCGGTCAGTCAGCAGCCCAACCAGCCGTCCGACCTTCGGACCTTCTCTGACCGCCAACACCACCACCACCCCTCCTTCTCATGGCCGATCGTCGGTTCATGAGTTGGATGGGGTGCCTGATGGCGGCCCGGGCCAAAACTCCTCAGCTGGCCCGCCGGCTGGGCTCTGTGTGCGGTCCAGCACCCGGGCCAACGAGATTGATCCCTGGGATGGCGGGACTGTCATATGAGGAAAGATTGAAAAGACTAGGCTTGTATTCACTGGAGTTTAGAAGGATGAGGGGGAATCTTATAGAAACATATACAATTATAAAAGGACTGGACGAGCTAGATGCAGGAAAAATGTTCCCAATGTTGGGCGAGTCCAGAACCAGGGGCCACAGTCTTAGAATAAAGGGGAGGTCATTTAAGACTGAGGTGAGAAAAAACGTTTTCACCCAGAGAGTTGTGAATTTGTGGAATTCCCTGCCACAGAGGGCAGTGGAGGCCAATTCACTGGATGTTTTCAATAGAGAGTTAGATTTAGCTCTTAGGGCAAAAGGTATCAAGAGATATGGGGAGAAAGCAGGAACGGGGTACAGCTCTAGGGGGCTAGTGGAGTCAAGGGATATGTGGAGAAGGCAGGCACGGGAAATTGATAGGGGACGATCAGCCATGATCACAATGAATGGCGGTGCTGGCGTGAAGGGCCGAATGGCCTCCTCCTGCACCTATCTTCTATGTTTCTATTTTTCTAACTCATCATTCACCCAGGAATCTGTCCCTTATTTTGACCGTTTGTCCCTTATTTGGGAGTGAGAATGTTGGCAACCCTACCAACGGGTTGGGGACCCAGCGTTGGGGGGGAGCTGCCGAGAACTAAGGGAAGGGAGGGGTGGCGTGGCATGGTGGCGCCGCGGTAGAGTTGCTGCCTCACAACGCCGGAGACCCGGGTTCGATCCTGACCACGGGCACTGCCAGTATGGAGTCTGCACGTTCTCCTGCGTGGGTTTACTCCGGGTGCTCCGGTTTCCTCCCACATCCCAAAGACGTGCATGTTTGCAGGTTGACGGGCTTCGGTAGAAATATAAATGGTCCCTGTTGTGTGTAGGATAGTGCCAGTGTACAGGGGGATCGCTGGTCTCTCGAAACTAAACTAAACTGGACTAGATTAAGGGGGACCCAGCGTGTGTGTGTGGGGGGAGGGGGGGGGGGTGGCTGTCGAGTACTAAGGGGGTTGAAGGCATGAAGAAGGGAGGAGTACTTTCTGCAATTTTGTCGGCGTCTTTGTGGTGAACCCGGAACTGTCAAATGCTGAGAGAATGGAGCAGCTGGGCTTGTACACTCTGGAGTTTAGAAGGATGAGAGGGCATCTCATTGAAACATATAAGATTGTTAAGGGCTTGGACACGCTAGAGGCAGGAAACATGTTCCCGATGTTGGGGGAGTCCAGAACCAGGGGCCACAGTTTAAGAATAGGGGATAAGCCATTTAGAACGGAGACGAGGAAACACTTTTTCACACAGAGAGTGGTGAGTCTGTGGAATTCTCTGCCTCAGAGGGCGGTGGAGGCCAATTCTCTGGATGCTTTCAAGAGAGAGCTAGATAGGGCTCTTAAAAATAGCGGAGTCAGGGCATATGGGGAGAAGGCAGGAACGGGGTGCTGATTGGGGATGATCAGCCATGATCACATTGAATGGCGGTGTTGGCTCGAAGGGCCGAATGGCCTTCTCCTGCAACTATTGTCAATTGTCTATTGACCCTTTAGTGTGGGGTGTGTGGGGTGTGTGGGGGTGAGGGGTGTGTGGGGGGTGTGGGGGTGAGGGGTGTGTGGGGGTGTGTGGGGGTGAGGGGTGTGTCGGGGGTGTGGGGGTGAGGGGTGTGTGGGGGTGTGGGGGTGAGGGGTGTGTGGGGGTGTGGTGGGGGTGAGGGGTGTGTGCGGGGTGGGGTAGGTGAGGGGGATGAGGGGTGTGTGGGGGTTGGGCAGGTGGGGGGGTGATGGGGGTGTGAGCGGGGTGAGGTGTGTGGGGTAGGTGAGGGGGGTGAGGGGTGTGCGGGGGTTGGGCAGGTGGGGGGGGTGTGGGGTGTGTGGGGGTGTGTGGGGGTGAGGGGTGTGTGGGGGTGGGGCAGGTGGGGGTGGAGGGAGGGAGAGGGGGAGGTACGGACGGACTCAGGACAATGGTACAAAATGTCCCAATGCTGGGACGCTGAAACACTGTGACACACTCTCTCCCCTTGTCCCGGGTCAGCTGTGGCCACAAGTGTTGCAAACTGCCCGGGGGAAGGGGTTAAAGGACTGGGGTGGGGATGGAAAGCGCTGACACAACGCCGGGCTGCTGTCAATGTGAGCTGGGAAGCATCGTGGATTAGACGGACCAGCACTTTATCTACAGCGCGCAGTGAGTTATCCAACTTCAACTTTAGACAAAGATAGACACAAAGTGCTGGAGTAACTCAGCGGGACGGGCAGCATCTCTGGAGAGAAGGAATGGGTGACGTTTCGGGTCGAGACCCTTCTTCAGACTGGTTAGGGATCAGGGAAACGAGAGATATAGACGGTGATGTGGAGAGATAAAGAACAATGAACGAAAGATATGCAAAACAGTAACGATGATGAAGGAAACAGGCCATTGTTAGCTGTTTGTTGGGTGAGAACGAGAAGCTGGTGCGACTTGGGTGGGGGAGGCATGGAGAGAGAGGGAATGCCGGGGTTACTTGAAGTTAGAGAAGTCAATGTTCATACCACTGGGGTGTAAGCTGCCCAAGTGAAATATGAGGTGCTGTTCCTCCAATTTGCGCTGGGCATCACTCTGACAGTGGAGGAGGCCCAGGACAGAAAGGTCAGTGTGGGAATGGGAGGGGGAGTTAAAGTGTTTGGCAACCGGGAGATCAGGTAGGTCCAGGCGGACTGAGCGGAGGTGTTCAATGAAACGATCGCCCAGTCTACGTTTGGTCTCACCGATGTATAAGAGTCCACACCTGGAACAGTGGATACAGTAGATGAGGTTGGAGGAGGTGCAAGTGAACCTCTGCCTCATCTGAGAGAACAGTCAGTGGAAAGACATTACACGATTACAATCGAGTCATCCACATTGTGCAGATACATGACAAAGAGAATAGCGTGAATAAAGTTTAGTGCTAGATAAAGCCAGTAAAGTCCGATCAAACATAGTCTGGGGTCTACAATGAGGTAGATAGTAGCTCAGGACTGCTCTGTGGTTGTGGTAGGATGGTTCAGTTGCCTGATAACAGCCGGGAAGAAACTGTCCCTGAATCTGGAGATGTGCGTTCGTTTTCACACTTCTGTACCTCTTGCCCGATGGGAGAGGGGAGAAGAGGGAGTGGCCGGGGTGAGACTGGTCCTTGATTATGCTGCTGGCCTTGTCGAGGCAGCGTGAGGTGTAGATGGAGACGATGGAAGGGAGGTTGGTTTGTGTGATGGTCTGGGCTGCGTCCACAATGAGTCTACAATTCCTTGCGGTCTTGGATGGAGCCGTTCGCAAACCGTGCTGTGATGCATCCTGATAACATGCTTTGTGCGGTGCATCTGTAGAAGTTGGTGAGAGTTGTAGGGGACATGCCGAACTTCCTAAGCCTCTTAGTTAGTAGAGGCATTGGTGAGCTTTCTTGCTCGTTGCTCGTCCATGAGAAGTTGTTGGTGATATTGACTCCGAGGGATTTGGACTTTTCGACCATCTCTACTTCAGCGCCGTCAATCTCAACTGGGGTTTGTGAACAACTTCACTTCCTGAAAACGGTCACTATCTCCTTTGTCTTGCTGACGTTGAGCGAAAGGTTGTTGTCTCCACACCAGGTCACCAGGTTCTCGATCTCCTTCCTGTACTCCGTCTCATCATTATTTGATATCCGGCCCACAATGGTGGTCTCGTCTGCCAGTTTGGACATTGTAAATTAATGACCAATTGGAGTAATTTGTAAAGTTACTCCAGCACTGTTCGTCTATCTTTGCTTCATAGAAATATAGCTCCATACAAAATAGCAACAGGAGTAGGCCATTCGGTCCAAGCCAGCACTGCCATTCACTATGATCATGTCTGATCATCCACAATCAGTACCCCGTTCCTGCCCTCTCCCCATATCCATTGATTCCGTTAGCCCAAAGAGCTAAATCCAACTCTCTTGATTCTGTTAGAGCTAAATCAGTAAGAGCTAAATCTAACTCAATGTTGAAAACATCCAGTGAATTGGCTTCCACCGTCTTCTGTGGCAGAGAATTCCACAGATTCACAACTCTCCGAGTGAAAAGGTGTTTCCTCATCTCAGTCCTAAATGGCCGACCCCTTATTCTTAAACTGTGACCCCTGGTTCTGAACTCCCCCAACATGGGGAACATTTTTCCTGCATCTAGACTGTCCAATCCCTTAAGAATGTTATATGTTTCTATAAGATTACCTCTCATCCTTCTAAATTCCAGTGAATACAAGCCCAGTCGACCCATTCTTTCATCATATGTCAGTCCCGCCATCCTGGGAATTAACCTGGTGGGCCCGAATGCCGCCGGCTACGGGAGTTAAGGTCATCCCGTCAACGGAGGGCTCGAGGTCCACGACCGAGGAAGAACTAAGGGAAGGACTTGAACTATATTTTGCCTTCCATCACAGTGAGGAAAGTGGAGGAGTCACTGTGGTGGATGTTCATGTTAAAATGGGTTTTTCAGTGATCTGTTGCTTTTAATTGTATGACTGACCTGGCCAATGAAATTCCTCGTATGTTTCAAAACGTACTTGTGAATAAAGTGTGATTCTGATTCTGATTCTGCTTCTGATTCTGAACCTACGCAGCACTCCCTCAAAAGCAAGAATGTCCTTCCTGAAATCAGGAGACCAAAACTGCACACAATACTCCAGGTGTGGTCTCACCAGGGCTCTGTACAAGGACCTGTATAGGACCTCCTTGCTCCTAAACTCAAATCCTCTTGCAATGAAGGCCAACATGCCATTAGCTTTCTTCACTGCCTGCTGTACCTGCATGCTTACTTTTAGTGACTGGTGTACAAGGACACCCAGGTCTTGTTGCACTTCTCTTTTTCCTAATCTGACACCATTGAGATAATAATCTGCCTCCTTGGTCTTGCCGCCAAAGTGGATAACCTCACATTTATCTACATTAAACTGCATCTGCCACGCACCTGCCCACTCACTCAACCTGTCCAAGTCACCCTGCAACCTCCTAGCATCCTTTTCGCAGTTTACACTACCACCCAGCTTTGTGTTATCTGTACATTTGCGAGTGTTACTTTTAATCCTATCATCTAAATCATTAATATATGGTGTAAATAGTTGCGGCCCCAGCACCGAGCCTTGCGGCACTCCATTCGCCACTGCCTGCCATTCTGACAGCGACCCGTTTATTCCTCCTCTTTGTTTCCTGTCTGCCAACCAATTCTCTATCCATGTCAATACCCTACCCCCAATACCATGTGCTCTAATTTCGCCCACTAATCTCCAGTGTGGGACCTTATCAAATGTTTTCTGAAAGTCCACATACACTACATCCACTGGCTCTCCTTCATCCATTTTACTTGTCACATCTTCAAAAAATTCCAGATTTGTCAAGCATGATTTCCCCTTCGTAAATCCATGCCGACTCAGACCAAACCTGTTACTGCTATTCAAATGTGCCGCCATTTTATCTCTTATAATTGACTCCAGCATCTTCCCCACCACCGATGTCAGGCTAACTGGTCTATAATTCCCTGTTTTCTCTCTCCCGCCTTTCTTAAAAAGTGGGATAACATTAGCTACCCTCCAATCCACAGGAACTGATCCTGAATCTATGGAACATTGGAAAATTATCACCAATGTATCCACGATTTCTAGAGCCACCTCCTTTAGTACCCTGGGATGCAGACCATCAGGCCCTGGGGATTTATCAGCCTTCAGTCCCATCAGTCTGCCTAATGCAAATTTCTTTCAGTTCCTCTATCTCCCTAGACAGGGGTGGGCAACATTGTTCTGCATAAGGGCCAGGACACATGTCTGTGAGTGGATGGCAGGCATCAAATCACGTGTACACATAGATCCCGCCCCTTGGAGGACGCCACCCCGGAGCACTGGCCCCTGGTTACGGGCGCTCACCAACATGGCGCACCTACGGTCCATTGCCTTGGCTCTGTTGGTCCTGAAGGCGGTGGCTCAAATACTCACACTCACTCGTCCCCGGCCTATTGACAACCCCGATCCCGACAGTGCGCAGTTTTGTGCCGTTTTGGTCCCCAACTTTGAGGATGGACATTCTTGCTATTGAGGGAGTGCAGCGTAGGTTTACAAGGTTAATTCCCGGGATGGCGGGACTGTCATATGCTGAGAGAATGGAGCAGCTGGGCTTGTACACTCTGGAGTTTAGAAGGATGAGAGGGGATCTTGTTGAAACATATAAGATTATTAAGGGTTTGGACACGCTAGAGGCAGGAAACATGTGCCCGATGTTGGGGGAGTCCAGAACCAGGGACCACAGGGGCCATAAGGGGTAAGCCATTTAGAACGGAGACGAGGAAACACTTTTCCACCCAGAGAGTTGTGAGTCTGTGGAATTCTCTGCCTCAGAGGGCGGTGGAGGCAGGTTCTCTGGATACTTTCAAGAGAGAGCTAGATAGGGCTCTTAAAGATAGCGGAGTTAGGGGATGTGGGGAGAAGGCAGGAACGGGGTACTGATTGTGGATGATCAGCCATGATCATATTGAATGGCAGTGCTGGCTCGAAGGGCCGAATGTCCTACTCCTGTTCCCATTTTCTATGTATCTATGTTTCTATGAAGCAAAGATAGACAAACAGTGCTGGAGTAACTTTACAAATTACTCCATTTTGTCATTAATTTACTATGTACAAACTGGCAGACGAGACCACCATTGTGGGACGGATATCAAATAATGATGAGAGTACAGGAAGGAGATCGAGAACCTGGTGTCCTGGTGTGGAGACAACAACCTTTCTCTCAACGTCAGCAAGACAAAGGAGATAGTGACCGTCTTCAGAACGCAAACCCCAGTTGACATTGACGGCGCTGAAGTAGAGATGGTTGAAAAGTTCAAATCCGTCGGAGTCAATATCACCAACAACTTCTCCTGGACCACCCATATTGAAGCAACGAGCAAGAAAGCTCTCCAATGCCTCTACTAGCAAAGAGGCTTAGGAAGTTCGGCATGTCCCCTACAACTCTCACCAACTTCTACAGATGCGCCGCGCAAAGCATGTTATCAGGATGCATCACAGTACGGTTTGGGGACGGCTCCATCCAAGACCGCAAGAAATTGTAGAGAATTGTGGACGCAGCCCAGACCATCACACAAACCAACCTCCCTTCCATCGACTCCATCTACACCTCACGCTGCCTCGACAAGGCCAGCAGCATAATCAAGGACCAGTCGCACCCCTGCCCACTCCCTCTTCTCCCCTCTCCCATCGGGAAAGAGGTACAGAAGTGTGAAAACGAACGCACACCTCCAGATTCAGGGGCTGTTTCTTCCCCGCTGTTATCAGGCAACTGAACCATCCTACACACCTATATTAAAGCAACGATTAAGAAAGCTCACCAACACCTCTACTTATTAAGAGGCTTAGGAAGTTCAGCATGTCCCCTACAACTCTCACCAACATCTGCAGATGCTCCGATGATAGCATTTTATGGGGAACCATCACAGCTGGGATTGGGAAGAACTCCGTCCAAGACCGCAGGAAACGTAATCATGTATGGCTCTTTCCTGCTGACTAGTTAGCACGTCACAAAGGCTTTTCACTGTACTAAAGTGAGCTGGGTAACTAAAGGGCCTGTCCCACTTGGCGATTTTTTTCGGCGACTGCCGGCGTCATATCTGGGTCGCCAAAAGATTTTGAACATTTCAAAATCCAGCGGCGACAAAAAAAATGTACACACACACTCACACATGCACACACACACGCACATACACACACAAATTCACACACACACATACACACACACACGCACATACACACACAAATTCACACACACACATACACACACGCACACACACTCAAACACAGACACACACACTCAGACACAGACACACACACAGACACTCACACACACTCACACACACACGCACTTGCGACACTTGAAAAAACACCACGCATCATATGTCATATAGAAACATAGAAACATAGAAAATAGGTGCAGGATGAGGCCATTTGGCCCTTCGAGCCAGCACCGCCATTCATTGTGATCATGGCTGATCGTCCCCTATCAATAACCCGTGCCTGCCTTCTCCCCATATCCCTTGACTCCACTAGCCCGTAGAGCTCTATCTAACTCTCTCATAAATCCATCCAATGACTTGGCCTCCACTGCCCTCTGTGGCAGGGAATTCCACAAATTCACAACTCTCTGGGTGAAAACGTTTTTTTTTTAACCTCAGTCTTAAATGACCTCCCCTTTATTCTAAGACTGTGTGGCCCCTGGTTCTGGACTCGCCCAACATTGGGAACATTTTTCCTGCATCTAGCTTGTCCAGTCCTTTTATAATTTTATATGTTTCTATAAGATCCCCCCTCATTCTTCTAAACTCCAGTGAATACAAGCCTAGTCTTTTCAATCTTTCCTCATATGACAGTCCCGCCATCCCAGGGATCAATCTCATGAACCTACGCTGCACTGCCTCAATCACAAGGATGTCGTTCCTCAAATTAGGAGACCAAAACTGTACACAATACTCCAGATGTGGTCTCACCAGAGCCCTATACAACTGCAGAAGAACCTCTTTACTCCTATACTGAAATCCTCTTGTTATGAAGGCCAACATTCCATTAGCCATATGTCACGCCACGTCACGCTGAATCATGCCGCAAATTGGTGACTGGATACGTCAGTCAATGATGCCGGCAGTCGGCAAAAAAAATCGGCAGGTGGGACAGGCCCTTTACAATCTTGTTTCCCCGACCACAGCAGGCTGTGCTGCCGAGATCGAGCTTTCCGCCCGTGTGCGGGAGGCCTCCACATATTCCATGTCTGGAACAGCGCGGACGGGTCAATCGGAGCCGACCGGCGGCCACGCGGAGAGCGAAAGGCCAGCGGACCAGAGTGGGAGCGGTCCCGCGGACTCCCAATCCAAGGAGCTGTTTCCAGATCAGGATAGGCGTTTTGAGTTCTGCGGGCACGTCTTGAAGATCACGCAGCAGCTGAGCAAGTTTGCGATACCAGCGATAGTCTGGCAGTCGGTAAGTGATCCCATGCTGAACACATACTTGATTAAAAAAAAAAAAAAATCTTTTTACTTTTTTAACGTTTTACAAACTGATAAATGAATCGGAAAAAAAAAGTAAAAAAGAAAGAATGAAGAGAAAGAAGAAAGATACAAAAAAGGGAGAAGAAAAAACACCCTGAACTGACAAAGAAGCGAAAGGAAAAAAAAAAGGAAAAAACAGAGATATGTCCCACTATCCTTCCCTCACCCAACCCAAGCATCGGTTTTGAATTTGTGTTCAACCATTCTATTGTTGAAGCAATTCAATGAAAGGAGACCATGTTTTGGTAAATTGGTCTGATTTATCAGCCAAAACAAGCCATATTTTTTCTAAATGTAGTGTCTCGGTCATTTCTGTGATCCACATCTTCACTGTGGGAACTGTTATCTTTTTCCAGAAGTTAAGTATTATTTTTTTCGCAGTTATTAAGCCATAGTCAAGGAAACGTCTTTGGAATGTCGTTAACATGGAGCAGCCCTCTGGCATTCCTATTATTATTTATTTTGAATCTGACTCCAATTGAATTTTGAGTGTTTTAGGAATGGTGTTGAATATTCCCATCCAGAAATTTTGTATTTGTTATACAAAAATACAAAATATGAACACATACTTCACAACACATACACATCCCGTGAATTAGCATATGATCAGCGTTTGACGCCACTGGACCTCGACTCGCTGGAGTTTAGAAGGTTGAGGGGGAACCTCATTTAAACTTACAGAATAATGAAAGGCATAGATAGAGAGGATGTGGAGAGGATGTTTCCACTGGTGGGAGAGTCGAGGACCAGAGGTCACTGCTTCAGAATTAAAGGACACTCTTTTAGAAAGGATGTGAGGAGGAACTTCGTAGATGAAACATATAAGATTGTTAAGTTGAAACATATAAGTTTGTTAAGGGCTTGTACATGCTAGAGGCAGGAAACATGTTCCCGGTGTTGGGGGAGTCCAGAACCAGGGGCCACACACAGTTTAAGAATAAGGAGTAAGCCATTTAGAACGGAGATGAGGAAACACTTTTTCTCACAGAGAGTGGTGAGTCTGTGGAATTCTCTGCCTCAGAGGGTGGTGGAGGCCGGTTCTCTGGATGCTTCAAAGAGAGAGCTAGATAGGGCTCTTAAAGATAGCGGAGTCAGGGGATATGGGGAGAAGGCAGGAACGGGGTACTGATTGGGGATGATCAGCCATGAGCACATTGAATGGCGGTGCTGGCTCGAAGGGCCGAATGGTCTACTCCTGCCCCTATTGTCTATTGTCTATTAATCTGTGGATCTCATTGCCACAGAGGGCTGTGGAGGCCAAGTCAGTGGATATTCTTCGGGCAGTGCTAGACAAATTCTTGATTAGAATGGGTGGCAAGTGTTGTGAGGAGAAGGGAAGAAAATGAGTTGAGGAGGCAGAGATCAGCCACGATTGAATGGATGAGTAGACTCGATGGGCCGAATGGCCTAATTCTACTCCTATACCTAGCGAATGTGAGCATACATTATCCACGTCACATCAAACACAGTCTCTGTTATAGACACTAAAAGCTGGAGTAACTCAGTGGCACAGGCAGCCTCTCTGGAGAAAATGAACTGGTGACGTTTCGGGTCGAGACCTATCTTCAGACTGATAGTCAGTGGAGAGGGAAGCGAGAGATATAGAACAAGATGGTGACGTAGAGGGAGAATAAATGAATGAAAGATATGCAAAAAAGTAACAGTAATAAAGGAAACAGGCCATTGTTAGCTGTTTGTTGGGTGAAAACGAGTTACAGACAAAGAGTCTCAACTAGACGTCTTTGAAACTGGTGCGACTTGGGTGGGGGAGGGATGGAGAGAGAGGGGGAATGCCGGGGTTACTTGAAGTTAGAGAAGTCAATGTTCATACCGCTGGGATGTAAGCTGCCCAAGCGAAATATGAGATGCTGTTCCTCCAATTTGCGCTGGGCCTCACTCTGACAATGGAGGAGGCCCAGGACAGAAAGGTCAGTGTGGGAATGGGAGGGGGAGTTAAAGTGTTTGGCAACCGGGAGATCAGGTAGGTCCAGGCGGACTGAGCGGAGGTGTTCAGTGTATGAGAGTCCACACCTTGAATAACAGATACAGTAGATGAGGTTGGAGGAGGTACAAGTTATTGTATTTAACTAATTGTATGCATTATTGCAACATTGCCCTCAGCTAACAGTGAGCCATACTGCATTTTCATAGATTCATAGAATCAAAGAGAGATACAGCGTGGAAACAGGCCCTTTGGCCCAACTTGCCCACACCACCATGCCCAACATGTCCCATCTACACTAGTCCCACCAGCCCTCATTTGGCCCATATCCCTCCAAACCCGTCCTATCCATGTACCTGTTTAATTGTTTTTTTAAACCTTGGGATAGTCGCAGCCTCAACTACCTCCTCTGGCAGCTCGTTCCATACACCCACCACCCTTTGTGTGGAAAAGTTACCCCTCAGATTCCTATTAAATCTTTTCCCCTTCACCTTGAACCTATGTCCTCTGGTCCTCGATTCCTCTACTCTGGGCAAGAGACTCTGTGCGTCTACCCGATCTATTCCTCTCATGATTTTATACACCTCTATAAAGATCACCCCTCATCCTCCTGCGCTCCAAGGAATAGAGACCCAGCCTATTCAACCTCTCCCTGTAGCTCAGTCAACCTCTCCCTCATTCATGTTCGCTGTCCCACGAAGCCTCTTGTGAGTGAATGTATGAACCTGGTTGAGTCCTTCAATCTGTCTCTACTCACCACTGGACCCACGCACATGCTTGGCCATACACTAGACCTAGTGCTTTAGTCTGGTCTCCCAACTTGTAACACAGATATTATTGATGCCTGATCATAGTGCTATTATATTCGATATATCTCTGCCTTTCTCTCCCTCAAAATCCCATCTCCCTGCTCGGTACTCCCGCTACGTTAACTCTACGTAAGTTCTCTGAGGCTCTCATAGCCGCCCCCTACATCTGCACTATTGAGGCATCCACCCCTCATCTCAGTACCGACGACCTAATTTCTCTATTCAATAATACCTGCTTTTCCGTCCTGGATTCTGTTGCTCCTCTTAAAATGAAAAGAGCCTAAGCCTAAAGGCGAGCCGTGGCTCAATGATACCACCAGAGCCCTAAGAAGAGAATGCAGAAAATCAGAACGGAAGTACAAATCTGATAAGCTTCAAATTTCCTTTGAACTCCTGAAAAATAATCTTGTCAAATACCAGGAAGTAGTAAAATCTGCAAGAACTAAATACTTTTCCACCCTTATCTCCAAAAACGCGCAAAATCCCAAGGTCCTCTTTAGCACCATCACCTCCATCATCTGTCCTGCCACCAGCACCAGCCTAACTGGGTCCCCTGCTAAGTGCGAGGAATTTATCACATTTTACACCAGCAAGGTAAAGAACATAAGAACGAAGATTTCCCCTCCCACCCGTGACCTGGCTGTCTCATTGGTCTGCTCTTCAAAATTAGACTGTTTCCAACCCGTTACTCTACCCTCCCTTGTAAAACTGATCACCACCATGAAACCTACTACCTGCCCCCTCGACACTGTCCCCTCTGCCCTCCTAAAGGACGTCATTACAACAGCTGGTCCCAGCATCCTCGCCATCTTCAACAGCTCTCTGGCCACTGGCACTGTACCTACCTGCTTCAAGCATGCGGTGGTCCAACCACTCCTGAAAAAACCTAACCTCGACCCCACCTTGCCAAGCAACTACAGACCCATTTCTAAACTGCCTTTCCTCTCAAAAGCCCTTGAAAAGGTAATTTTAAGTCAACTTATACCTTACCTTCACCAAAATACTATCTTGGAAATTTCCAATCAGGTTTCAGGGCTCACCATAGCACAGAGTCTGCCTTGTTGAAGGTACACAATGACCTACTGCTCACCGTTGACTCCGGCGACTGTGCAATTCTGCTCCTTCTTGACCTCAGTGCAGCATTTGATACTGTCGACCACACCATCCTAATTGACCGTCTCCGGTATGGGGTTGGTATTGATGGCACTGCCCTGAGCTGGTTCATCTCCTACCTCAAAGGTAGGAGTTTCTCGACTAACATAGGCAACTCATTCTCCTCCCCAGCTAATCTCTGCTGTGGGGTTCCACAATGTTCCATCCTTGGTCCCATTCACTTCTCCCTGTATATGCTCCCCTTAGGCCAAGTCATTCAAAGGCACGGCATTTCCTTCCATTGCTACGCAGACGATACACAACTCTATCTCCCCCTGAAGCCCAAAAACCAATCAAATCAGCTTAACCTTACCCACTGCCTCGAGGATATAAAGTGTTGGATGGCCCAGAACTTCCTCCAACTAAACGAGAGTAAGTCTGAGGTCATCCTTCTCGGCCCCTCGGACTCAATCAAAATGATAGCAGGCAGCCTTGGAAGCCTTACCCCACTACTCAAACCTCACGTCAAAAACCTTGGCGTGATATTTGACTCAGCACTGAAATTTGACAAACAAGTCAATGCCGTGGTAAAAGCTAGCTTCTTTCAGCTTCGGACGATAGCTAAAATAAAACAATTCCTCCACTTTGATGACCTCGAAAAGATCATCCACACATTCATCTCCTCCCGCCTAGATTACTGCAACTCCCTTTACACTGGCATCAGCCAATCTTCCCTGTCCCGCCTGCAACTGGTCCAAAACGCCGCAGCGAGACTCCTGACGGGCACCCGAAAAAGGGACCACATCACCTCGATCATGGCCTCTCTCCACTGGCTCCCTGTGCGGTTCCGTATAAACTTCAAGATCCTCCTCCATGTCTACAAAGCCCTCAATGGGCTTGCCCCCACCTACATAAAGAGTCTTCTCACCCACCACTCCACCTCCAGGCCCCTCAGATCATCCGACTTGGGGTTGCTGAATATCCCACGGTCTAGGCATAAGCTCAGGGGCGACTGCGCCTTTGCGGTTGCAGCTCCTAGACTGGAACAGCATCCCCCTTCCCATCAGAACCGCCCCCTCCATCGACTCTTTTAAGTCAAGACTAAAAACTTATCTATACTCCCAAACCTTTCCTGACGTCCTCTGAGCGAGGGCTACATGTATATATGTATGTAGTTTGTTTGTTTATACTATTCTTATAACAAATGTAAAGCACTTTGGCCAACGAGAGTTGTTTTAAATGTGCTATATAAATAAATGTGACTTGACTTGACTTGACTATAGCTCAGGTGATCATGGTCCCCATATGACCTGTGTTTTCACACCTTACCCATCCATATCTCTAAGTCCCCCTCTCCCTTGACTGTCAGTTTGAAGAAGGGTCTCGACCCGAAACGTCACCCATTCCTTCTCTCCAGAGATGCTGCCTGTCCCACTGAGTTTCTCTGGCATTTTGTGTTTATCATCGATGCAAACCAGCATCTGCAGTTCCTTCCTGCACATTCACTCTCATCCCGTCCCATCGCACAGGCAATGGCCAGATTCCACTGGGAAACGCACATCATTTACTGTAGGTGTAGGTTTATTATGGTCATGTGCACTGAGGTACAGTGAAAAGTTTTGCTTTACATGCTATCCATTCAGATCAAATAATACTGGACATCAATACACTCAAGCCAAACTTAGTTTAGTTTAGTTTAGTTTAGGTTTTAAAGAGTGGGACGGTGGCGCAGCGGGTAGAGCTGCTGCCTCACAGCGCCAGAGAACCGGGTTCCATCCTGACCACGGGTGCTGTCTGTACGGAGTTTGCACGTTCTCCCCGTGAACTGTGTGCGTTTTCTCCAGATGCTCTGGTTTCCTCCCACACTCCAAAGACGTACAGGTTTGTAGGTTGATTGGCTTGGTATAATTGTAAATTGTCCCCAGTGCGTGTGTAGGGCAGTGTTAGTGTGTGGGGATCGCTGGTAGGCTCGGACTCGGTGGGCCGAAGGGCCTGTTTCCGTCCAGTTTCTCTAAATTACACTCAACTACAATGCGGAAACAGGCGCGTTGACTCACCAAGTTTACTCCGACCAGCGATCCTCATACACGGAGTAGTACGGGGAATTTTTACCGATGCCAATTAACGTACAAACCTGTATATCTTAGGATGTGGGAGGAAACCGGAGCACCCGGAGAAAACCCACGTGGTCACAGGGAAAACATGCAAACTCCGTACAGACAGCACCCGTAGTCAGCATCGAACCCTGGTCTCTGGCGCTGTAAGGAAGCAACTCTATCGCTGCGCCACTGTGCCGCCCAAAGTTTAATTAAGTTTATTATCACGTATACCAAAGTACGGTGAAAAGCTTTTCTGTTGCGCGCCATCCAGTCAGCGGAAAGACAATACATGATTACAATTTAGCCGTCCACAGTGTACAGATACAGGCTAAAGGGAATAACGTTTGGGGCAAGATAAAGTCCAGTGAAGTCCAATTGATAAGTGAAAAAAATTCCCCTCAGGTTCCTATTAAATCTTTCCCCTCTCACCTTAAACCTATCTTCTACTCTGGAGAAAAATACTCTATGTACAGTATCTCCCCAACATCCTTGCTAACATACTTCCCCCAAATCTTCAGTCACAGTATTGAGTATAGAAGTTGGGAGGTTAAGTTGCATTTGTATAAGACGTTGGTGAGGCCACATTCAGAGTATTGTGTTCGGATCTGGGCACCATGTTATAGGAAAGATGTTATCAAGCTGGAAAGTGCACAGAGAAGATTTACCAGGATGGTACCAGGACTCGAGGGCCCGGACTATAGGGTGAGGTTGCGCAGGCTGGGACTATTATTCAGTGTAGGAGGATGAGGGGTGATATTATAGAGGTTTACAAAATCAGGTAGACCCACAGTGTCTCATGCGCATAGTAGGGGAATGAAGAACCAGAGGACAAAGGTTAAAGGTGAGGGGAAAAGATTTCATAGACAATAGACAATAGACAATAGGTGCAGGAGTAGGTATTTTGGCCCTACGAGCCAGCACCGCCATTCACTGTGATCATGGCTGATCAGCCACAATCAGGAACCTGAGGGGTAACTTTTTCACACAGAGGGTGGTGGGTGTATGGAACGAGCTGCCAGAGGTGGTAAATGAGGCTGGGATGATTGCAATGTTTGAGAAACAATTAGACAGGTATATGGATAGGACAGGTTTGGAGGGGTATGGACCAAAAGCAGGCAGGTGAGACTAGTGTAGATGGGACGTGTTGGTTGGTGTGGGCAACATGGGCCGGAGGGCCTGTCTCCATGCTCTATAACTCTATAACTCCATGTATCTGTGACTCTGTGTCTCTGTGACTGTGTCTCTGTGTCTCTGTGTCTCTGTGTCTCTGTGACTCTGTGTCTCTGTGACTCTGTGTCTCTGTGTCTCTGTGACTCTGTGTCTCTGTGTCTCTGTGACTCTGTGTCTCTGTGTCTCTGTGTCTCTGTGTCTCTTTGTCTCTGTGACTCTGTGTCTGTGTCTCTGTGTCTCTGTGACTGAGTGACTCTGTGACTCTGTGACTGAGTGACTCTGTGACTCTGTGTCTGTGTCTCTGTTTCTCTGTGTCTCTGTGTCTGTGTCTCTGTGTCTGTGTCTCTGTGTCTCTGCGTCTCTGTGTCTGTGTCTCTGTGACTCTGTGTCTGCGTCTCTGTGTGTGACTCTGTGACTGTCTCTCTGTGTCTCTGTGTCTCTGTGTCTCTGTGTCTCTGTGACTCTGTGACTCTGTGTCTCTGTGTCTCTGTCTCTCTGTGACTCTGTGTCTCTGTGTCTCTGTGACTGTGTCTCTGTGACTCTGTGACTGTGACTGTCTCTGCGTCTCTGTGTGTGACTGTGTGACTGTCTCTCTGTGTCCCTGTGTCTCTGTGACTGAGTGACTCTGTGACTCTGTGACTATGTGTCTGTGTCTCTGTGACTCTGTGTCTCTGTGACTCTGTCTCTGTGTCTCTGTGTCTCTGTGTCTCTGTGACTCTGTGACTGCGATTCTGCGACTCTATGACTCTGTGACTCTAAGACTCTCTAAGACTCTGAGGACTCTAAGAGTCTAAAGGGGCTGTCCCACTTGGGCAACCTAATCCGCGAGTCCAGAAGAGCGCCTTCGAACTTCAAGCTCGAGGGCACTCGCCTGGAAAACCTCGAGCTGAGTGGACCGGCCGCGTTGAAACCGCGAGCTGCATCGACCGAAGCGTCAGCTGCATCTACAGACCGCACACACATACACACACACACACTCAGTACGGTAAGTCCTTTAGAGAGCACGGGGGTGGTAGGGGGGGGGGTGAGAGAGAGAAGGGGAGAGAAGGAGAGAGAAGGGGAGAGAAGGAGAGAGAAGGGGAGAGAAGGGGAGAGAAGGAGAGAGAAGGGGAGAGAGAAAGGAGAGAAGGGGAGAGGAGGGGGAGAAGGGGAGAGAAGGGAATGAGAATGGGGGGAGAAGGAGTGGAGACAGTTTAAAGAAGTTTAATATAGTTAGCGGGCATTTTACCTACCGGTGCGTCTTCTAGGTCGTGAAACTCCAATGAGCCTATCAAAATGGCCGGTCAGCGAAGGAGATTGCCCACGGCTGCCTTCGACTGCTTGTAAGTAAATAGCGACCCCACTCCACTGCCCTTCGACCTCCTTTGACTACCTACGACTAGCATCACAACCAGCTACGGCTAGACCAGCGACTAAAAAATTATCGATTTTTCAAACGGCGACCTATTTTTAGTCGAGGCCGGTTTTAATCATGATGAAAAAAAAGCAGCAACCCAGATGAAGCCTCGACCACGGGGAAACCACTTTCGACCATTAGGGAGAGTGACCAAAACCTCCTGTGACCTCGTGGCGACCTTGCAGCGACCATGGGTGGGAGGCAAGGTCACCAGAGGTTGCTGTGGAAATCTCCGAAGTGGGACAGGACCTTAAGACTCCATGACTCTGTGACTCCTACAACTGGTTACAGATCCGGGTCAGATGCAAGCTGACGGTAGACGTTATTCAACTTTGTTGCCGTTTCAGGGCATCGTTCTGTGCCGCTACTTTGAGGAAGAGCGCATCACGTTCATTGGACAGAAGGTGATCGAGCTGGGGTCCGGTACGGGCATCGTGGGCATCCTTGCCATCCTCCTGGGTGAGTGGGTCCATCCGATATGTCTCAATGTCCTTCGCCAGTCGTTCTCGATGCCCTTCACGAGCCCCCAAACATCTCCCCCACCCCTTCCCAACTCCCTGTTACCCAAAATGCTGGAGTAAAAGGGCAGTTCAGTGGCGCAGCGGGTAGAGCTGCTGCCTCACAGCGCCAGAGACCCAAATACGGGTGCTGTCTGTACGGAGTTTGCACGTTCTCCCCGTGACCTGCGTGGGTTTTCTCCGAGATCTTCGGCTTCCTCCCACTCTCCAAAGACGTGTAGGTTTGTAGGTCAATTCTTCTGCAGTTGTATAGGGCTCTGGTAAGACCACATCTGGAGTATTGTGTACAGTTTTGGTCTCCTAATTTGAGGAAGGACATCCTTGTGATTGAGGCAGTGCAGCGTAGGTTCACGAGATTGATCCCTGGGATGGCGGGACTGTCATATGAGGAAAGATTGAAAAGACTAGGGTTGTATTCACTGGAGTTTAGAAGGATGAGGGGGAATCTTATAGAAACATGTAAAATTATAAAAGGACTGGACAAGCTAGATGCAGGGAAAATGTTCCCAATGTTGCATCAGTCCCAGAACCAGGGGCCACAGTCTTAGAATAAAGGGGAGGTCATTTAAGACTGAGGTGAGAAAAAACTTTTTCGCCCAGAGAGTGTGAATTTGTAGAATTCCGTGCCACAGAGGGCAGTGGAGGCCAAGTCACTGGATGGATTTAAGAGAGAGTTAGATAGAGCTCTAGGGGCTAGTGGAGTCAAGGGATATGGGGAGAAGGCAGGCACGGGTTATTGATAGGGGATGACCAGCCATGATCACAATGAATGGCGGTGCTGGCTCGAAGGGCCGAATGGCTCCTCCTGCACCTATTTTCTATGTTGAATTGACTTGGTGTAAAAATGTAAAATTGTCCCTAGGATAGTGTAGGATAGTTAGCGGGCCCTTCGGCGATCCCCGCACGACCAGCGATCCCCGCACAAGGGACGATTTACACACACACCAAGCCAATTAACATACAAATCTGTCCAAAGATGTCGGAAAAACCCCACGGGGAGAAGGTGCAAACACCGTACAGACAGCACCCGTAGTCGGGATGGAACCCGGGTCTCTGGCGCTGCAAATCTAACGTTGCGCCACTAGAATGGGAAAAGCACAAGCACAAATTCCCATCTTTATTCTCAAGCTTTTTAACTTCTTCCTTCAGTTTATTTGACCTTAGTTTATTGTCACGTGTACCGAGGTACAGTGAAAAGCTTTTGTTGCGTGCTAGCCAGTCAGCGGAAAGACAATACATGATTACAATCGAGCAGTGTACAGATAATTCCTTTGGTTTATAGACACACAGTGTTGGAGTAACTCAGCGGGTCAGGCAGCATCTCTGGAGAACGTGGACAGGTACATAGTGCTGGAGTAACTCAGCGGGTCAGGCAGCATCTCTGGAGAACGTGGATAAGAACAACTCAGCGGGTCAGGCAGCATCTGTGGAGAACACGGATCGACACAAAATGCTGGAGTAACTCAGCGGGACAGGCAGCATCTCTGGAGAGAAGGAATAGGTGACGTTTCGGGTTGAGACCCTTCTGCAGACTCAAACCCTTCTTCAGTGTGAAGAAGAGACTTGACCCGATATGTCACCTATTCCATCTCTCCAGAGATACTGCATGTCCCGCTGAATTTCTCCAGCATTTCGTGTCTATCTTTGGTGTAGAGCAACATCTGCAGTTCCTTCCTACCCTGTCGTTTAGTTTAGTTTAGTTTAATTTAGTTTATTTACAAAACATTGAAACATGGACAATAGGTGCAGGAGTAGGCCATCCTGCCCTTCGAGCCAGTACCGCCATTCAATATGATCATGGCTGATCATCCAGAATCAGTACCCCGTTCCTGCTTTCTACACATATCCCTTGATTCCGTTAGATCTCTTTATTTAGATTAGTTTGTGTAGTTTAGTGTAGTTTTAATTTAGTTTAGTTTAATTCAGTTCAGTTGAATTTAATTTACTTCAGTTTAATTTAGTGTTGTGTAGTTCAGTTGAGTATAGTTTGTTGTCACGTGTACCGAGGTACGGTGAATGGGTTTTGTTGTGTTCTAACCAGTCAGCGGGAAGACGTTACATGATTACAATCGAGCCGTCCACAGTGTACAGATACATGATAAATGTTTAGTGCAGGATAAAGTCCAGTAAAGTCCGATGAAAGATAGTCCGAGGTTCACCAATGAGGTCGATAGCAGTTCAGCACTGCTGTCTAGTTGTTGGTAGGATGGTTCAGTTGCCTGATAGCAGCTGTCCCTGAAACTGTCCCACTGAGTTACTGCAGCTTTTTGTGTCTAAACCAGCATCCCACACATTTAGTCTACCCTGACACGTTGGTCTATGCTGATGTACTTGTATATAACTCACAAAACAGAGAGCTGGAGGATCCCACCAGCAACTTCAGGCAGTATCTGTGGATGGACATGGACAGGCGACGTTTCTGACGGTCACAAGTTCACAAGTTATAGGAGTCGAATTGAGCCATTCGGCCCATCGAGTCCACACCACCATTCAATCGTGGCTGATCTCTGCCTCCCAATCCAATTTCCATGGCTTTCCCCCAAAATCCTTGGCACCCGTTCTAATCAAGGATTTGTCTATCTCGGCCTCAAAAATATCCTCTGACTTGGCCTCCACAGCCCTCTGTGGCAATGAGATCCACAGATTAACTACCCTCTGACTAAAGATATTCCTCCTCACCTCCTTTCTATAAGAGCGCCCTTTAATTCTGAGTCTATGATCTCTGGTCCTATCCTCTCCCACCAGTGGAAACATCCTCAACACATCCACTCTGTCTATGTCTTTTATTATGCTGTAAGTCCGAAGAAGGGTCTTGACTTGAAACGTGGTCTGTCCGTTTATAGAACATAGAACAGGATAGTGTAGGAACGAAATACAGATACCGGTTTAAACCGAAGATAGACACAAAAAGCTGGAGTAACTCAGCGGGTCTGACAGCATCTCCGGAGAGAAGGAATAGGTGACCTTTCGGGACGAGGCGTCACACTGTCTGACCCGCTGAGTTACTCCAGCTTTTTGTGTCTATAGAACAGTACAGGACAGGAAAGGGGCCCTTCGGCCCACAATGGTTGTGCCCAACACGATGCCGTGTTAAACTGATCTCATCTGCCTGTTAGTGATCCACATCCCTCTATTTTCTGCGCATGTATATGCCTGTCTAAAAGCCTCTTCCACGCCAATAGACAATAGACAACAGACAATAGGTGCAGGAGGAGGCCATTTGGCCCTTCGAGCCAGCACCGCCATTGAATGTGATCATGGCTGATCATCCCCAATCAGTACCCCGGTCCTGCCTTCTCCCCATATCCCCTGACTCCTCTATTTTAAGAGCCCTATCTAGCTCTCTCTTGAAAGCATCCAGAGAACCTGCCTCCACCGCCCTCTGAGACAGAGAATTCCACAGACTCACAAATCTCTGTGAGAAAAAGTGTTTCCTCATCTCCGTTCTAAATGGCTTACTCCTTATTCTTAAACTGTGGCCCCTGGTTCTGGACTCCCCCAACATCGGGAACATGTTTCCTGCCTCTAGCGTGTCCAAGCCCTTAACAGTCTTATATGTTTCAATGAGATACCCTCTCATCCTTCTAAACTCGAGAGTGTACAAGCCCAGCTGCTCCATTCTCTCAGCATATGACAGTCCCGCCATCCCGGGAATTAACCTGGTGAACCTACGCTGCACTCCCTCAATAGCAAGAATGTCCTTCCTCAAATTAGGGGAACAAAACTGCACACAATACTCCAGGTGTGGTCTCACTAGGGCTCTGTACAACTGCAGAAGGACCTCTTTGCGCCTATATTCAATTCCTCTTGTTATAAAGGCCAACATGCCATTCGCTTTCTTCACGGCCTGCTGTACCTGCATGCTTACTTTCATAGACTGATGTACAAGGACCCCCAGATCCCGTTGTACTTCCCCTTTTCCCAACTTGACGCCATTTAGATAGTAATCTGCCTTCTTGTTTTTGCTACCAAAGTGGATAGCCTCACATTTATCCGCATTAAACTTCATCTGCCATGCATCTGCCCACTCCCCCAACCTGTCCAAGTCACCCTGCATTCTCATACGCCACTATTGTATCTGCCTCCACCGCCACTCCTGGCAGCGCATTCCAAGCATCCATCACCCTGCATGTACAAAGCCCTGCTCCGCACATCTCCATTGAACTTTCCCTCCACTCATCATAGCTTTGCCCTCCAGTATTGGTCATTTACACCCCGGGAAAAAGCTTCTGACTCTTTACAGATCCCCATCCACAGATGCTGCCCGTCCACTCTCTGCTCAGGTGCACAGGTATCTCAACTTGAAAACATCTGTCTATGCTCCCCAAAGACATGGACGTCTTGAACCAAACATGATGTCTTGAACAAAAACATCTGTCTGCCACCCAAGATGTTGCCTGTCCATTCCCTCTCCAGGTGTACAGGTGTCTCGACTTAAAACATCTGTCTATCGCCTCCACTGATGGACAGGATTCTCAACTCGAAACATCTGTACATTTCCTCCCCAGGTGGACAGGTACCTTGACTTGAAACATCTGTCCATCCCATCCCCGGATGTTGCATGTACATCCACTCCCCAGGTGCACAGGTGTCTCAACTCGAACCATCTGTCCATTCCCTCTCTGAGTGGGCAGATGTCTTGACTTGAAACATCTGTCCATTACCTCCCCAGATGGACAGATGTCTTGACTTAAAACATAGAAACATAGAAAATAGGTTCAGGAGGAGGCCATTTGGCCCTTCGAGCCTGCACCACCATTCATTGTGATCATGGCTGATCATCCACAATCAATAACCCGTGCCTGCCTTCTCCCCATATCCCTTGATTCCGCTAGACCCTAGAGGTCTATCTAACTCTCTTTTACATGTATCCAGTGAATTGGACAAATGTCTCGACCATCCCCTCCCCAGGGTGGCCGGATATCTTGACTTGAAACATCTGTCTGTATCCTCCAAAGATGGAGAGATGCCTGACTTGAAACATCTGTTCGTGCCATCCCCAGATGTTGCCTGTCCATGCCCTCCCCATGTGCATGGGTGTGTGGACTCAAAACACCTGTCCATTCCTTCAAAGATGGACTGGTGTTTCAACTCAAAACATCTGTCCATTCCCTCTCTGATTGGGCAGATGCCTTGACTTGAAACATCTGGCCATTTCCTCCTCAGATGGACAGATGTCTTGACGAAACATCTGTCCATCCACTCCAAAGATGGGCAGGTGTCTCAACTCAACATATGTGTCCATCCCCTCCCCAGATGTTGCCTGTCAATTCCCTCCCCAGGTGGACAGTTGTCTTGAAGTGAAACACCTGTTCATTCCCTCCCCAGATATTGCTTGTCTATTCCTTCCCCACATGACCACGTGTCTCAACTCAAAACATCTGTCCATTACCTCCCCAGAGAGACAGGTGTCTTGACTAAGC
This sequence comes from Malacoraja senta, assembly GCA_038087875.1. Lineage (NCBI taxonomy): Eukaryota > Metazoa > Chordata > Chondrichthyes > Rajiformes > Rajidae > Malacoraja > Malacoraja senta. The sequence goes on along the minus strand of JAXLNO010000073.1, from coordinate 449,276 downwards.
ATCTGTCCATTACCTCCCCAGATAGTGAGGTGTCTTGACCAAACATCTGTCCATTCCCTCCCCAGCTGTTGCCTGTCCATTCCCTCTCAAGGCGGATAGGTGTCTCAATTCAAGACATCCGTCCATTCCCTATCCAGACGTACAGGTGTCTCGATCTGAAACATCTGTCCATTACCCCCGCAGTCGTTGCCTGTCAACGCCCTCTTCCGGTGCACAGGTGCCTTGCCTCGAAGCATCTGTCCATTGCCTCTCGGTGGGCAGATGTCTTGACTTGAAAAATCTGTCCGTTTTCTCCTTAGATGGACAGGTGTGTTGACTTGAAACATCTGTCCATTCTCTCCAAAGGTGGACTGGTGTCTCAATTGGAAATATCTGTTAATTCCCTTCAAAGATGGACATCTTGACTTGAAACATCTGTCCATTCCCTTCAAACGTGGACAGGTGTCGTAATTCGAAAGATCTGTCCATCCCCTCTCAAGGTGGCCAGATACCTTGACTTGAAACATCTGTCTGTTCACTACAAAGATGAACAGACGTGTCAACTCGAAACATCTGCTCATCCCCTCCCCAGATGTTGCCTTCCATACCCTTACCAGATGGACAGGTGCTTGAACTCAACAGTTTTGTACATTGCTTCCAAAGATGGACAGGTGTCTCAACTTGAAACATCTATCTCAACTTGAAACATCTGTCCACCACTTCAAGGATGGGCACATGCCTTGACTCAAAACACCCGTCCATTCCCTCCCCAAATGTTGCCTGTACATTCCCTTCCCAGGTGTCTCAACTTGAAGCAACTGTCCATCCCCTTCAAAGATGGACAGGTATCTTGACTCAAAACATCTGTCCATTCCCTCCCCAAATGTTGCCTGTACATTCCCTTCCCATGTGTCTCAACTTGAAGCAACTGTTCATCCCCTTCAAAGATGGACCGGTATCTTGACTCAAAACATCTGTCCATTCCCTCCCCAGATGTTGCCTGTACATTCCCTTCCCAGGTGGAAAGGTGTCTCAACTTGAAGCATCTGTCCATCCCCTTCAAAGATGGACCGGTATCTTGACTCAAAACATCTGTCCATTCCCTCCCCAGATGATGCCTGTGCAGTCCTTTCCCTGAAGGACAGATGTCTTGATTTGAAACATCTGTTCATCCCCTCAAAGATGGACAGGTGTTTCAACCTGAAACATCAGTCCCATTCAATCCAAATATGGACAGGTGTCTCAACTCGAACCATCTGTCCATTCCCTCCCCAGATCTTGCCTGTCCAATCCCCAGCACAGGTAGACAGATGTCCAGACCCGAAACGTCGACGGCCCATTCCCTCCACGGATGCTGCCCGACCCATTGCTTCCCCCGGCACCTTGCCCCTTGGGTGGCAAGTCTCGGAGTGCGCATAGCTCCCCGCGTGGTGGGGCGCGGCTGTTTGAGGACGCAGTGAATGACGGGCGCGCTCGCTGTTTGGCAGGGGGAGTGGTGACCTTGACCGACAAGCCCGAGGTTCTGGGTCAGATCGAACGCAACGTGGCCAGAAACGTGTCACCCTCCATGATCCCCCGCCCCAAGGTGGCCGCGCTGTCTTGGGGCGAGGACGAGGACCAGTTCCCCAGAGACTACGACATCATCCTGGGCTCCGACATCGTCTACCAGCCGCGCACCTTCCTCCTGCTGCTGAAGACTCTCCTGCACCTGAGCGATTGGCGGACCGTGATCTACCTCAGCTCCGTCATGAGCGAGAAGATGGGGGCCGTGGAATTCTACGCCACCCTCCTCCCTGAGCTCTTCCATTGCCAGCTGGTCTACCAGACCCCAAACCTCGGGGTCAACATCTACAGGGTCACCAGGAAAAGCTCCCCGTACTAGAGGGCGAGGACTGCGGAGACAGGCGCGGAGGCAGGCCCTTCGGCCCGACTCGCCCCTGCTGGCCGAAAACACTCCAGGGAACGAAAAAGAAGCCGCAACCTCTCACTCCTCATAACCCGTGCGACTGTCCACT